>CAWUFW010000256.1:1612500-2175000 GCA_963921515.1 Calotriton arnoldi | reverse complement strand
CCGTGGGGTAAAGGGTATACACTTCTAAAATAACCCCCTTGGTAGCTTGGCACGAGCAGACAGGCTTTTTCTCAGAGGAAGTGTGTAAAGCATTTGTGCACATATACAGTAATACAGTGAAAACACTACAAATGAACACCACACCAGTTTAGAAAAATAAGTAATCTTTAAACTAAACAAGACCAAAACGACAAAATCCAACATACAGTTATCAAGATATGACTTTTAAAAGGTAAAAACAGTGCTGCAGGCCGACTAGTAGCATTTGATTTACAGGCCCTGGGCACACACAGTGCACGGTACTAGAGACTTACTAGTAAATCAAATAAGCCAATCATGGAAACACCAATCCATAATAACAATTTACACAGAGAGCATATGCACTTTAGCACTAGTAAAGTACCCAGAGTCCTAAAACTAACAAAAACAGGGTCAAAAACAGGAGGCCAAAAAACAAAAAGTCTGGGGGTAAACCCGCTGAAAAAGCCAGGTCTAACATATATATATCGAAACCCAAAGCGGTCTGAAAGTTGCGACGCACTGCTCTGTTGGTGCTAGCGTAGACCAAACCCCCTGGTTAATTCCACATCCACTTTTATGAAAAAAGACGCTGCACTCCGGTCTCAGGTGGAAATTCCTCATATATTTATTGTACGTAGCAAACACCAAAAAGCCAGGTCTGTCATATATAATTGCATTTCCCAGAATGCTCTGCATAAAGACATAAAAGCACAACGTGGTTAACAGCTGAGAGCGATTACCATTTGAGGAAGACGAAACGCGTCATGGGGCTCTGATATTAAGCTGGAATGAAGTTGGCGTCTTCAATAAAGAATTGCTTTTACGGAACTCCTGGGAATGCTGCATTTTTTCTCCATTGTAAAAAAAATATATATATATACAAGAAAGATTGAAATGAATCTGTCACCGGAATAAAAGCACTTTAAACTTATTTGAATATCTCCGCGTGGTCCGTACCTGTTAAATTGCTGCTAAGTGGGCGCTTTAAGGACTTTTGGTTTCTCCATCTACTTTGGCGAGATTACGGCTGTTTTTCGCTTATACGGACCCCCTCTCCAGTTGTGTGGCTGACTCGTATGCAGTCGATATTGCGGATGCAATGATTTGGTGACTCGGAAGGAGTTTGTTTTGGAGCCAGCACCCCGCAGTCGATAGTCGAGCACAAGGTGTAGACCGGCGTTTCCCTAACAAGCGCGGTGGATCGGAGGAGTTGGAGGACGCCAACGAACCAGCAGGTTTGCTTAGCGGTAAGCTGGATCTACGTTTGTCTCGTACACTAGAAGCGGGTGAGAGGATGAGGCATTACTAAAGACTGTGCTTATATACAATGCTATGTATATCTATATCTTTAACCGGTGATCCATTCAATATGACAACATCAGCTGACGCGCTACGGGACCGGGAGGCCGTAGCAGATGCACTGTTTTTGAATATACCAGATTTTAACAATGGGAATAACAATGGGAAATCTAACATCAATACAACCCACAATGATGTGAAGAAATTGCTTAAGGAACTAGAAAAGTTACTCAAAACAGAAATGACAAAATGGTGGGAGAAAAAGTCTCTTGAGAAATACAAAGAAGCAGGCAGGATACCACGGGGGCTACAAGTGATGATAGCTCCGTCCTTTGAAAATCCAAACCCTCTTATGCTTCAAGAGTGGGCAGCAAACAACTTAGAAGCCTCTATGAATATGGTTTGTATTCTTATTAAATATGCCGAGATTGACAGAACCAAAATACTGAAAGAAATAGAAGAATTGAATCAACAACTTGAACAACATGAGCAAAAGGAGCAAATTAAAAAAGGCAGGGAAGAAATTGACAAGCGTTTAAAGAGACATGAGGAAATTATAAAGGAACAAAAGATCTACAAATTTGCTCGTGACAAACGAGACTATGAATTGGGAAGAATCTTCACATTCTCAAAGAAATTTGACTCCGTTAAACGCCAAGCACTTGCCTCAAAAGCACCGAGCAATGATGCACCTGTCCAAACGAACAACAAAGCCTCTGACTCTGAAGTTAGTTCAGTGGCAACTAGTTCTGACTCGGAAGATGGAGGAAGAGTATATGAAATAAATCAAATACCAACCAATCTTTCACCATCTGAAGAACTCGGTTTTTTAGTCGAGGATCGCCGACAAACATTACGGCCCAGAAATCCTGCGAAGAAAATCGGAGAAGGCGGAACAAACGCAGGAAACAAAGGAGGAAAGTCAGGCAGCGGCTACAGAGGGAGAGGTTGGAGAGCGAGGAAATGGCCTCAACAACAGTAAAATCAGGCATTTCTGACAATACGGTGATAAATTTGTCCAATATTGAACTGACAGTAGCTGAATTACAACTGTTATCTTTAGGACTTTCTTTTTGCCCCACCAATTGTTTTAAATATGTCCAGACAAGAATTGATATTTTCAAATTTATTCGGAAACTAAAACTGAGGAAACATTTTAAACTCAACAAAGCTGCTGACAAAGCCACCCTTATTTCTCAACAAGGCACTGCTACTAGTATTCTCAAGGTGTCAGATATTGATGCGCTTAGATCTTTGCATTCTATGGCACATGATGAGGAAGGAGCCACCACCGCGACACAGGAAGAACTCAGAGAGATGGGCATATGTAGCAATATTCATCCCACCAGTCCGTTTCGACCTTCGTCAACCTTTATCCCCATGATGCCGAAGGACGCTATCGACATATTTAGTGACTGTGTCATTGAAGAGCTCAAAACTTTAAATCATAAGACTCTAAACAAACAGCGTCAAAGAAAATACTCGGAAATCCAATATACGAATCTCATGCGGAAACTAAAGGATAACAATGAGATTATCATAAATAAGGCGGACAAAGGTGGCAACATAGTCATATGGCCCAGATCGCAGTATATGGAGGAGGCACAACGCCATCTCAAAGACACAGCGTGTTATAGAAAAGCGTCATACAACGACCTTAGACTTTTTAAAGAGACTATTTTTAAGGAATTGGCACAGTAGAAGCGGGAAGGACTGTTAAGCAAAAACGAATTTGGTTTTTTGAAAAATGATCATCCGATTATTCCTGTTCTATATTTTATCCCGAAGGTGCACAAGCAAGTAACACCTACTCCTGGAAGGCCGATTATTTTGGCGCAAAAAAGCCTCTTGGAAGCTATGTCAAAATATGTGGACTTCTTCCTACGTGGATTTGTTGAGGATCTACCGTCGTATATCAAAGATACAGGTCATTTTCTATCAAAAGCGCAAACCTGTGCCTGGGATGAAAATTGCTTCTTTATTGTAATGGACATATGTTCATTATACACAAGCATCAAACATTCTGATGGACTGGAAGCAGTGAAATATTATTTGAGTAAGCGGGATATTGAATTGTATCAACACAATAACATGCTTCTGAAGATGATTGACTTGTGCCTCAATAACAATTACTTCCTTTTAACAAAGAGGTTCATCAGCAGCTGCGAGGGGTGGCCATGGGGGCATGCTTCTCTCCCAGCTATGCGTGCTTGCACGTTGGTTGGTGGGAGGAGCATGTCCTCAGGGGCACCCACAAAGCGCTGTATGATACCCATGTTCTATATTGGTGGCGCTTTATAGATGATGTGTGTGTGATTTGGCAAGGTTCGGCTGAATCTGCCAGTAGCTTTGTGAACATCATTAATAACAATACTCTCAACTTAGAGTTCACCGCACACATAAGCAATGAAGTAGCACAGTTCCTTGATGTAGAACTCTATGTAAAGAATGGGGCTATACACACAAAATTATTTAGGAAAAGTTCAGCTGGTAACTCAGTTCTTCATGCTACAAGCTCGCACCCTAGGCACCTAATCAAGAGCATACCATACGGAGAGTTTCTTCGTATAAAAAGGATATGTAGCTCTGAGTCTGACCTTGAAACTTGTCAGGATGAAGCCTTTCATAGATTTCGAGCTCGAGGTTACAACTTAGCCGATCTAAAGGGAGCAATGTCAAAAGCTAACAAGTATGAAAATAAAACCTGTATACTCAATCTAGATAGCACATGCACTGAGATTCCTTTAGAAACACCAGCAGACCCACCCACAGTACCAGAACCTATACGGTTAATAACTACATACAGCAGTCAAGAACGACAGATAAGACGCATTATATATAAAAACTGGGCAATAATTAAAACGGATTTAACATTGTCTCAAATTGTACCAGACATTCCATCGATAACATTTAGAAGAGCACCGGCTATGAGGGATGTGTTGGTTAAATCCAGTCCATAAGTAAGCACATCTAGTAACTGGTTGTCCAAAAGAACAGGTTTCTTAAAATGCTCGTCATGTAGGGCTTGTAAACTCGGTATTAATACTATCGAATATACCAACGCGTTTGAATCCAAAACTACCAAAATCAAAGGGCCATTTACTTGCCGTACTGATCATGCTGTTTATATATTACAATGTTCATGTCAGCTTAAGTATGTAGGCAGCACTAAGCTGCAAGTATACATTCGTATACTTCAGCATTTACGTGCAATAGTGAACTCAGAGCCTGGTTACCCTGTTGCCCGTCATTTCAAACTTGTACATGATAACAATTTAAATGATTTGAAGTATTATGTTATTGATGCTGTACCAAAATTACCTAGGGGTGGCAATCGGGAAAGGAAACTGCGCCAATTAGAATCTCAGTACATTTTAATTCTCGACACTAAAATGCCAAATGGATTGAATACAGGAGAAGATCTGTATGATTTTTTGTAAAGTACATTTCTCATTAACAGGCAGTGTTATTTTTTAGCCTTATTGTTGAGTTTATGTTGTTGGAGATGTGGTTTTTAAGCCTGATTTTAGACTTGGTAGTGGGACTCGTTCGGCCTAGTCTACTTGGTTTTTCCTGGTTTTTATCCATTTTATGGGTTTTTAGCTAGGTTTTACTTCGTTTTACTGGGTTTTACGTAGTCTTATGCCGGTTTGAGACAGGTTTTAATTACGTTTTAATTACATTCTAACTACTTTACTGTTCTCCATTTATCTTTTATTGGCTTGTTAGTTAGAATGTTTGACACATGTTTGTTAATCTATGATATGAAGGATATATGATTTTTCTACTGATTTTTCTATTGATTTTTCTACTGATGCATTTTTCTCTTTCTATGTGTTTACTTCTCACTTCTATCTTTTCTTAGTATTGGGCATAATACAATTTTGTACTGTATGTTACTATGAAGGTGGGGTACACAGAATATTTGTTATCCCCATCACCCATTTTAATATCTATTTCTTACAAGTGCACTGGCACTTTATTCTGATTACTCTAGAAGTGGTCATACTTGATTAAGAACAATAACGTTTGAAATTGTTTATATTTCTGGATTTTTTTATTCTGCACTTGCACTTTATGTACATTGAAACAGTCATCAGCTTGTCCTCCTTGACTCACAAGTATGCAGTTGACTATGGTTTTTAATAGTCGGTACCATACTGTGAAAAAATTATTAATTTTTAGCACTTGCACTTTAGGATTCAACTTTCTCTTCTCCAATTACATATGTAACATACTTTTACATGAGTTCATGTATGTAGGAACTTACCTTACCTTTTATATGTGATTAATGTGTACCAATTTTAAGGTTCATTCAACACTGGTTGAACATATATTTATGATAGAGGTTATTGTTTCCTGCTACATTGTATCTACTGAGTCTACTACGACTTAATAGTATCTAGTATGTCTTCTGTTTTTATTGGGAGGGAGGAGTTGTTTTTGCACTTTGTCACTTTAAATACTTTTAACTTGGTCCAGCGCGTCGTGTGATCAAGCTTGCGGAGACGCAGGCGAAACGCGTAATGCTGGGCATTTGCCACAAGAAAGATTGAAATGAATCTGTCACCGGAATAAAAGCACTTTAAACTTATTGGAATATCTCCGTGTGGTCCGTACCTGTTAAGTTGCTGCTAAGTGGGCGCTTTAAGGACTTTTGGTTTCTCCATATATATACATATATATACATATTTTCAATCCAAACGCCCTTGCGCTCAGGATATGCACTCGACGATGCTCCCACCACGTTCATGGTCATTGCTAGCCTCGTTGCAGCATGCTTCCAGTCTGTCCCACATTGACAATGATACTCGACGCGTTTCGAGGCGGACGCCTCTTCATCATGAGTTTGCACAAAGGCACGGAAAGCTCACCTGGTGAATCACTCTATTTTATTGAATGAATCCGCCCACAATGGGCCTGGCTTGCAGTAATCGCCGTAATGCATGCTGGTACTTGCAGTTCAGGTGAGTGTTAGTGTTAGTCCTATAGTAGGCTCCGTGCCCCTGTGTACATTGAAAACCTTCGTAATGTCCTATAGTAGGTTGGCACTTCGGGGCTGCACGCTATTTTGAGCAAGGGAACATCGTGCCACAGAAAGGAATCTTGCCTTCCCCAGCCCTTCCATTTGAAGTGGTGCACTTCCTGTTACCGCGGCTCGGGCAGCCGCATTCCAATTTTCAATCCAAACGCCCTTGCGCTCAGGATATGCACTCGACGATGCTCCCACCACGTTCATGGTCCTTGCTAGCCTTTTTGCAGCATGCTTCCACTCTGTCCCACATTGACAATGATACTCGACGCGTTTCGAGACGGACGCCTCTTCATCATGAGTTTGCACAGAGGCACGGAAAGCTCACCTGGTGAATCACTCTATTTTATTGAATGAATCCGCCCACAATGGGCCTGGCTTGCAGTAATCGCCGTAATGCATGCTGGTACTTGCAGTTCAGGTGAGTGTTAGTCCTATAGTAGGCTCCGTGCCACTGTGTACATTGAAAACCTTCGTAATGTCCTATAGTAGGTTGGCACTTCGGGGCTGCACGGTATTTTGAGCAAGGGAACATCGTGCCACAGAAAGGAATCTTGCCTTCCCCAGCCCTTCCATTTGAAGTGGTGCACTTCCTGTTACCGCGGCTTGGGCAGCCGCGTTCCAATTTTCAATCCAAACGCCCTTGCGCTCAGGATATGCACTCGACGATGCTCCCACCACGTTCATGGTCCTTACTAGCCTCGTTGCAGCATGCTTCCACTCTGTCCCACATTGACAATGATACTCGACGCGTTTTGAGGCGGACGCCTCTTCATCATGAGTTTGCACAGAGGCACGGAAAGCTCACCTGGTGAATCACTCTATTTTATTGAATGAATCCGCCCACAATGGGCCTGGTTTGCAGTAATCGCCGTAATGCATGCTGGTACTTGCAGTTCAGGTGAGTGTTAGTGTTAGTCCTATAGTAGGCTCCGTGCCCCTGTGTACATTGAAAACCTTCGTAATGTCCTATAGTAGGTTGGCACTTCAGGGCTGCACGCTATTTTGAGCAAGGGAACATCGTGCCACAGAAAGGAATCTTGCCTTCCCCAGCCCTTCCATTTGAAGTGGTGCACTTCCTGTTACCGCGGCTCGGGCAGCTGCGTTCCAATTTTCAATCCAAACGCCCTTGCGCTCAGGATATGCACTCGACGATGCTCCCACCACGTTCATGGTCCTTGCTAGCCTCGTTGCAGCATGCTTCCACTCTGTCCCACATTGACAATGATACTCGACGCGATTCGAGGCGGATGCCTCTTCATCATGAGTTTTCACAGAGGCACGGAAAGCTCACTTGGTGAATCACTCTATTTTATTGAATGAATCCGCCCACAATGGGCCTGGCTTGCAGTAATCGTCGTAATGCTTGCTGGTACTTGCAGTTCATGTGAGTGTTAGTCCTATAGTAGGCTCCGTGCCCCTCGGTACATTGAAAACCTTTGTAATGTCCTATAGTAAGTTGGCACTTCGGGGCTGCACGCTATTTTGAGCAAGGGAACATCGTGCCACAGAAAGGAATCTTGCCTTCCCCAGCCCTTCCATTTGAAGTGGTGCACTTCCTGTTACCGCGGCTCGGGCAGCCGCGTTCCAATTTTCAATCCAAACACCCTTGCGCTCAGGATACGCACTCGACGATGCTCCCACCACGTTCATGGTCCTTGCTAGCCTCGTTGCAGCATGCTTCCACTCTGTCCCACATTGACAATGATACTCGACGCGTTTCGAGGCGGACGCCTCTTCATCATGAGTTTGCACAGAGGCACGGAAAGCTCACCTGGTGAATCACTCTATTTTATTGAATAAATCCGCCCACAATGGGGCTGGCTTGCAGTTATCGCCGTAATGCATGCTGGTACTTGCAGTTCAGGTGAGTGTTAGTGTTAGTCCTATAGTAGGCTCCGTGCCCCTGTGTACATTGACAACCTTCGTAATGTCCTATAGTAGGTTGGCACTTCGGGGCTGCACGCTATTTTGAGCAAGGGAACATCGTGCCACAGAAATGAATCTTGCCTTCCCCAGCCCTTCCATTTGAAGTGGTGCACTTCCTGTTACCGCGGCTCGGGCAGCCGCGTTCCAATTTTCAATCCAAACGCCCTTGCGCTCAGGATATGCACTCGACGATGCTCCCACCACGTTCATGGTCCTTGCTAGCCTCGTTGCAGCATGCTTCCACTCTGTCCCACATTGACAATGATACTCGACGCGTTTTGAGGCGGACGCCTCTTCATCATGAGTTTGCACAGAGGCACGGAAAGCTCACCTGGTGAATCACTCTATTTTATTGAATGAATCCGCCCACAATGGGCCTGGCTTGCAGTAATCGCCGTAATGCATGCTGGTACTTGCAGTTCAGGTGAGTGTTAGTGTTCGTCCTATAGTAGGCTCCGTGCCCCTGTGTACATTGAAAACCTTCGTAATGTCCTATAGTAGGTTGGCACTTCGGGGCTGCACGCTATTTTGAGCAAGGGAACATCGTGCCACAGAAAGGAATCTTGCCTTCCCCAGCCCTTCCATTTGAAATGGTGCACTTCCTGTTACCGCGGCTTGGGCAGCCGCGTTCCAATTTTCAATCCAAACGCCCTTGCGCTCAGGATATGCACTCGACGATGCTCCCACCACGTTCATGGTCCTTGCTGGCCTCGTTGCAGCATGCTTCCACTATGTCCCACATTGACAATGATACTCGACGCGTTTTGAGGCGGACGCCTCTTCATCATGAGTTTGCACAGAGGCACGGAAAGCTCACCTGGTGAATCACTCTATTTTATTGAATGAATCCGCCCACAATGGGCCTGGCTTGCAGTAATCGCCGTAATGCATGCTGGTACTTGCAGTTCAGGTGAGTGTTAGTGTTAGTCCTATAGTAGGCTCCGTGCCCCTGTGTACATTGAAAACCTTCGTAATGTCCTATAGTAGGTTGGCACTTCAGGGCTGCACGCTACTTTGAGCAAGGGAACATCGTGCCACAGAAAGGAATCTTGCCTTCCCAAGCCCTTCCATTTGAAGTAGTGCACTTCCTGTTACCGCAGCTCGGACAGCCGCGTTCCAATTTTCAATCCAAACGCCCTTGCGCTCAGGATATGCACTCGACGATGCTCCCACCACGTTCATGGTCCTTGCTAGCCTCGTTGCAGCATGCTTCCACTCTGTCCCACATTGACAATGATACTCGATGCGTTTCGAGGCGGACGCCTCTTCATCCTGAGTTTTCACAGAGGCACGGAAAGCTCACCTGGTGAATCACTCTATTTTATTGAATGAATCCGCCCACAATGGGCCTGGCTTGCAGTAATCGCCGTAATGCATGCTGGTACTTGCAGTTCAGGTGAGTGTTAGTGTTAGTCCTATAGTAGGCTCAGTGCCCCTGTGTACATTGAAAACCTTCGTAATGTCCTATAGTAGGTTGGCACTTCGGGGCTGCACGCTATTTTGAGCAAGGGAACATCGTGCCACAGAAAGGAATCTTGCCTTCCCCAGTCCTTCCATTTGAAGTGGTGCACTTCCTGTTACCGCGGCTCGGGGAGCCGCTTTCCAATTTTCAATCCAAACGCCCTTGCACTCAGGATATGCACTCGACGATGCTCCCACCACGTTCATGGTCCTTGCTAGCCTCGTTGCAGCATGCTTCCACTCTGTCCCATATTGACAATGATACTCGACGCGTTTTGAGGCGGACGCCTCTTCATCATGAGTTTTCACAGAGGCACGGAAAGCTCACCTGGTGAATCACTCTATTTTATTGAATGAATCCGCCCACAATGGGCCTGGCTTGCAGTAATCGCCGTAATGCATGCTGGTACTTGCAGTTCAGGTGAGTGTTAGTCCTATAGTAGGCTCCGTGCCCCTGTGTACATTGAAAACCTTCGTAATGTCCTATAGTAGGTTGGCACTTCGGGGCTGCACGCTATTTTGAGCAAGGGAACATCATGCCACAGAAAGGAATCTTGCCTTCCCCAGCCCTTCCATTTGAAATGGTGCACTTCCTGTTACCGCGGCTCGGGCAGCCGCGTTCCAATTTTCAATCCAAACGCCCTTGCGCTCAGGATATGCACTCGACGATGCTCCCACCACGTTCATGGTCCTTGCTAGCCTCGTTGCAGCATGCTTCCACTCTGTCCCACATTGACAATGATACTCGACGCGTTTCGAGGCGGACGCCTCTTCATCATGAGTTTGCACAGACGCATGGAAAGCTCACCTGGTAAATCACTCTATTTTATTAAATGAATCCACCCACAATGGGCCTGGCTTGCAGTAATCGCCGTAATGCATGCTGGTACTTGCAGTTCAGGTGAGTGTTAGTCCTATAGTAGGCTCTGTGCCCCTGTGTACATTGAAAACCTTCGTAATGTCCTATAGTAGGTTGGCACTTCGGGGCTGCACGCTATTTTGAGCAAGGGAACATCGTGCCACAGAAAGGAATCTTGCCTTCCCCAGTCCTTCCATTTGAAGTGGTGCACTTCCTGTTACCGCGGCTCGGGCAGCCGCGTTCCAATTTTCAATCCAAACGCCCTTGCACTCAGGATATGCACTCGACGATGCTCCCACCACGTTCATGGGCCTTTCTAGCCTCGTTGCAGCATGCTTCCACTCTGTCCCACATTGACAATGATACTCGACGCGTTTTGAGGCGGACGCCTCTTCATCATGAGTTTGCACAGAGGCACGGAAAGCTCACCTGGTGAATCACTCTATTTTATTGAATGAATCCGCCCACAATGGGCCTGGCTTGCAGTAATCGCCGTAATGCATGCTGGTACTTGCAGTTCAGGTGAGTGTTAGTGTTAGTCCTATAGTAGGCTCCGTGCCCCTGTGTACATTGAAAACCTTCGTAATGTCCTATAGTAGGTTGGCACTTCGGGGCTGTACGCTATTTTGAGCAAGGGAACATCGTGCCACAGAAAGGAATCTTGCCTTCCCCAGCCCTTCCATACTATAGGACGAACACTAACACTCACCAGAACTGCAAGTACCAGCATGCATTACGGCGATTACTGCAAGCCAGGCCCATTGTGGGCGGATTCATTCAATAAAATAGAGTGATTCACTAGGTGAGCTTTCCGTGCCTCTGTGCAAACTCATGATGAAGAGGCGTCCGCCTCGAAACGCGTCGAGTATCATTGTCAATGTGGGACAGAGTGGAAGCATGCTGCAATGAGGCTAGCAAGGACCATGAACGTGGTGGGAGCATCGTCGAGTGCATATCCTGAGCGCAAGGGCGTTTGGATTGAAAATTGGAACGCGGCTGCCCGAGCCGCGGTAACAGGAAGTGCACCACTTCAAATGGAAGGGCTGGGGAAGGCAAGATTCCTTTCTGTGGCACGATGTTCCCTTGCTCAAAATAGCGTGCAGCCCCGAAGTGCCAACCTACTATAGGACATTACGAAGGTTTTCAATGTACACAGGGGCACGGAGCCTACTATAGGACTAACACTAACACTCACCTGAACTGCAAGTACCAGCATGCATTACGGCGATTACTGCAAGCCAGGCCCATTGTGGGCGGATTCATTCAATAAAATAGAGTGATTCACCAGGTGAGCTTTCCGTGCCTCTGTGCAAACTCATGATGAAGAGGCGTCCGCCTCGAAACGCGTCGAGTATCATTGTCAATGTGGGACAGAGTGGAAGCCTGCTGCAACGAGGCTAGCAAGGACCATGAACGTGGTGGGAGCATCGTCGAGTGCATATCCTGAGCGCAAGGGCGTTTGGATTGAAAATATATATACATATATATATATATATATATTATATATGTGTGTAGAGAGAGAGATTAAAGTAACAATACAGTTAGGTGAATTTCTCAGTATAATGTATTAATAAACTAATTCAACTGTAAAACAAACAAATCAATCCACTTCACTTATTTATAATGTCCTCATCAGATTATGATGAGAAGCCTGGTGTAGTTGCAGTAACTCAACGTGCTAAGGAATCTTTGGTATGGCCGTTTTTAGGTTGCGCCTGCACAGCGCTTGTGCTGTGCTTGTGAAATCTCTTGTATTTAATATATATTAAAAGGGGGCTCTTATCAGTTCCCATAGCCGAATTACTGGGTTCCTGCGCCTTTGCGCGGAACCTTTTTCTTTTTAACTTCCCCAAGCTGCACTCATTTACGATAATTCTACTAAAGCTGTTCACAATAAGCCCCATTCACTGTCAAGATACGATCGTTTCCCACGGAAAAAGCAGACAGCTTCTAACAGTATGCCGGAATGCTTACTTTTTATAACTTAGTTGTGTAAAGCAGATGCTTGAACCTTAAAACGTTTGTGGCATTTCCTATTCATGCCTCAGTACCTTTCTTTGTAGGCATTATCAGATTTATTTTTTTCAACTTAATCTAAAATTCTAAATATTATAATGAACATTGCGTTTTAAAAAGAATGTGCTGTGCTATATTTTACTAATAATCAGGCAGCCACAAGAGCAGTTACCTTGCACACAACAGGATCATGATTTGAAAGGTGTGGTGCAACAGGTGCAGTAGCACCGGGCCCAAAAGTTGTCAGAACTCCTCTAAACACATAATATTTCTATATTTGACTACTAAACAGGCAGTCACAAGTGCAGTTACCTTGCAGACAATAAGGTCATGATTTCAAAGGGCCAGCAGGTGCAGTGACACCAGGACCAAAAGCTCCAGGCACCCCACTAAGCCCATAAAATTGCTATATTTTACTACTAAACAGGCAGTCCCAAGTGCAGTTACCTTGCAGACAACAGAGCCATTATTTGAATTGTGCAGCAGGTGCAGTGGCACAAGGCCCAACAATTGTCAGAACTCCTGTAAACACCTAATATTGCTAAATTTTACAACTAAACAGGCAGTCACAAGTGCAGTTATCTAGCAAGCGCTAGGGTCATGATTTCAATAGTGCAGCAGGAGCAGTGGCGCCGGGACCAAAAGATCTAGGCACCCTGCTAGACACCGATTATTGCTATTTTTTTTACAACTAAACAGGCAGTCACAAGTGCAGTTATCTTTCAGGCACTAGGGTCATGATTTGAATGGCACAGCAGGTGCAGTGGTACTGTGCCAAAAAGTTGTCATAATGCCACTAAACACCAAATATAGCTATATTTTACTTCTAAACTGGTAGTCACAATTGCAGTTACCTTGCAATTGAAAGGGGCTTGATTTGAATGGTGGAGCAGGTGTAGTGGCACCGGGGCCAAAAGTTGTCATAACTCTATGAAACACCAAATATTGCTATATTTTACTACTAAACAGGCAGTCACAATTGCAGTTATCTAGCAGGCACTAGGACCATCATTTGAATGGTGCTGCAGGTGCAGTGGCACCACGGCTAAAAGTTGTCAGAGCTTCTCTAAACACCAAATATGCTATATTTAACTACTAAATAAGCAGTCACAAGTGCAGTTACCTTGCAAGCACTAGGGTCATGATTTCAATGGTGCAGCAGGTGCATTGCTACTGAGAACCAAAGCTCTAGTAACCCCTCTAAACACCAAATATTGCAATATTTTAGTACTAAACAGGCAGTCCCAAGGCAATGCGGTTATGATTTGAATGGTGCAGCATGTGCAGTGGCACCGGGCCCAAAAGTTTTCAGAACTCTTCTAAACACAGACTATTGTTATTACATCCGTTAATTCTATTATGTCACTCTTTCATTTCATTTTTCAAAATGTTGCTAATACTTACCCGCACTATACCATTACTAACAGCAGAATATATTGCCATTTTGTACATAAACAAGTCATAACACTTTAACAGACTTTCTGTAACTTATATTGTACAACTACTCAGCAAGCTACAACTTACAACAAAAAACAGCTTATTATTAGTCACATAGGCGAAACTTAATGCATTTACCAGTGCTTGTTTGATATGAGTCCAGGTGGGAAAAAGATCTCAGCAAAGTTTTTCATGAGTACAGTTTTAAAAAAGGAGATCACAAAGGATAGCTCAGACAGAGTGAACTGGTGCTGCTGAACTGGAGAGCTCTTCATGTGCTTACACATCTTTTCAACCTGGATACACTGTGCCTGCTCAGGCACTTTACTGCTGAACAGCACAATAATCCTGCTTCACTTAATAAGGCCTTTTTTCACTGCCTATGTAAGCAGATATTTTTTCATTAGAGACAAGTAGACCTGCACAGGACAAGGTTGTGCAAGACCACAAATGACCCCCTAAGCAATAGGAACATAATCACTTCCCCAATTATTAGTTTTTTCCTGATTTTCTACACAGTTATTCTTTCCTGTTTCTTGAACAGTGAACAGCTTTTGAATTTTTCTCCTCCATATATTTTTTGACATGGTACTTTTCTTTTTCACAGTTTGTGGTTTCCATTTTCTTCCTATAAAAAGACAAAATAACCAGAAAATTAAAACTTACATACTGGTCAATACTTGATAACCGTGATTCACCACTATAATCTCTAAACTTTTCTACATCTTTCACCCACAATCACATATTTATATCTAATGGACCACTAACTTGTTATTTATTTCTCCTGAAAAATTCCACACTCTCAGCCAGTGCATTCTTTTTTTCACAATTAAATTCTAACATGACATCAACCCTGGTTCCATACAAGTTTATAAAGTAACAGATTCCTCTTGACATACCTTTCCTAACAGTGAGCATGGCGTTTTATTATAGAAATAGCAATATCACCACTCAGACATCTCATAGGGGTAAAATATCTGTACAATAAGGTTAATAAAAACACTAGAGTTTGTATTAACAGAATGCAGATTCTTTGTTTTATAATTTTAGAAACACAGCTTCTTTTACTTACAACTACATACAGATTGAACAGTTAATTTTTTAACACAACGTGCAATACTTCCTATATCTCTCTACATTGTAATCTCTACTTCTCAAAAGCTATATTTAGAAATCTACACCTCTACAAACAGCTTTTCACTCAGTAAACCTTGTGTAGAATAAGTTTACCAACATTAGTGCACTTACTAACACTTCTCAACAAAGTTCATAAAATATATTATTAAATACCTTGTAATAAGAATATTAAATATTGGTTTACCCTGGCCCTTTTTTCCTACTTCTCTGCATAAGATCTTGTGAGACTCTCGTGGGATCGTAAAACACCTCATGGGAGGCCCGGTAATTTTCCATGTGGGCCTCGCGGGATCGAATGTTCCTCATGCAGCAAGCTTCACTCCCTAAAGCTTGCATTCTCTTGTGGGACTCTCGCAAGGACTAGCCTCTCCAATGGCAACTCTCTCTTGCCTAATGGGTGTGCATACTAGGGTGTGAGGAGGGTCTGCCTTCTTGTTTCAAACCTCTCTCTTAGGTGACAGGTATGCATAGTTGGATGTGGAGAGGGCCTGGCCGGGCTTTTAGTCTCAGACCTTTCTCTCTCAGATGACGAGTGTGTGTAGTAGTGAGTGAGGAGGGACTGACCTCTCCTTATAGACCTCTCTCTCACATGACAGATGTGTATAGTAGGATGTGTGGATGGACTGGGCTCTCCTGTCAGACCTCTCTCTCAGATAACAGGTGTGCGAAGTACAGTGTATGGGGAGCGACTGGCTTCTCCTTTGAGACCTCTCTCAGATGACGGGTGTGCATAGTAGGATGTGTGGAGGGATTGACCTCTATGCTGAGACCTCTCTCTGTAATGACTAGTGTGCATAGTTGGGTGTGGAGAGGGACTGGGCTGTCTTTTCAGACCTCTTTTTGAGATGACATGCGAGCATAGTAGGGTGTGGGGAGAGATTGAGCTCTCCTTTCAGACCTCTTTCTCAAAAAACGGGTGTGCATATAAGGGAGTGGGGAGGGACTGGTCTCTCCTTTGAGACCTGTCTCTCAAATGATGGGTGCGCGTAGTAGGTTGTCCGATTGGACTGACCTCTCCTTCGAGACCTCTTTCTAAGATGACGGGTGTGCATAGTAGGGTGTATGGGGATTGACAAGCCTCTCCTTTGAGACCTCTCTCTCAAATGGCGGGTGTGTATAGTAGGGTGTGTGGAAGGACTGGCCTCTCCGCTGAGACCCCTCTCTTGGATGATGGGTGTGCATAGTAGGGTGTGGGAAGAGCCTTAATTCTACTCACAACTCTTCCCAAGCCGATGAGCGCAAATGAGAGCAAATTTTATACAATGAAATATGCCTATCTGCTTCATTTCTACTACTCTGTCAATACACCTAACATTCAAAACTCGATGACCCTTATGATAAAGGCTGCAGAACGTTCCATATCTCTGCCAACACACTCAATATCAATTAGGGTCAATGAACAACACTTTATTTAAAGTCTTTAATAAATATATTTACATATATATTTATTAAAGACTTTGATATAGTGTAGTTCTGATTGAAATATTATGAGCTCGGATTAAAGAGAAAACAAGAAAGCATAGCGAGATAGAGTATCATGAGATAACCGGTAAAGCAATATATGCACTTCACAGCAAGGGAAAATCTATGAAAATATCACAATTATGACATTAAAAATATTGTGAATAACAGGTGTTACTATTATATCTATTTTACCAACATTGTAAGGATGGATGGCCAAGTTGGTGTTGTGGAGTTTCAAACATGTGACCTGCAGGTCACATATGTCAGTAAAACGTGTTTAACTCACTGAGCCAACTTGCACCTCACCTACAGATGGTCAGTTCCACATTAGTGCTTTAGGAAGATGTCTCCACTGGTGTATTTATTCACTGCTATAGTGACTTGTTAAACCTGATAACACTCCAGAAATCACCCGGACCCTACATGCACAGCTAGAGCAAGCAATGCATCATGATATGTGAAACCTGCTATTCTTGAACTGTAGTGTCCTGCCTAATGGGTTCTGACCACGACCTCTACTACCGTCTTCCAATTCAGTATTCAGAAATATATAATTTACATTTTCTACAGAAAAGAGAGGGCACAGTAAAAAGCAATGTAGCTAAATGTGAGAAAAAACACCAGCTAATCAAAACATTGCTTGACCTGTCTGTTTTTTTAGGTCTCGCGCCTGGCGTTGCAGTGCGCAGCACTGCTCGCACAGCGCGAGACCTCTTGTATGGGCTTCAGAAAGCTAACCACACGCTCTTGCGTGTGGTTAGCTTTCTGAAGCCTGGCATTGGCTGTAGCGTGCGTTTCTAAAAAAAAAAAAACGGCACGCAATTGGGCAAAGGCGGGCGCATGTCCCGCCTTTGCTCCGCCCATTCCCGTCCGTGTCTAGGACGCGCATCAGCGCGCGGCACAGACGACAGGCTCCCTCGCCCCCCCCCTCCTCTGTGGTGCGCGCGCACCACTGGTTTCGATTCCCGCGTTCGGGCACAGGTTTCGATTCCGTGCTTGTTGAAGAGGCTATCTCTTTCTCTTCTTTTGTAAAATTGGTTTGCCGGTATGTGTGCTGGAAATGAAATAAATTTCAATCGCAGGGAATACTTCTTTACGGCAACAATAGCCGCACCTCGGCATGAAAGCTGCAGCTGCCACCCCCTCTTCAACATTCTCCAAATATCACTTTACTAAAACTACAGACAGACGCGGAGGTAAAAAAAACACACACACACAGGCACAGCCTGGAATACAGACTAACCGCTCCAAGACCCGAATTAGCAATCAAAAATGCAAAGAGACCTCGGTGTGTGTCCTGATCATTTATGTGCTCCAGAGCTGCGGAGGACACTACACACTGCATACTTCTGGAAGCAGCTCGTGTCCCTGAACATCTGGAAGTCTCCAGGACTGGCTCATCGATGCATAGAACGTCAAAAAGATATCAGAGCTGTTAACCGGTGCGCGGGTCGCACGTGCATCGTGAAAAGCCCGTACCTACGCTCGAATTTCCTTGAAATAAATAGGGAGACTTCTCGATGTGAACGCATTTACACTGTAAGAATCCTGTGAGGCTAAGACCGCTTATCGTGGATCTAGAGGGATTTATGAGGATCGGTTACAAGGCCATTATATTCCACAGACACCGAGCACCGGAGCAGCGCACGGCGGGATAGGAGTAAACGGGCTGGTTTTGCTGGGGCACAGGAGTAAACGGGGTGGTATTGCTGTAGTACAGGAATAAACGGGCTGGTGTTGCTGGGGCACAGGAGTAAACGGGGTGGTGTTGCTGGGGCACAGGAGTAAACGGGGTGGTGTTGCTGGGGCACATGAATAAACGGGCTGGTGTTGCTGGGGCACAGGAGTAAACGGGGTGGTAGTCCTGAAGTGAAAAATTAAACTGTGTGGTGCTGATAGAAACAGCAAAGGGGCATTACAAACGAACAGTTACATTGAGGTTGCAGGACGGAGTTTGGGGGTCGGTGGGGGTCTCGCCTAGTAGTGAAGAAGTTGAGTGACTCGGAGGCGGTGGGACTGGGTGCAATATAGAGAGCCAGGGCTGGTGATCGGCATGACAGCTGCAGGGAGGCTGCTTAGGGGGTGGGGCTGAGAGCGGGGATACCCTGGGACCAGGGGCAAGAATGGCACACTGGTCTTTGAGACTGCCAGTGCCGAGGAGAAGTGAGTGTGGGTGCACGACTGGCACAGCTGGGAAGGACACCTGTTGGTGAAAGCGGCACTGCTGGGGGGTTAGGACACATTGACTCTCTGGGGATTCCCACTGCTGGGCGAGGGGGACGCACACTGCTGCCGAGCTTCAGTAACCCCAGGCTTCTCTCCACAGCCCTTCGCGCCAGTCTAGGGATCAAAGGTGACAAGCACAGGTAAGCACTGGGAAACCCTCAGACAGCATGAGTGAGTGAATGAATGAGTGAGACCATTCAGAAAGAGCTCACTAAGGACCAAAACCATCTCTTGGCGCCCAGAAAACTGTATCCTCTGGTGTGCAGGCCAGTTCAGAGGGGGGGGGGTGTGTGTGTGGGGAAGAGTGGGTGAGGGGGGGAATGAAAATGTGATTATTTTTTTGTTTGTTTTTCAATCAGAGATGGAAAGTACATCGTAGTTTTCATTGACAGAGTAAATATGCCTAAAAACAAATCCTAAACTGTACAAATATGTAGTTGTATACCTAAATATGTTGTGCGTTTACTTCTATTTTAATGTAAACATGATTTTATTGTGTTACCAGAAACCCCTCAGTGGCATTACTGCATCGTAATGCGTTTACCTTGCATGCAGCATATGTCTTTCTATATCTATACACGTGAAGGTATTTAATCCATGCCAGTAGAAATAGAAGTTATTTGCAAAAACACGCATCCACACGCTCCTTTCCACAGATCAAAGGACACATTTCATGTCATTATAAATCACCCGCTCCTGTTGCCATTTCATTCTGATGCGGATTCTTTCATATCAGAGGTGTGGCCAGGAGGACAGGACCCACAGCAGATTTTTATGATAACCACTGCATGTAAATAACTTCCATTTCGAGTCACAGTGGGGAAATGTGGATATCCTGAAAAAGTGTCAGTAGCAACCGGAGACCATTCCATTTTATGTGAAGGACTGAAGGAACTTTTTTATAGTGCATTAGTGCAAGATAGATCTCTAGAAGGCACATTTTGAGCAACGTTTGCAGGATTTCAGCTGCTTTGGCTGAAACTCACTTAAAAGTGCAGGTGTTGTACTCTATTTTATCAAGATCTCGTCATAGCTTAAAAAAACAGTGATCACGTGCCGTGTCTAGTGAAGATTTCAGGAAAATGTATTAAACCTACAATCTGTCAACCATGTAAGGCCTGCCCTGTCAGAAAGGGGGTGCACATGTGGTCTCCAGTTCTGTGCCGGTCTCAACCTTCATGATGGCTCTGCTTATGTTTATAGCAGTTTGTTTAGCACATTGCTGCCTTCTGTCTGGCCCCATTCCGCCTTCAGAAATCCTTCTGTCTGGCCCCATGCCGCTCTCAGAAATCCCTGAGTGCCTCTCTACACAGTATGATTTGTTCAATGTAGTGCTTCCTGATGGTTCTCACTGGTTTAAGGGTTGAGTCCTGTATGGCACTATGCGTGTGAGTTTGCTGGAGACTTTGGTCTGTGTTTTCAGAGACAAAGTGCGCGAGAACAGAGCAAATTCGTTTGAGAGTTAGCTGTCACACTAAGAGGGACGATTCACACACACAGTTGAGCATTTTGATCTGAACCCGCAGCCGTGCTGGCTTGCGGAAGAGTGCAGATTGTCAGCCAGACGTAGCCGGAGGCCGCATAAACGCACTGGGCTGTGCATGTGGTGAGTATATGTCATCTTAATATGTTCAAATATTTAGCTGCAGCATGAGCAGGTCACAAACATGTGTGACTGCAGCGGTGCAGGATCGCGATGGTAGTCACGAGAAAGCCAGCCGTAGGCCATTGGTCAGACCCTGGGACTCCTGTGTGGTATCCACGTCATGTGTCAGTTTGACCAGTCGGTCACTTAGGCAGCTGCCGCCTGCCCTGCCGCCACAGATGAGGACCCATGTGCACTGCTCAGACCTTAAGTGAACTGCCATGGCCCCGTCATCAGCCCGGCCTGTGTAAGCCTGTCTCAGTACAGCTACGGATGGTCTCTAGTGAGTGACTTAATTGTATTCAGTACAGTTTCTTTCCTTACCTACTCTACTGAGGTTTTGGAGTTATGTTTGGTTTGGTTTCATTTTGGTGTATTATTCATTTTAGATATTTTTTTAAACAGTTGGGGCTTCCTTTGAAGTCATCAATGCCAACTGTTGTATAATATCACTTCCCGTGATGGCATCAGTTTCATATGAGCTGTCATCCATTAAAAAAAAATTGAAAAATTCAGAGCACTGTGTTTTGTGTCGAGGGTAGCGAGCAGTAAGACTTTGCTATATTTCACCATTCCACAAAGGTGCACAGATGCCTGATGTCGGACATGTGTTATCAGTATAACATCGTGCATGAAAGAAAACATTCTGTGTGATATATATGTATATGTGTATTAATTTACTCATTAAGTCACTTTCTAGGTCTGGCCTTCGAGACCGTTTTAGCTGTGTTGCCAGGCTATTGGTTTAAAAAAAACATACATAATATACATACAGAGAAGAGCTTCATCCATTGGACTGTTAATTTGACATTCACATTTTTCTTCCGCCCCCCCATGCAAGTTGCAGTTACAATGCCAGTAGCTCAAACTCTCGAAAATGCGAGACCTGTTGCATTGCAAATGCTTGTTTATACATACAGGGGATTCAAGCTTATTTTCACACAGGCGAACACGTGGACTAATACTCTATTTGGTATAGTCTTACTTGATTTAAGCCGTTTTTTGGCGAAGGATGCCTTCCCATGTTTGGGTTTTCCCTGCATTTAAACAAGTGTAGATTTGTATTCCTGCTGTGCACAAAGCACTTCCACCCCACCAACCAAATCTTGCATAGAGCTATTATAAGGGAAAGTTTCACACCTTTTCAAAGTCCGAACAGTGGAATTAACATGTGGGGAAGGATGTGGGTTTAGGGCCAGAGCTGCAGTTACTATAAAAACGTGTTTTTTGTTCTATCCCGGTTTTTGTTTTTCTACATCTGGTCATCCTAGCTTAAGATAAATGTAAAATCCCAAAATAACCTTTTGAAAATCGAATTTGTTTTTCTGCACATGAAGTAATTAAAAGCTGTGAACATAATCCATACTAATTCGTACTTTTAGTACAAAGATAAAATGGCAAGATGTTTCAGAATTACATTTCAAATCTTTCTTGAGCGACTTATTTATTGGTCATGGATGTTTTCCTACACATAATTCACCCCAATGTAACTGAATATCTTGCACGAACTAATTGATTCTTTGAGTGACTGTTAAATAAAACTAAAAGCTCGGGCAACTGTTATGAGCAAAATTAAGCCTTGACTCTGTGAGCCAGCCAAAGATGTGCAAACACCCATTTACGCGTAACAAAGGGTGCATTTACATTACTAACAGGCGTGCTGTAAACCTCTTAAGTCAGGTACTGTCATGGACTGAGCGATGCGTCCTGAAGCACCTTGGCACACAGAGCAAAAGAAATGGGTCTGACTGGCCTGATACCTGCACAGCAGCCAGGGTGGGACTGGGGCACCCGGGCTGCCCACGCTCTGATCACAGCCTCCAATCCAGGCCGGGTTTGTGCTGATATTAACATTGTTGTGCTATCTACGGCATAGACGACAGAATGTGCAATTTAAAATGTCTTACAAAATGTCAAAAATGCTAAAATAGATACGAAAGTGGATCAGAATTCATATTTAACTTTCATGCTATATATATTTTTTTACTATAAAGGAAAACCAAGATGATAGGCTGACTTTCTACTTTTGTTTATTTTAATGAAGGAATAGTGTCTCAATTTACAGTTTTGGTTGCTGTTTTACTTTTCCTGAAATATATCAACAGAATAAGACATGGTACTAACTAATCGCATTGCTCAGACTTACTATATGTTATGCAGAGCAGCATTGTATGAAAATCAGCAGGACTGCATTGCATGAATGGTAAAAAAAATTGGCGGGAGGTGATGTAGTAAGAGTCGAGCACTAATGTCAACACATGTTTGCGCTAAAAGCACTTTTCTGCAGGGGCTAAACTTTGCGCAACAGCGCAAAGACAACGCTGCATTGCCGTGTGTGAGATTAAAGATGGACAAGCCAACAAATTAACAGGGAGAGATGAGCTAGAGCAGAGACAATTGTCTTGCTTGGCTCTTAGAGCCCATGCACAAGCCGAGCCCTGAAAATGTTTACCATGTAAGTCACACAACAAACATGAAGTAAAATATGATAAATTCTCTTCAAAATTCAAAAAAGACTGTTTCTTTAACACTTGGAAGCTTTGAAATTAATAAGGCACATTATAGCACCACATTAAAAATCATTACTCATTAAAAGTGATTGATTGTAAACATGAACCATTAGTGAACTAAGAAGCAAGACAGTTGTCATGTAAACCATCTGTGGCCCAGGTTATTAAAGAGTAACATTATAGTCTATTAAATCAAACACAATAGGTTTTTGTACAACTGGTATTCTGAGCTTGCACATTTGAAAGTGCTTTTCTACTCCATAATGAAGAAAAAGGGGTTTTGGTGAAATACAATATTTGCCTACGGTCATATAATTTTATGCAGGGAAGCCACAATTTATCCTGGATTTCTGGTTTCACCTTGCACCAATCTGTTGTTTTTCCTTTTTATCTTAATGCTTTGTTGTTACCTCTTTGTGCATTTTTCTGCAGTTTTTATATAGTGTGAAATCAACCCGAACCTATAGGAGCGCTTTACATGAGCACCAGTTACATTACATAAGGTTACATTCATTTTTTATAAGTAAGGGGAGAATGAGTGATTTGCACAGAATCATGGATGTTGAGCCGGTGCTGAGACTCCAATCTAGTTCCCCAGTTCCAAAGTTTGCAGCTCTGGCCATAATGCCACATTCTGAGTAGAGCAGAGGGTGGCAGGCAGAAGCCACTTGAAAGCTCAGCTCGTTATGGGCTTGAGGTTCCAACAGGACCTTGAGCTGAGCAGGGCCCATGCTCAGGGTGCCCAGGTTTAGGGGGCACACAATGGGCTGATCTAACTGCCTACTTTTCTTTATTTTTGTTAATGCAAGCTGCCAGCGCAATTCATTTTCTCAATAAATCTTTCCACTGTCTTCGTTTGTCTCCCTCTCACTTCTGTCCCCTCCTATGGCCTCTCATCTCCAATTTAGCACCTTAATAGGTGATTCAGGTCCGTGGAAGGAGGGAATATTTGTGTTCACAGGCTGATCACTGTTATGGTAATCACCCAGGACTTGACTGAGAACACAAAAGGCTCCCTTCTAAGATCAGGATCAGTGAAGGTGGCATGGCACAGACTTTCCATAACCCTCAACATTTCCTTGTTTCTCCCCCAGGTTCTCTCCACAACGTCCACTGCTAGGGATCCTCTGATGAAGAAATTGGTTACAGTTAGAATAGCAGCAATGAGTATTTTGCTAATGCATTAATGAATGAATAATATCTATAAAGTGCACAGTTACCCTCAAGAGGGTGTCCTAGCGCTATGCAGACATATTGGGTACCAAGCGTCAGACAGCAGAGCAGGGTTTTCTCATTCCCACACAAAGCAGAGCATAAAAGCAGCTCTCTTAAGTTGTGTCATAGTAAACACTATTATATACACAAAGTCACAAGTGTAACGGGGAGGGAGGGGGAAAATGGAGGGAGGTGGGATTAGAAGGAGCGTCAAATTTGGTTTTGCCCAGTGTGTATTTTGACCAAAGGCCGGCTCTGGAGCTGAGCCAGACCCAGGCTTCAGGCTCGAGCCTTGCTCAAGCTTTCAGTGGCTCGCTCACCTCTATGTTAAAGCTTGTTACGAGGTACATCGTCGAATACAAATTTAAATGCAAAGACAGCCATCCAAAAGTAAGTTGCGTGAAAAGAGTTGTGCTGCCGTTTACACCAGAAAGCATTGCCTTGTGCAGCACCAATGCCTGCACAATTGTATAGTAATTCTGGTTCTAAGTGTACTGTTTAGTGCCCAGGTACAAAACATTTGCCTCAAGGAAATGATTGCCCCTTGCACTTTTTTCCCTTTACCTTTCTATACTTTGCTAGCCGGTAGTTACTTGGGTACACCAAAGGCCATTCATTTTACTGTACTGAAGCTAAGGAGACTACGCCATTTGTGACCCACAAATCAGAAAACCACACAATGAACATGTGATATCACTTTTTACAGCTTAGCAAATATGTTTTAGTAAATTAATTGAGGACAGCCAACCTCGTGGCTTGGCAGTGGCCAATCTGCTACTGGCAGCAGCAGAGTACAAAAGGCACCAAATATAGCAGCAAGTGGAGAAGACAATACAGTACTATGCTGAACATGTCATGACAAATCATTAGCTGCTGCGTTCCGGCCTTTTAGGACTCAGATGTTCATGGTGAAGAAGGAATACCATTCTATTTCAATTTCTGAACACATGCAATAAATAAATTAATGAATTTGAAAATGAATGTGACTGCACCAGTGTGCCTTCACTGTGTATTTTCTACCAATTATTCTAAGTTGGGAAACAGTGCTGGGCACTTTTCTCACGTTTCAGCATTATGGTTTTCAAGTAGTTTGAAATACGTCTTGCTACCACCCCCTCTTGTTTGTGCAGGAGCCAGAGTTCAGATAGACACTCTTCTAAGGGTGCAGGTGCCCCGTGACCTAATATGCCATATTTTGGTTCTTAAAGTCCCCAGCTGAGGGATGGGGCACAAATGGGGAAGAGTCAGTTTTCCTGGCAGTTCCATCTCTAACGGCAGCTGCCTGGGAGATTCCCAGGTGATGAAGAGGTGTGAGGAGCATTATGTTGACAACCCACTTTGCCCCCAGCTAAGTGCTGGCTCTAATATTGTGTTGGTCCTGACTACCCTTGAAAAGACTGTGTTCCTTTGTTCTCTGATTTATTTATTTTTGTATACCTTTTTATTGGATTTTACAGTTACCGTACAGGTTATACAACAGTTATTAGTGTTCATCGTTGCATAATATTCATTGTCTACATTTCCATAGTGAATAACTGCGCGTCTATTGAGAGGGGGTGCCACTCTGTGCGTGTGAGGCAGGCCTAGATGTATGCCTGTATGGGGGTGTCGGGAGGCTTAATGGAATAACCCTTCCTTAGGAGCGAGTGTTGGACCTATGCTGCCTATGTGTGGCGGTTCAAGAGGACGATCCATGTGTACAACCGAACTGGGGAAATAGAACACGGGGAGATGCGGGCGGGGGATCGGGGGGGGTAGCTCCTCGCCGGTCCACTATCGGCAAGCAGTGATTATCCTTCAGCGGAAGTGGAATGATCTACTCAGGGAGGTCGGAGGGGTGGCCTAGTTCGGGGAGGGCTTGTGGGGGTCGAGGTGTATTTGGTCTTGGCTCCATCTGGGTGGTCTGTGGAGTCTCCCTGGGGGTGGCTTGTGTTTGTACAAAGTTATGGAGGAGTAGTGACCACTCCATCGTTCCTTTGTTCTCTGATAACCCCTAAAAAGCAGGTTTAAAAAAGAGGCTTTACATTAACATAATAAAAACAAGGCTATTCATTAGCAGTGGCGGCTGGTGACATTTGAAAGTGGTGTGGCGTAAAAGTTGCGGGCAGCACACTGTGTCGTGGAGCATAGCGAGCGAGCCTGAGCGTATGACGGGCGGTTCGAAAGGGTTCTCCCTCCGAGAAAATTTTGAAAAAAGAGCGGGCAAATGGTGCATTTTCAAGGACATTTCAGAAAGCAAGAATGTTAATAAAGCAATGACATCAATAAAGAGATTTTGTATGATAATATAAATTATATTAGGTTGCTGCTTATTAATATAACCACAGAACTTCATAATAGACTGAGATAACAATTGTGAGTACCTCACAGATTTCTTTATTTATTGATATCTTTAGAAATTAAGTATATTGAGGAAATACAAGCTATTGTGATTTGTTGGACTGGACAAAGTGAGACAGCAAGCAATAAACATTAACAGGTAGTTGGGCACCCTACAAGGCACTGTACGTCTTATTGAGAGCAACCAACCATAAAGTGAACATTAAACAGATTGAATTTAGGCATAATACACCATTAATTTCAGTGTCTCCAATATCTGTACAGCAGATAAGAAACAACGGAGCAGGTCACAAACGAGCAGCATTCAAGAAATGGTCACAAACTATTCAAGCAATGTTGGGATTAACAAATTGATCACTTTTTGTAGAGAAAATCAGCACGTCTCTCTTTAATAGCTGCAAACTTCTCAATCACTTGAACATTAAACTCTGGGATTCTTTTAACAAGGTCTCTCTCTATAGAGAGCATTGCCAAAGCATGCAGTCTTTCCTCAATCACGGTGTTCCTCAGGAATGTCTTAATTCTGTTTAAAGTGGAAAAACATTGTTCCGCCTCTGCTGTTGTCATCGGAGTGGTAATGACTATTTTTTTGTAAAGCCACTGTCTCTGTAAGTGACTTTTCCATATTAAGGTTCTGAATTAAAGCAAGCAAAGAAATGGCACCAGTGGCCTGCCGATATATACATGCATTCCATACAGTACAGTTAATTCAATTCTCAGATACTCTTTGTTGAGCATAGGGTAAGCTTCCACAGCCTTATTCAGTGCTTGCTCAGGGAAGGAATTATCATATTTTGCAAACTGATCACTTTGCAGTAATGTGGCACTCACCAAATGCTTTGGCCTGCACAATTATAGTGTCACATATCTCTTTTGCAATTCGAACCAGACTGCTGATGTTTTTTCTGCTGTTAGAGAAACTAGAATCATTTGTCAGTCTGCTATCTAACTTGTCAACCCCTTCTCTGACTTTGTTCATGCTGGTGACATAGTCAGTGGCAGCTCTTTCCACAAAGACAGTATCTATTTCACGTTTTTGTAACTGGTTATATAGAATGTCAATATGAGGCATTATTTCATGAAACAAAAACAGAAAAACCTGGAACTCCCTGTCTTGTAAAGTTCTAGCAAAGCCACTGGCCTCATTCCGACTTTTGAATTCAAAGTCATCATTGGCTTCTATGGTGTCGAACCATTTCTCAAGATCAACCCTATATTGGTATATTAGGCTGATTGTACATATGTGAAAATTCCAACGAGTTGGGCCTCCCTTTGTAATCCTTCTGTTGACAATTGTCTGAAGTACCTCCGTTCTTTTGGGGGAACGTGAGAAGAATGCTGCCATTCCTCCTACATCCATAAAGAATATCTGTGCCTCAGCAATCTTTCCTACTGCTTGTTGCATAATAAGATTAAGTTGGTGGGCATGACAGTGCACATAATGGGCATTAGGGTATACATCTCTAATTTTGTTTTGTACTCCACCGGAGATTCCACTCATTACTGAAGCACCATCATAGCTTTGTGCAATCAGTTTTTGTTTTTGAGGCTGCTCTGGAAAAATCAAGTTTAGTTCATGTAGTATAGCTGAAGAAATGCTTTCTGCACTAAAGTCTCTTAAATGTGTGACACCATTGAACCTCTCCACAACTTCGCTGTCATTGTCAAGGTACCAAAGGATCAATACAGACTGTGTTTTAGTGGCCACATCAGTGGTGTCATCAGCCTGAATAGCCACAAAGTCGGTGTTTTTCAACTCTTGTACGATATAGCTTTTTGCAATCTCTACCATGCACTCAAGCAGTTCATTTTGTATTATTTTAGAGGTGCCCTTGAAGACTGTAGCACTTGCTAGATGTGCTTCTATTTCACGGTGTATGCTTGCTATTAAATCCACAAGGCCTCTGAATATACCAGGATTTGAGGAACTTTGAGATTCATCATGCCCTCGTAATGCCAGTTCAAAAGCACCACAGAAACGAATGCAATCAATTATTTTTGATAGTATGTGTCTATTCCTATCAACTGCTTCATTGTGTTTCTTTATTGATTTGCGGTACGCGTCGCTTATGTAGGCTTCAATCAGTGTCTCTCTCAACATTTCCAGTCTCGTCAGGTTTTCCATATGGATTTTTGTGTGTGCATGCTTCTTTATTTTATCTGACAAATGCTTCAAGTCTGTTACTCCTTTTTTTGTCCAAGGAATTTCACCACCAAACAGCAAGCAGGGGAAGCAGAACAGAGAATTTGTTGAAGTACCCCCGTAAGCCAATCAACGTTTGTGTACCAGGTGTTTGAGAATGAACGTGTGTAAATCTTCCCTCTGTCTAGGGAACTTTGTTGTAGGTTTAGGTCTGGCCGGTGAGGTCCTAATTGTTTTACAATTAGTTTCACTTCACATTTCAGTCCAATGAACAGCTTCGCAAGTAGTTGCTCTACTGTATTCATGGTGTCTTACCAATATTAAAGTTACCTGTCAATAATCAAAGTACAGCGAATGAGGTTTGGTGCAAATACATCATATTTCTGTATAAATGCATATCTTGTGCATTATCGCACTATATCGCCAACAGTTCCCCTTCGCATAATGAGACTGATAAAAATATAGCCTCATAGCCTGCTCCCTCAGTGTGCCACACTGGTTGCGAAGGCACTCAAGCAGACATATATACTAAGCCACAGGTGAGGGCCTTTTACAAGGCAAGATAGAGGGCCTTTAACGACAGGTATCGCCAGAGGCAGGTGGGCGGTAAAAGGCTATTATTACATTCCATCAAATGACGGTAGAATGTTTCAAATTAAAAAGAGGGAAACAGAAAGTCAAACATTGGGAGCAGAAGGCTTACACCAGCCGTTATTATCCCTGAGCCAATTCATTGTCTTCAATGGAGCGCTCAACATTCAAATCGATCTTTATTATTGATTATACAGTCATATGCCTCAAATTGATACTGATGTGCGTGTAGGCGCCACCCACCATATAGACAACTTACATAGCCCTTAACTACAATGTAAAAACATATAGCATCAGTTTCCTTACGTTAAACGCTGGGATTGTTGACTGTGTTGTAGAGGCGCAAGAGCAGCAAAGGAGGTTGGTGCCTCTTCTTCTTTGCCCAAAAATTAGGTAAAGTTCGTCAGCCTGAGACTTTACCAGATGCTGAAAAGCAAAATATAACAAAATTTAGTCATGTCAACCAAACACATAGGCGTCATTGCGTTCCCCCTTGGCTGTTATTCGAAAGATTTCAGAAAAGCTATTAATAGATTCAGCACATTTAAATAAAGTATAACATGCATTTTAATTGACATGGGATGTAATGCCATGAACCCGTGTTAATGCATCAAAAAACTGCATAAATGTCATGGAGCGTAATGAGAGAAGCATCATGCTGTGACTTGTATGGCACCAGTTGTGTTATATCTAATGTGCATCATGAATTTGTGTTGCATGGTATTTTAGAGGCAGCTCCACAGTCTGTATTTTGATCCGAGAAACAAGATGACACACTTGCTAAATTCAGGTAGCTTATCACAAGATCGTGTAAGAAAGTCAACAATGACTAAAAACTTTTTATATCGCGTTTCATATAACACTTCTGCTGCTTTTTAGCACTTTAAACAGCAGGTGTTACTATTACCTATTGTTCTGTTGCTCATTTTACCAGCTGCATGTGCGTGTTTGATTGACTGATTGAGATGGTTCGCAGCTTGTCACATTTTTATCAAACCAAAATTTCCATGTGAAAATCAAGAACAGACTTTCTGCCTCGACTGCACCATCTCTTATAATAATCAGGACATGTAAGCAAGCAAGATGGCGCAGGGAGTTAAGTATTTGCCGGCAGCCTAACCGAAGAGGACAGCAGCAGCACGTATTGTGAAGGTTTGGAGTTTGATGGTAAGTTGCTTTTCAGCTTGTCTTTTGCTATCTGATGTCAGTAATCGCAGGAGTAAATAGAAGTGTGATGCATTGAGATTGCGTGTGTTCTCTCTAGATATTCAGTCACCCTGATGGCCTAGATTTAGTAAGTAGTGTGGTGGACACTCGGGTGGCCATGCCAATTTTGCAATTTTTAATGGCAAGTAAATCAACGTAATGCTTTGTGTTTCTTTGCACTATGCAAACTCCTGCGTAAAACATTTTTAAGTCTACAGGGAGGAGTTCTAACATTGCTGTCCTGTACCAAACCAGAGAAATACAAACGCAGTGTATATACATAGCTGCCAAGGTTTCAGATTGCTATGTGTGACATTTTCGTAATTTCAGTGTAATTATGAGTGACATTTCAACGAGTATGAGTGACACTTTCTCGCGAGCAAAACAAAGCAATGAAGATGAGGGACACACATGAATATCAGGAATTACACCCATTTGAGCAACGAGAAACTCAAAGAATATCTTAAATCTGCTGCCAAACACCAGAAATGGAAGGGCACTAACCTAGTGCCCAGTTTACTTATGCTCATGAGCATGACGCGCGAAAAGCAAATTAAATAAGGATTGGAGAAGGTACTAGTGACACTTATTCCTCTGTAACCAGCAGCACGTGGCTGTATAGACAATAAACCAATCAAACACTGCAGTAAGTGTGTTTAATTCTTATATCACCCTGACCAGCATAGCTGCCAAGTTTTCAGACTGCTTGCTTATGTGTGACATTTTGGTGGTTTCCGTGTGCATATAAGTGGCATTCACTACCTAACGAGTCACACTTTCTTGCAAGTAAATCTAAGCAGTAACTAGTATTTTTGTGCTTTTCTATGAATTTCGATTATTATGCATGGTAAAAACCCAGCTTCTGTAGCTAACAGTCAAGGCCAGACAAATGGAAACCTTGCAATACAAACAACTCATCAACGTGTCCCAGATGACAAGTACATGAAGATGTAACAAAGACAAGCATGTGCCCCTACATTTGCTGTACCTGAAATAGCCTTCTTGTACAATGCCCCTAAGTTACATAATTTCATCACTAGAAAAACCCAGAAGTTCCTCCGACTTTCAAATAACTAAAGGGTTCTGCTGAAAACAAAACTGCCCACCCGACCTAATGGCTGAGAGGCACAAGAGCGGATCTCAGCTGCCACTATTACTTAATAAAGATTAAAAACCATCTGAAGTTTGGTAAAGCTCCTCAATCGATCCTAATGGCACATACAAAGTACCACTACCAACACCCTATCAACCATGCACCTAAAGCGCGCAGAGAAACCTCGCTGTGAGTATAAGCGCTATATAATGGACGAACACGAAGGGGCACCTAAGTACTCAACAATTCAAAAGTGGCCCAGGTCTATCATATGGAACGTGCTACATAAATACTAACACAGTACCTACAAAAACAAAACCCTATTAACATCTGTTCCACGTGTTACCTCTTTTATAGGCCGACCAGCCTGTGACCTTGTGCAGATGTTTGAAATCCTGCCGGATCTTTCAGTGACAAGCTGCCCTCTTCTGTTTTAATTTTCCCACCTTTACTGCCCCTCCCTCGGACCCTACTTTTGCAATTATATGATGCTGCTCAGAGCATCACTCCAGGCCTCTCTGTCTCAGGTGGAGCCCGGCCCAATTCCAAACAGGATGTGAGGCCCCAACAACACTCTTCATTCTCACTGGTGCCTAGTGTTGGCAGGTGGGGCAGCAGAAAAAAAAATTCAAAGAGATTGCCAGCCTTTGCCTACTTACTGAGCAGGGCCCCTCCCTGTCAGAATCAATCAGGAGAGCATCAGGATTCCAGGGCCTCTCTCTGTCAAGGTGGGACCGGGTCCAACAGGAAGGATGTGCTAGGCCCCAACATGAAGAAGTTACAGACCGATGCAGGCTTCTCGGCTGCCGAAGTGTCAGAGTCTCAGCTGACTCGCACCATTTATTAGTCTCACAAGCGGACTGAGACCTGCACAGTCATCTCACATACAACGTAGACTGCTAGTACTGACAGAAACTAGCTTTTGAATTATCCCCGGATCTTTCGAGAAATAAACCGGAAAGATATTAAGGGGGCGGCGCCAGAAACACACAGTTGTTCGGAGCCCGGCAGACGTTGTGAGTGAGCTACAGCAAGTTCTGTAACACGGCCGGGGCACCCACTGACTGCAGGCAGTTGCCCAAGGGAATTAGTATAATGTAAATAATTCAACACACACACACATACTCCGTTGGCTGCAATGCACCCCTCTGTCTCTCTTACTCATTTACTCTAAATATTATCAGGCAAGCGTTAAAAAGAACATTTGACACTCCGGTCTCACACTTACTTGCAAGGAGAGCACGGAATTCCGGTTACTCCCCAGAGTCTAGTCGCAACTTTTCACTCGTCTCCATTGGGCATGGCAAACGTGCGCGCACCCACGGCGATCCCCATCAGACTCACTTAGGCTCACAGCAGTGGCAGCTCCAAGAGGGTCACTGAGTCATCATTGATTTAAATTTACCGCCGCGGGGCGGTGCGAGCAGCGCTATCACGCAGCCTACCCAACCTGTAAAACTTTTAATTGCGGAGCCAGTAATATGCAACCACACTGCTGAAGGCAGGCCCCGCCCCGGGTCTCGGCATGAGTCAGCGCGGGCGCCGCGCGGGCGGGAATTTCAAGCCAGCCGGACTAAAAGATACATTGTAGCACTAAGCAGGCAGCAGTGCACAAGAGCATTAACCCTTTACTGAGCCTGCTGGCAAGTCTGCGGGGAGCTGCAGAGCCGGCGCACAGGTGTCACAGGCGCCGGCGCTGGCGCTAGCAGCCTGGCATAGCCAGTTCAGCGCTGGTATGGCAGAGTGAGAGTGGCATTAAAATGCGTGACAATGCATTTCAGTGCGGTGATGCGGAACACCACACTGAAATGCGTTAGAGTCACACCCGATGCGTGATACTTGGCAGGCAAATATATACCATAGCTATAAGCCGGGCTACATTTTAATTATGCTATTTGCGAAATTTACAAATTCGGCACTTTGCAAGCTTCACGTTATTTTGCATAGCTTAATGGTTGTGTATTTATTACTTGCTGGAGACTGGTTTAAGCGTGTCTCCTGCCAGTATCCCAGATGAAATCACCGGCTAAAATTAAGCACTGCTTTGCTCAGTGAGGATGCCTTTTACCTGTTGTTGACGGTCATTTTTAGGTGGAGCCTACCAGACATGTTGTTAGCTTACCAAGACCATACAGTGGGTTTAAAGCCTGCCTATTGCTTACCATTGGCTTTATTGCCACTCTCATTTTCTTGCTTTTATTAGCTTGCATTATCCATTGCGTGTTTTTTTGCTCTCCTGGAGCACATCCTCTTTTTTTGTGTCCTGTGCTCCTTTACAAGGAACATCTTTTTTTCATTTTGCTTAAGAACTCCACAAGAGTGCATATGTTTTTCAGCTCTCACTCATGTGCTTCTCTCTTCCCTTCCATTCCTTATTGCTCTCTCCTCCATCTGTTTTTCTCCCCTTCATATTGCTCTCTTGTTTCTTTTTGCTTAAGCACCATACAAGCAATCTCCCTTGTATGCTTCTCTCCCACCTCCCACTCGGTGTTGCTCTCTCTCATCCATGTACTCCTCTGCCCCTGCAATTCTCTCTCTCATCTATGTGCTTCTATATCCCAACTCTGCCTCCATGCCGTTCTCTGTCACTCGTATACATCTCCCTCTCCCCACAATCCTCAGTGTGCTGTTTTTCTCCTTCCACCCCCACCTACTCCTCCATTACCAGTCCCCCCCCCCCAGCACCTGCTGTCCTTTTTTTTTTAAATTGGAGCTCTCCTGCTAAAAAATCTTTATTTTTTTATATACTGATCCAAATGCGGTCTGTGATTTCGGATTGGTAAGTAAAAAAATTAAAACGAATGGCGTCTGCTTCATTCTGCGTGTATGCCTTCTGATGCAAGTATGCATCAGTGGAATGACACAACTGTCATTGTGCCTTTTTTATTTAGGCAATGCTTCACAGCTGCCTGATATTGGACAGCACTGCCAAAAGTAATTGGCAAAGCCAATTTGTATCAAAGGAGAGACCTACGAGCTTTTCCAATGCTTAGTCTGGTCAGCCCGTGGCCTCTGTCTTGATGTCAGAGTGTGTTCCTGTGTTCAGTGAGAGGTATTGCCTTAGTTGAGATGTGCTACATCTGCGGAAAATGGTGAAGATATTACAGAATGAAAGAGCTTTGGTGTGATGGTTGGGCTATAAAGATATGAGGGTTATGGAGAGAGCTGTGAAGAGTTGAGGAGATGTGGTTAAGAAGGCAGAAAAAACAATCTGGCGCTGTGGAGAGATGTGTTAGGCTTTTAAAAGCGATTAAGAGGCTTCTGAAGGGATATGATGTGGTTATGCGGAAATCTCAGCATTATGAAGAACAAGCTGAGATAAAATGTTATGTTGTAGAGAGATTCAGTGTGTGTAGATAAATAAGAATACTGCAAACAGATGCTGCGCTGCTGATGCTGTGAAAAAAATCTGGAGCCAAGGAGAGACAAAGGGAATCTACAGGCCTGTGGAGAAAGGTGAGCCTGGCCAGAGCCTCAACTCTAGGTTGGACTCTGCCATACTTATTATGAGGAGCCTGTTATAATTCAGGATACCTCATATGTATGATGGATTTGCTGTATTTACATGTTTAGTGTTGGGATTGGAACTGTGGACTGTTCTGGATGGGGCACAATGAAAACGTAGGTGACCATCCACAAGTCACTACGGCCCACATGCATCAAAGAAAAAATCTGCGACTCTAAAATAGCGAAAAATAAGGAATCGCTATTTCAGATTCGCTAAACGGAATGCACCAAAATATTCGGTAAATATTTGCGATTCCTTAAAAATCGCTAAAATGTTTACCGATTACTTATTTACCGAATCGGTATTTGCAAATTCGCAAATACCGATTCGGTAAATGCGAAAGCGTCAATCGTCTCATGGAGATGACATCATACCAGGAAGTGAATCCCAGATACCACACACCTGTGCAGAGTGAGAGACTGAGGAGGAGGAAGACTGTTGGTGCACAGCCTGGAAAACACTTTTTCCTGCAGGAGTTGATACCAACAATCACAATGGACCCAGGAAACAAAAAGCAAAAAGGAGAAGGCAGGAAGAGGAAGATCAAATTCAGTGAGAGGGAACTGGAAATACTCACTGAGGAAGTCGTCCAAAAACATGACCAGCTGTTTGGGAAACAATCCCTGCATGTTGCAGAGTCAGTCAAGCGGAAGATCTGGCTTGGGATACAAGCCCGGGTCAATTCTGTGGGGGTCACACACCGTGACATCAACAACCTACAGAAGCGATGGTATGACCTACGCAGCCGGGCAAAAGAGAGAGTGGCTGAAAGGCTGGCATCTGCAAGAAAAACAGGAGGGGGAACATCCACTCAGCCTGCAAACACCCCAATGGACGACTTGGTGGAATCCACTCTGCAACCCGAGGCAGTTGTCGGGGTCACGCAGATTGACACCTCAGGACATGCGGGGACCTCCCAAGGTAAGAGCACAACCAAACATATTGCAAAATAATTGTAAGCCAAAGTGCAACAAATGCATACCCTGCGTAGTGTAGCAGACATGAGTCCAGTCCACCTCTTACTTACAACCCCTAATGCATTGTGGGAGTTGTATGCATACAAATGTAATGGCAAAGCATGGAGGAGTAGCACAGCTCAAATGCAACAGAGTACAGCAAGGCAGTGACAACAGTAGACTTCCTACATCACAGAAGTCAATTTATTACACCTCTGTGAGCGCAATGTCACAAACATGTGCAAAAAATAGATATATTACATTTTACAAAACAAAATGATCTTGCACTGTTTCCCTCACAGATGCATCACAGGAGAGTGACGTGGCAGACATCCACGATTCTGAGGGACAGACAGACCAGCAAGGTGAGGGACAAGAGATGCCGGCATCCTCGCCCCTACCTGTTCCCACTCAACGCAGGAGAAGAGTACTACCACTGCCCGATTTGGATAGTGAGGAGGACACACAAACAGGAGCGAACCCACAGGGCACTGCCCATACACCACCACCCCCACCACCAGAGGTAACAAACCCGCCACGTCACAGTCCGTTCCGCAGGCGAAGGCCAAGTCCATTACTGAGGTCTGCTGTGGACGATGGTGAAGCTGCCTGCAGTGTGCTTGAGACCAAGATGCTGAGGGTCCAGCGCCTGCAACAAAAGAACATGCGAATCATGCAGGAGCAACTGGGAACAATGGTCACACACATGGGTGGGATACGTGACTGCATGAAAGAGCAGACGACTGCAGTCGTTGAGGGGCTCAGGGCACACAGTGATAAACTTGACCGTGTTGCAACAGCCATTGAACAGATGTGCGGGGTCATGCAGGCTGAGCATATCTCTAATACCAGGAGGCAACAACATGCTATGGGGCGCATGCGCGGATACACCAGGGCCATCAACAGGCTGAGTTCTACAACAGCTCAGCTATACAGGCGTGCAGTCGCCATGCAGGTCGAGATGACCCACTGCTGTGGAGATGTGGCCAGGGGCCTAATCCAGGTCACCACTGCTGTGGAAGGGCTGCAGACAGCAGCAGCCAGTGGGAACCTCATGCATGGAGGGGGGGAGAGTGAGGAGGCCTCCAGCCTTAGCAGCCTACTGGTGCCTGTGGCACATAGCAGGAGGCGCAGTAACAGGAGTCAGGCAGGCACAGAAGACACCATGTCAGATGCAGCTGGGCCTACTACAAGGGCCACAGGGGGCGTCACAGGAAGCGTTAGACATTTGGACATTCAGACAATCTGGTGATGAAACCAGATATGTGTTACTAATACACACTGCAGTTGCAGTCCCAAGGCAATGGAATGTAATTGTCTGTACATGGTATGTGTGCATTAACACATACACACAACTGTCACATTAAACCTTTAACCAAATACTGTGTTGTCATGTGCTTACTCACCTTAGAAGTAATGTTGCGTGATTTCTGCTCTTCTACGTCTGCCCTCTGCTGCATGTGGTCCGCCTGCTGCATGGGGTGGTTGTGCCGGCTGTATGTCCTGTTCTGGCTCGCTGTCAGAGTCCACCAAGGGGATGCCTCTAGTGATGGCTATGTTGTGCAACATAGCACACGTTGCCACAATCTTACAGCATTTCTCAGGACTGTACTGTAATGCCCCACCGCTCTTGTGTATGATGCGGAATCGCGATTTAAGTACCCCAAATGTCCTTTCGATCACATTGCGCGTCGCAATGTGCGCACGATTGTAACGTCGCTCCCTTTGAGTGGCAGGATTCAGGTATGGGGTGAGGATGTAAGGCCTCACAGGGTATGCGCTATCACCTACAGGATGTGAGAGACCAACATACATTAGTCACTGCAATTTGTCACCATGGTGTACACTTTTAAATTACAGTATTACATTGATTTACCCAGAAGATATCCTTCTCCGAACTCCCCGCAAGTAGACGTCTGTGTATTCCACTGTGCCGGAAGATGTATGCGTCATGGGCACTGCCAGGGTAACTTGCCACAATGTCAGTGATTAGTGTTTTTGAGTTGCATGTTACCTGTATGTTCAGTGAGTGGTAAGATTTCCGGTTGCGGTAGATATACTCATTCACTGCAGGGGGACATATGGGTACATGCGTCCCATCGATACAACCAATCACATGCGGGAACTGTGCAACCTGATAAAAATCTAATTTGGTTTGCATCAAATCCTGTGGTGTGGTGGGGAACCTGATGTGGTTGTGTATCCTCTGCAACATGGCATTTAGGAAACTGTTAAAAAAAAATGCGATATGGCACTTTGGGAGACCCCTCCAGCTGCTGCAATTACTCCCTGGAAGGACCCTGAAGCTAGGAGATGCAGGGAACACAGGACCTGCACATGGGTGGGTATGGCATGTGTCCTGCGGGTCTGCCGCTGCAGTATAGGGTCTAACTCAGCAATTAGAGCTAAGATAGCTGCAGCATTCAGCCTATATTTATCATAGATCTCCTCCTCTGTCTGCCCTAGCAATGTGACGCGCACTCTAAAGATTCTCTCCTGGATCCTCCTTCTCCTCTGTGCTGCTGCTCTCAGCCTCATCCTCCTTGCCACAACGTAGAGCGCTGCCATGGTGGGTCGTTGGGATGCATTCTGGGACTGTTTAAGTAGTTTGCTGATGATTTACACCTGTTTTTGATTATGTGTAATTTTTACCACCTGATGTGATGTCTTCTAGTTTAAGTAATGCAAATAGCGAATTTGGGCTGGTTCTGTATTAGCGAAAACTTAATGCATCCCATTTTGCGATTTCTTAATTGCGCTTCCTAAAATACAGATTCGTTATTACCGATTCTGTATTTTATGAAGCGCAAAAATTGCAAAAACTACTATTTCTTGCCATTTTGCTTAATGCATCGGAACTAGCTAATTTGCGATCGGAAAAGGCATTTTTTACCGATTCGCAATTTTTCCGGTCGCAAATTAGCTTGATGCATGTGGGCCTACATGTGTTGTTATTCACATACCACTAGCATTTTCTTTCTTCCCAAGGCAACACATTTTTATTTGTTCTTGTCAAAAGGAAGGAGCAAATGTATGTATTGGAAGGGACTATGGAGGGAACATCCCGATTTTTAATGATGGATCAGTTAAAACTGTTTATCCATATATAAAAAATATTTTTCGTCTGAGACAAACGTGCTAATGCACATTTGTATTACATTTACACATGTGGAATTTTCCAGCTAGTTGAAAATCTGCATGCCAAATTTTACACATTTTATTGGTAAAGTAAATCTATCCATAGATTTCCTGGTGAGATCTTGTGAGTCTGTAAAAAATCAGATATCTGTTCCTATTGTAGGAGTATTCCATTGAAAGCAAATTGAACTCTTTCTCAAAGGGCTAAGTGAATCGGGCTCTAACTCCTTTAGTCAGGATGGCTTCTGATGGGCAGGTGGTCAGTGAATCACATTTTTTTTTTTTTTTAAGTGTGTTCTAATGAGAGATACAGCACAGTTCCTTGATACACCATATGCCACACAACACATTCATTCAGGTATTGGAAATGTGGACTAACCCATACCATCTTCATTTCATAACCAGTATGGAAAAGCAACCTACATTTCTGTGAATTTGGCCCATTGGGAAAACACAGTAGGCTCACCACTTTGTATGAGTCTATAAGATCTAATTTCAAGAAATCAAAATTTTTTGCCAGGTTTAGTCAGAAAATCACAAGTCTTCTGGTGAACAGTTGGAAAGTATTTGCGAATTATATTATTCCCTGTGAAAATGCAGATGCTGTAAGTTCAGTTCTTCAGGGCAATGTGATTTCAAGGGCAAGTACTCAACCCTTGAAACAAGTATTGCTATTGTCCTTGGAAGAGGCAGAAGAACACGTGTCTTGTGTCTTAGTTAACATGACTACAGTGGGGTTCTCATTTACGGAAGCACTCGCAGAGGTGCTCAGGCCCTCTGGTTTATAGTCAATGTGGCCCAGGGAATAATAGATGTATGTTAGCCATATATACACTGAGCCATCCTGTTTCTCATCAGCATCATCCAGGGAACAAATAAGTATGGTCGATGTGGAAACACATGGGCCTTCATGCTTTTCATCAGTGCTGCTTGTTACAATCATTAGTTTTGCTGGGCAGTATCACAGGCCTCTAGTGTTGGCTGTTAAAATCTTGCCAAACATCCCCAAGGGAGCACACATGGATATCCTGTTCTGAATCAGGCAGGATACCAAATGTCGGGTGGTATACCTTGTTGTCTTCATTTAGGCTTGATCCAGCGCAAAGAGGCCAAGGTTGGATATTTTTACACAAAAAACTGCATTTTTCAATGGGCCCATATACATCTATCCAAATACGATCATTTACATTCCCCTTGGCCAATTTCCCGCTGGAAGGGTCAAGTTTTATAATTCACTAAGTTCTGATTAGTTATTTTCCTGTAACCACAAATCAATTACAGTATCATTTCAATGTCTAACTAATCTTCAAGAATCAACACTCTTCCTCTGGTCGATGGACCATTAGTTGAGTTAGTTGATGGTGATATTAACAACTTCTTAACTACAATTCTTAGTGAAATAACCACAGACTCTGAATAATAATAATAATAAGTTTATCTAAAATTTCAGTCATTAGGTTGAACGCTCATCAATTAAAGATACACAGTGCAAACTCGATCTTTCTTTAAGTGGGAGAGAGAACAATCATATAGCATAATACATTCAATTACACAAGCTCATTCAACAAAATCAAACGCATAAGAGTGGATAGATGTAGAGACAAAAGGCACATAATAATAACATTTGGATAGAATGACATTTACCTAATGAGGATAACTGGAAAACCACCCCTCTGGCCAAAGGACTGGTGGGGGTCCCCTGACTTAGGATCAGGAGACAAAGATTATAGGATAGGATCAGGACAGTTCTGATACTTACTGTCACGTGTCCCTCGGAGGCCTCTCAGGATCGGCTCGTTGCTTAAATGGGTCCACCTATTGACAACCTCAATTCCGAAGTGCCGTTATGGCACGGAAGATTAAGGGGGTCAATCGGGGGAAGGAAAGGATGGGAACAGCGGGGAGGGAGACCTGAAAAGAAAAAACACTAATTATAGAAATACTAATCAGTAACCTCCTTAACACCTCTATACTCTACACTGCGATTACTTTCTCCTTATATACCTGTAAAATAAAATAACAAGATTTCGTAAATGATTCGTTAGAAGGACGATTAGGTTTTCATCAAGGACCTTCCAAGGAATACCATCACTTCTGTGATTTTTTTGATTTGGCTTAACCCCAGGGGATCAGACTTAAGATACTGCAGAAAACGAAAACATACAATTATGCCAGATTCAAAACACACAAACATATAAACACAGTTTCTTTTTGTGAGGATTTTCTTTTACTACCCACCAATAGTGGTGTGGATTTGCACTTCACAAGGGAGGAAGGAATAGGCTTAGGCAGCAACCTCTCTCTTTTTCCCCCTGCTATAAAACGAACAAAACACACACGTGATTCAATATACATATGGCCGTGTTTGAGCACACTGGACATCATCCCAAAAGGAAATGCGGGTTAAACAACACCCTGTACATAGGGGTTTGGTCACTGTACTATTGTCCGAAAACACAAGGAAATGTTTGTCAGATAATATACCACCAGGTATATTGACGTGGCTTGGTATGCGCAGTAATCATAAGACTCCTGCAGTAAGTACTGTGCAGGTAAGAGCTTCTGTGGAAAAGGTCCTGAACCTCGAATACAATCTGGGCACTAAGATCAACAGAAAGGCAAAGTGCGGTGATACCAGAAATAGGTTGTGACTGCAATAGAGCAGGAGCGGTGGTGCCAACGGCACCCTTACCCCACCGGATACAGTAGACTCACTGTCCTTCGTCCTGGCACCTTCAAAACTCCGACCGGAATAATCTGCGGCGTTTTCGCATCCAGAACGGGCTTTTCAAGCCTTCTGGGAACTCCGCCTTCATCACATCCTGTGCGCGCTGCACAGGCTCATGGGAGTTGTAGTTTCTGGAGACTGCTGGGGAGGTTCACGTTCCCGATATCGCGGGGACGTTGGATTTCCTGCTTCCATCCGTGCACAAGCCGCTTGCAGTGCCCGATACACGAATGCGCCCTGCTCCCAAAACGACTTCTGCAACATCTGACTTGGTGAGTGAGGAGCGGTCGGTCCCGGACACGTAACAGCACATCCCTCTCCCCCAGACCGCTCATACGAACCAGGCTTGTCAGGATATTTAGCGTGAAAAGACTTGATACATCTAGGAGCGTGCATTCCTGCCGCAGGCTCCCAAGAATTCGCTTCCACACCATAACCCTTCCACGATACTAGGTACCATAACCGCGAGCCTCTCTTTTTGGAATCCAATATTTTCTGGACCTCATATTCTGGTTCATTGTTAATCCATATAGGAGAAGGCCTCTTTTGATTGGGGTGTATGAAGGCTTTAGAAGCGAAACGTGAAACACAGGATGTATTTTCATGGATCTGGGAAGTGTCAACTTCATTGCCACTGGAGAAATGACTTTCTTTATTTTATAAGGACCGATGAACTTCGGATTGAAGAGGCTATGTTTTCGAAAACGTATGTTTTTGGTAGACAACCACACCACATCACCTGCTTTATATTTGGGATTTTGTTTACGGTGTCTATCAGCCCTTGCTTTATATAAAACCTTGGCCTTTTTTAGGTTCCTGTAGGTTTGTTTTAGGGTCTGCTGTATGTGAGTAATTCTTGTTTGTACTTCAGGCACTTGTTGATTTTGTACTGGATGAATCAAAGGTATGAATCGAGGATGATATCCATAAGTACCATAAAAAGGGGCCATTTGAGTTGACTGATGTTTAGCGCTGTTGTAGGCTACCTCAGCCAAACATAATAACTGCACCCAGGCTTCAGAATTTTGCTCAGCATAACACCTCAAATACTGCTTCAGAGTCTGGTTGAGTCTCTCGGTCTGTCCGTCAGATTGTGGGTGAAAACTGGTTGACTTGGAGGATGTCATATGTAACGCTGTACACCAGGCTTTCCAGAACCTGGCTGTAAACTGGGGACCCCTATCGGAAACGATATTAGTAGGAAGACCATGTAGTCTAATCACATGTTGTAGCAGCATTTTTGCCAATTGTGCCGAGGTGGGTTCTTGTGTACATGCAATGAAATGACCCATTTTTGTGAGACTGTCCACTACCACTAGAATGGCGGTACAACCTTTGTCTTTCGGTAGGCCGACTATGAAGTCCAAGGAAATGGTTTCCCAAGGAACCAAAGGAGTGGGGAGAGGTTGCAACAACCCTTGAGGTTTCCCATGGTCTACTTTGGCTTGTGTACAAGTTACACACCTGTGTATCATGTCCTTCACATCTTTAACCACTGAGGGCCACCAGAATTGACGTTGTACTCGATCTAGGGTCTTATCTATACCGTTATGTCCTGCCGCAGGAGCATTGTGACACCACTGAAGTACTTCCTTGCGCAAGGCGGTATTCGGAATTAGCAATTGTTTTCCTTTCAACGGAAGTCCCTTTATCAGGATCCGTTGGGGATTCTTCTTGAGCCACTTTTGCCAATAGCAATTTTTTACTCCCATAGCTACTTTCTGTAGGAATGTGTCTGTTTGGAGTAACCCTACTACTTGTTGTGGATTCAAGATGGAATGTTGTGGTTCTGTCCTATTCTCTTGCGGGGTTTCCTGCCTGGACAGAGCATCAGCCTTTTTATTTTCGGTTCCGGGTCTGTATGTAACTATGTAATGGAATTCAGAGAAGAAAAGCATCCATCTTAGTTGTCTGGGGGATAGCATTCGGGTGGATCGCATGAACTGTAAATTGCGGTGATCCGTATAAACCGTCACCACATGTCTGGCTCCCATCAACAGATGTCTCCAGTCACTGAAGGCATTCTTTATTGCCAATAGTTCTTTTTCGGCTACGGTGTACCTCAACTCTGCATCGTTCAGTTTTCGGGACATAAAGGGTATCGGGTGTAGCTGACCGGCGCTTTTATTCCTTTGTGAGAGAATGGCTCCTATGGCAACCTCAGAGGCGTCAGCTTCTACCACATAGGGGCTTTCAGGGTCAGGGTGAGCCAGAACGGGAGCCGTAACAAATGCTTGTTTGAGAACCTGAAACGCAGTCTCGGCTTCTTTTGTCCACTGGAAGGGGACCTTTTTTCTTAACAGTTTAGTGATGGGAGCTACTGTGTTAGAAAAATGACTAATAAACCTGCGATAAAAATTCGCAAAACCCAGAAAACATTGTATGTCCCTGACATTGGTGGGTCTTGGCCATTCCTTAACAGCCAGTATCTTTCTTTCGGACATTTCCTGTCCGGTGGGTGATAGCATCACACCTAGGAATTCCACCTTTTCTACGTGGAACTCACACTTGCTGAGTTTACAGTACAATCCATTCAACCGGAGAGCCTCAAACACCCGACAAACATGAGAGTAGTGGTCTTTAACTGAGGAAGAATAAATCAAAATGTCATCAATATATGCCACCACGAACCTGTCCAAAAACTCCCGCAGCACTTCATTCACAAAGTATTGAAATGCTGCAGGGGCATTACAGAGGCCGAAGGGCATAACTGTGTATTCGTACAAACCGTACCTAGTACGGAAGGCGGTTTTCCACTGCGTCGCCCTCCCTTACGCGTACCAGGTGGTATGCTCCTTTGAGGTCCAATCTGGTGTAAATGGTGGCTGTTTTAACCTGTTCCAAAAGAACAGGTATTAAAGGTAAAGGGTATCTGTTCTTTATGGTTATGTTGTTTAGGGCTCTGAAGTCAATGCAGGCTCTCTTCTCGCCATTTGCTTTGGGTATAAATAATATTGGCGAGGCCGCAGGCGACCTAGAGTTTCGTATAAAACCGTTCCCTAGATACTTATCAAGGTATTCCCTCAGATGAGTGTTTTCGGGTTCAGTCAGGGCATAGAGTCTTCCGCATGGAATGACTGCTCCTGGGATGAGGTCGATCTGGCAGTCATAATGCCTATGAGGGGGTAAGGTGTCTGCTTGCTTTTCACAGAATATGTCCTGGTACTTTGAGTAGCAAGTTGGGAGTTTCACATCGGTTTCTGCCGCTGTAGCAATGCTATGTGTCGTGAGAAGACTTGTCACTGGACTCAGGTTTGTTGGTAAACAATTCTCCAGACACCAAGAACTACTAAATTCAACAGTTTTGTTTTCCCAATTGATAACTGGATTATGTGATACCAGCCAAGGAAGACCCAAAATGACACCGTACTGTGGAGCCTGAAGGATATTAAACTTCAACTTTTCGGTGTGTCCATTCCCACAACTCATTTCTAGACTATCCGTTTGAAATCTGATAGGACCTGTACTTAATTCCCTTCCATCAACAGCCAACACTTCTTCTGGATTATCTTTGGTATTTAAGCCAAGACATAGCTGTTTGGCTACGTCTATATCCATAAACAGCCCTGTGGCTCCAGAATCTAACATGGCATATAGGCTCTGCCACCCTTTCTCAGTCTTTAAACTAATAGGTAAGAAGAAATGCTCTGAGGACAGACTTGTTTTTGGCTTAATTGAAGGGATATGTACACCACCCAAAGACTTCCCTTCGTATATCTTTGAGTTTGTCAGTTTTCCTGCACCCCGTTTGAGCTAGCCACTTGTGGTTTTCTAAACCCAGGACTGCTTCGTGGTTTGGCTAGACACTCTTTAACAAAATGGCCTTTTTTACCACAGTACATACAGAGACCATTTCTTCTCCTTGTTTCTCTTTCGGTTTGGGTTAGAGGGGCGCGTATCGCACCTATTTCCATAGGTTCCGCTGGTGATCCAAACCCCCCTACTCCTTTGTTTTTGTCAAACCGATTGGGCTGTCGTTCAACTCTTTTTTTATCCCCCCTGCGTTCCCCCATCCGATAATCCAAACGTAAGGTAAGATTGATAAGGTCGATACAGGCAGAGGGTTGAGGATCGATTTGGGCCAAAACATCCTTCATCTCTTCTTTTAATCCTTGATAAAACACGGCAGCCCTTTTTTCTTCAGGCCACTGTGTTTCTGCCACTAATCTCTGGAATGTATTGATATATACTATTAAGTCCTTGTTTCCCTGCTTTAGTTCTAGCAGTTCTCTGTCAGCTGAAAAAGATGCTCCCCTGCGGTCGAACACTGTTTCGAATTCCTTCCTGAACTCATCCCAGTCATACAAGAGGGGGTCGTCACGGCGTACGAAGGGTACAGCCCACTGAGCAGCATCCCCCGTTAGGTATGAAATCATAAAGGCTACTCTAGCCTGATTTGTCGGAAAGGCCTTAGTTCTACAGGAAAAATTTAATAAGATCTGGGTCATAAAGACCTGCACCTTGGAGGCGTCCCCGTGAAAGCGTTCAGGGGCTGCCAAGGGTATAGGCATGGGTACTTCTACAGTAAGGGGTGTTGGAAAAGAGGAATTCCCAAACTGCCATGGGTTCCCTCCTACGCTTTTTCCAGGCTGGACATCAAAAGGGTTCTTCTGAAGCCTATCTACTGTGTTTTGTAAAGCTGCTGTTTCCGCCCTAGAGGCAGTAACCTCCTGCTGTAGAGCAACTAACATGGTCAACACATCCTCTAGCGTGGCCATGATCACAATGAACCGACCAGGAGAGGTATATTATAAATTGGCAGATTATTCTGTCACGTGTCCCTCGGAGGCCTCTCAGGATCGGCTCGTTGCTTAAATGGGTCCACCTATTGACAACCTCAATTCCGAAGTGCCGTTATGGCACGGAAGATTAAGGGGGTCAATCGGGGGAAGGAAAGGATGGGAACAGCGGGGAGGGAGACCTGAAAAGAAAAAACACTAATTATAGAAATACTAATCAGTAACCTCCTTAACACCTCTATACTCTACACTGCGATTACTTTCTCCTTATATACCTGTAAAATAAAATAACAAGATTTCGTAAATGATTCGTTAGAAGGACGATTAGGTTTTCATCAAGGACCTTCCAAGGAATACCATCACTTCTGTGATTTTTTTGATTTGGCTTAACCCCAGGGGATCAGACTTAAGATACTGCAGAAAACGAAAACATACAATTATGCCAGATTCAAAACACACAAACATATAAACACAGTTTCTTTTTTGTGAGGATTTTCTTTTTACTACCCACCAATAGTGGTGTGGATTTGCACTTCACAAGGGAGGAAGGAATAGGCTTAGGCAGCAACCTCTCTCTTTTTTCCCCCTGCTATAAAACGAACAAAACACACACGTGATTCAATATACATATGGCCGTGTTTGAGCACACTGGACATCATCCCAAAAGGAAATGCGGGTTAAACAACACCCTGTACATAGGGGTTTGGTCACTGTACTATTGTCCGAAAACACAAGGAAATGTTTGTCAGATAATATACCATCTGGTATATTGACGTGGCTTGGTATGCGCAGTAATCATAAGACTCCTGCAGTAAGTACTGTGCAGGTAAGAGCTTCTGTGGAAAAGGTCCTGAACCTCGAATACAATCTGGGCACTAAGATCAACAGAAAGGCAAAGTGCGGTGATACCAGAAATAGGTTGTGACTGCAATAGAGCAGGAGCGGTGGTGCCAACGGCACCCTTACCCCACCGGATACAGTAGACTCACTGTCCTTCGTCCTGGCACCTTCAAAACTCCGACCGGAATAATCTGCGGCGTTTTCGCATCCAGAACGGGCTTTTCAAGCCTTCTGGGAACTCCGCCTTCATCACATCCTGTGCGCGCGCGCGCGCGCTGCACAGGCTCATGGGAGTTGTAGTTTCTGGAGACTGCTGGGGAGGTTCACGTTCCCGATATCGCGGGGACGTTGGATTTCCTGCTTCCATCCGTGCACAAGCCGCTTGCAGTGCCCGATACACGGATGCGCCCTGCTCCCAAAACGACTTCTGCACCATCTGACTTGGTGAGTGAGGAGCGGTCGGTCCCGGACACGTAACACTTACTAGACTTCTCTACAAACCCGACGCACCAGGATGATTCCCTCTCTTACACTCTCTCCCTCCTCGATGTTCTTCCGCAATCTTCAAATCTAATCAGGCAGTAGTCTGGATCTTTCGAGTCTGCTCTCGCCTCTCTCTCTCTGCTCTCTCGTGCCCAGCTCCCAGCAGTAGTAGTTCTCTCACAGCTCCATCGGATCATCTCTCTAGCTCTCGCTCAACTTTCTAACTTAACTCAAGTCATTCTAGTTATAGTCTTTATTTCTTCATGTCCCACCCTCAAGAGTTGCAAATTTTACTCAAATACGGAATATGATTGGACGGGGTTAGGGGTGTCTTCATCACACCAGGCTGACGCATTCATTTTTATTAGTAAAACCTATTGTTTGCTAACCCTTCACCTTCGACTCATTCATATATTTTGTTTTTCACATGCATATTTTGTTGCAAATGCCATAATTTATTTAATACAGGCTTCATAGATGAACAATACATCTTCTTCTTTTCCCATCCCTTCTGTCCTTGGATCTTGGCAGTCATTCAGTTCTCTCTCGTCACCGGGTCATTTCATGGACTCATTGAGCATGCGTAGCTTTCGCCATTTTCTTTTTCAGTCATGGATTAGCAGGCCCAAATGCACACTATTAATAAAAGAATCATAAACAGATGTTATTTTCTTAAACATGTAATTCTCACTGTTCACCACCCACTTCTACTCTATCCCATGTAATTATTATTACTCTTGGGCAAAAGCGTCCTCACCAAGGACCCCCACACCGCCAAAACCAACCTCCACGAAGGAATGAAGGCCGTCGCCGAATGGATGAGGAACAGCCGACTGAAACTGAACTCGGACAAGACGGAGGTCCTCATCTTCGGACCCACCCCTTCGGCCTGGGACGACTCCTGGTGGCCGACCGCACTAGGAATAGCTCCAACACCCACCGACCACGCACGCAACCTAGGGGTCATCCTTGACTCCACCCTCTCCATGACTAAGCAGGTCAACGCCGTCTCCTCCTCCTGCTTCAACACCCTCCGCATGCTCCGCAAGATCTACAAGTGGATCCCCACCGAAACAAGAAGAACGGTCACCCAGGCCCTCGTCAGCAGCAGGTTGGACTACGGAAACGCCCTCTACGCAGGAGCCTCGGCCAAACTCCTGAAACGGCTTCAACGCATCCAGAACACTTCTGCGCGCCTGATCCTTGACATCCCTCGCCGCAGCCACATCACACCCCACCTGAGACCTGCACTGGCTCCCTGTCAACAAGAGGATCACCTTCAAGCTCCTTACCCACGCACACAAGGCACTCCACAACACCCAACCAGTGTACCTCAACAGACGACTCAGCTTCTACACCCCCACCCGCCAGCTCCGATCCGCCGACCTCGCCCTCGCCACAGTCCCCCGCATCCGAAGAGCAACCTCCGGCGGCAGATCGTTCTCCCACCTCGCCGCCAAGACCTGGAACACCCTCCCCATCCACCTACGGCAGACCCAAGACCTGCTGTCCTTCAGAAGACTCCTCAAGACCTGGCTTTTCGAGCAGTAGCAGCACCTCCTACCCCCAGCGCCTTGAGACCCTCACGGGTAAGTAGTGCGCTTTACAAATGTGATGATTGATTGATTGATTGATTACTCTTGGGCAAAAGCGTTAACAGCAGCAGCTTTCTTTTAAATCAAGCAAGCATATGCCAGGCATGCAGTACCTCAAGACCGCGTCTTGGTCTTTCTTGCGCATGCGTGAGGTTTTCCCTCTCAAAGCAAGTTAGTCACGTTATTTCTGCATAGTTCAAGTTTGCACATGCGCAAAGCGTTTTTGCAAGTTAAAGCGGGTTTTAATCGTGCTGCATTTTATTTCTCATTAATTCAAGCATGCGTAAGCTTTTCTCCCCGTGTATCTGTGTCTGGTGTATGTTAGCTTTGTCTCATTTACTAATTTAATAATTAGTGAAAGTTAATGGAGGATTAATTTGAGCAAGTTTAATTTTTCTCGAATCCTTGCTCCATCAAACCCCCTCTGATGGCATTTTTGAGCCATCATAAAAATACCCATCATTACCAAGTGCCAACTTTTATTCATTTAATTTTTAGTATCTTCCTTTCTTTCTTCTAACTCTTTAATTTTCCTTTTCATGCCTACTCCTTTCATTTTATCATATAGACTTCCTTTCATCTCCTATAGTTCGATTTCGTCTCTGTTTCTCTTTCTTCCCATTCCTTTATTCTTTATTTCTGCTACCAGTCTTGCTTTTGTTTTATTCTTGCAACATCTATATGTCATTATCATTATCAGAACTACTATTGCTATAGAAATTACTGGTATTAGGATTTTCCCTAATAGACCACTCCCTAAAGTGGAAAACCAACTACCTATAGTGGAAATACTTTTACTAAGTCTTTCACAAACACCGTCAACCTCCAGTTGGGTCAAATCGTCATGAATCTTAGTAATATTCTTAATATATCCCTCAATACCTTTACTTTTGTCTGGGATATATGTACAGCAATGTTGGACTTTCAACATGCCACAGACTCCACCCTCTTTTGCCAATAATATATCAAGAGCAAGTCGATTTTGCAAAACCATAGATCTAATCGCAACCATTTCGGTATTAATCATTAAGAATCCCCGGCAGTATCTGTCGATAGACGATCAACTACTGTTGACAATTTGCGTATCTTATGTGAATTCAGTATGACTCCAACTGACAGTATCAGTGCACCAAATATATCACCTATTATTTCTGAAAAACTTGTTCTTTTTCTCCGTTTTAGTCCTTGACTTATTACATTCATTTCATTGTTCTTAGTAATGTGGTACACTTTTGGAAATACTATCCCAAGATAACAACTACCATACCATTGTGTTGGCAACCTATAATAGGCATTTTTACCACACACGTAATATATTCCCGGAAAAATAGGATCAGTTCCACCTTTTAGTCCCCATCCCCCCATGATTAGGAAGGTGTGTTCAATCACTAGAACCAATGAAAATATTGTTATAGTCAGTTTTTAGTCTATGTAGACAGAATTTTCCCAATTTTGACAAATCTAGGGACATTGCAGCATGAGTCTCGCCTTTCTTATAGTCCCCTTCCTTATTAGCCCATGGAGGTACATGTGACTTCTGTTCAACAGCCTTCTTTTCAAAATCCTATCTTCTTTCCTCTACTAAATTTAGAAAATCTTTTTCTTCATCTCACAACATACAGGTTAAATTGTTCTTATGTCTATTGGGTTTGTTGTTAAGAAAAACTCGCCCATCAATTCTGCATCTTTAGCATTTAGCACTGGGTTTAGGTTTCTTCTAATAGGAATCTCTGGGAATACTAAATCCATGTTAGAATAATAATACTGCAATTTGCCTGTTTTATAGAACAGACTGGACACAACACTACATGACACACCATATGTTAAAGGAAGATGGTGATAGGTCACCCCCTCCGAGACAGACGAAGGTAATTTCACATTTAATGACGAATCACTATTTAATCTGCCATGTTGATACATGGTCTCATCTATTTGCTCTAAATTAGTGGTAGTTGTTCTTTTAGTACCTCCATTCACTTGATCACTTGTATTAGTATTATTTCTGTTGTTAGCTACCATTAGAACAGGTATCACGACTGTTAGCAATAACCACATTAACATTAGTATAAAAATACTGCACAAACAACATTTAACACATCTTCGTTTAAAACTAGATTTCGGATGTTCAGTCACTTCTGTTTCTGCCATTTTAATTTTCTAAAATTTATTAATCTCTAAATTTTCTTTTAAATTCTAAGTTTAATTTAAAACTAGAATATATAATAATCTTTGTGTGATCCCACACTTCAACAGCTTTTCGTCTTTTGCTTTCCCCTTTGTCTTTAATTTCTTTTCTTCATCTGGTTCTTTTATTCTCTTCTTTACTTGTTTGCAAAATTTTCCACCTTCTGTGTCACAGTCTTTTTCTTAAGGTGGTCTCAATTTGCTTTTGTCACTTCTTTCATTAGTGACATTTTCTTGTCCTTCATTTAGATCAAGATTCTCAAAGTCCTCAAGGATAATATATGTCCATTCAGGAGCCTTATATTTTCTTTTTGGAACTCTCTCTTGTTGATTTTCGTAAAGATTTTCTTCTTGGATGTTCTTCTTCAGTTTGACTTGATATTTCATTTACTTGTTCTAATTCTTTCCCTGTTTTTCTTTTCAAAACATATCTCAGTCCTTTTACTCCACTTGGCCAGTGATCACCCTTTCTGATTCTCTTTGTTTGCACTGCCTTTTCACCTTCTTCGCCAATTTCTAACGTTCTTTTATTTTCTTTTTCTTTTAGTTGAGCTTGTTCTGGGCTTTCTAATTTTTGTTTCTGTCGATTGAATTTCTTCTTGATCTTTTAGTTCTTCCTTTTCTAATTCTAATTGAGCTCGATCTGAGTTTCCTGCAGCAGATTCTTCTGTTGACTGAATTTGTTCTGAACTTGTCAGTCTCTCATTTTCTTCTTCTTCTGATTGAGCTTGATCTGGATTTTCTGTTTCAATCCGTTCTGGTCTTTCAATCTTTTGCTCTTCCTCGGCCTCTACAGCAGTCTCCTGAGACCCAATATCTAGTGCCCACCCTACTTGACTTGTACTTGGTTGTTCATCATCGATGCATTCTTCAGAGTCTATTTCTCTGTTCTTTTCGACTTCACAACTGTCAGCTTCTAGTCTTTCTCTTTGCTCTTCCAGTTGCTGCTCTTGTCGTTCAGGTGGACTTGGGACTCTTTTGGTATGACTGGCATGGATCCAGTTTGGGAAGCCAGCACATTTCACTGCTGTTGTTGTGACCAATATAATTTGATGAGGTCCTTTCCACCTGGGTTCTAAGCACGATTTTCTTGTGTGCTTCTTTATCACAACCCAGTCTCCTGGATTCAAATCATGAGCTTGATTCGGCTGTGTTGCGGTTGCATCTTCTCCAACCTGGTGAGACACAGAACGTACCAGATCAGCTAGTCCTTTACAATAGTCTAACACTAGATCATCAGTTATAGTCATCAGTTTGTTTCCAGGTACAACTGCTTGTCTCATTGCTCTTCCCATAAGAATTTCATGAGGACTCAAGCCTGTCCTTCTGTCAGGGATGCTTCTAAGGCTCATTAATACAAGGGGCAAAGCATCAGGCCATTTCAGTGAAGTGGATGCACACACCTTCCCTAACCTGGATTTTATTGTACCATTTAGCTGCTCAACCACTCCAGATGCTTCTGGTCGATAGGCACAATGGAGTTTCTGCTCAATTTTGAAAGCTGTACAAATTCATCGAATTATCTCATTGTTAAAATGAGGTCGTCCATCTGATTCCAAAGTGACTGGAAATCCGAATCTGGGGATGAGTTCTCTCAGGAATAGTTTGGCAACTGTGAGACTGTCATTCCTTCTTGTTGGATAAGCTTCCACCCAACGAGAAAACAGACACACAATGACAAGGACATACTTCGGACCGTTGCACGGCGGCAACTCTATAAAATCAAGCTGCAGTCTTGTAAATGGTCCCTCTGCCTTTCCTATTTTTCTCCAACTGACAAATGTTTTTCTACCTGGGTTCTGCTGTTGACCTGTCAAACAGCGCTGGCAGAGACTCTCTGCAATGAGCCTAAACTTGGGATTGTACCATGTCTGCCTAAAGTGTCTAATCATGGCATCCCTCCCAATGTGTGTAGCTCCATGATATACTCTTGCCATTTGTGATAACATACTGTCTGGCATTATCGGTCTTCCATCTGGACACACCCAAACCTCATCATCGGTTCTTCTTGTGCAACCTGTGTTGATCCAGAATTCCTTTTCTTTTACGTCTGCCTCATCCTGTAACTGTCTAACTTCATTCCATGTTTCAAAAGCAGAAAAAAACATTAGTTGGCAATTGATAGTTTCCTTTTCCAACCCTTTGTTCAAAGACATTGTATTTCGAGCACAAAATTGTGCAACTTGGTCAGCATATTTGTTGCCTTGTGTCACATAATCATTTCCTGACTTATGTGCGGCACACTTGACCACTGCAATTTCTTTTGGCAATTGTAATGCTTCCAACAGTTCTTTGACATTTTTACTGTTTCTGATAGGAGAACCTGAAGAAGTCAGAAATCCCCTTTGCATCCATAATTGGCCGAAGTCATGCACAACCCCAAAACCATATTGACTATCCGTGAATATGGTTACTCTCAATTTTTTCCCAATTTTGCAGGCTTTTGTTAAAGCTACCAATTCGGCTATTTGTGCAGACTTGACTCCTTTTAGACAGGATGCTTCTATAATAGCAGATATAGTACATACAGCATAGGCAGCACTCAGTTCTCCATCTTGTTTTCGCAAGCATGACCCATCAACAAACAATACATAATCTGATTCTCCCAATGGGACATCAAAGATGTCCGGCCTGGGCTTTGAACACATTTCTGTTAGATCCAAACAATCATGATCAACTTCTTCTTTTACTTCTTCACAGAATGGGTCCGGCAACAGGGTTGCTGGATTCACTGTGGTGCATCTTATCACGCTTACATTTTCAGCACCTAGGATCACTCTTTCATACTTAGTCAGCCGACTAGGGGTCAAGTGCTGAGTTTGAGTCCTTGTTAAAAGAATCTCGACAGAATGTGGCACATATACCTTCAAGGGATGTCCCATTACAATAGACTCACTCTGCTCCAGACTCACACAAGTAGCAGCTACTGCTTTTAAGCAGCCAGGCAATGCTGAGGCCACAGAATCCTGAGTGGCAGAAAAATATGCCACTGGACGTCGCATCAATCCATGTCTTTGGGTTAACCCTGAAAGTGCACATCCTTCCCTCTCACAGCAGAACAAAGCAAATTCTTTCGTATAGTCAGGCATTCCTAATGCTGGTGCTTGACACAAACAATCCTTCAGTTTTATGAATGCATCCTCGCTTTCATCATCCCATTCAATCGGATCTATCACATCTTTTCGTGTCAATTTTATTAGAGGTTTTGCAAGCAATGAAAATCCACTGCCGACAGTATCCAATCACTCCCAAAAACATTCGTACTTCTTTCTTAGTTTTAGGCAGATTCATCTGTTGAATCACTTTTATTCTCTCTGGTGTCACTTTTCTAACTCCCTTTTCTATCTTGTGTCCCAAATATTGGACTTCTTGTTGGCAAAACTGTAATTTTTCTGGCAACACTTTGTGTCCACCTTCTGCCAAATGGTTCAGTAAAGCAATTGTGTCTATGACACAGGCCTCTCTTGTCTTTGATGCCACCAATAGGTCATCAATGTACTGAACCAAAGCCGAATTTCCTGGCATAACCAATGTTTCCAAATACTTTTTCAAGATTTGATTGAAAATCGAGGGACTCTCTGTGGACCCTTGAGGAACTCGCACCATGCCAAAACATGGTCCTCGAACCGGAACGCAAAGAGATATTGGCTATCTACATGCAAAGGAATCGAAAAGAATGCTTGGCACAAATCAATCACTGTAAACCACTGTGCATCCCAAGGTATCAGATAAAGAATTACTGCTTGATTTGGTACTACTGGACAACAGGGTACTACTATCTTATTGATTTTCCTTAAATCTTGCACTATCCTATATTTGCCACTAGGCTTTTTAAGTCCCATGATTGGCGAATTACAAGGACTACCCATTACTTCTTTCAAAATACCTTGTTCAATCATTTGATCAATTACTGGAGCAACTCCTGCTTTTACTTCTGGACTCATTTTGTACTGTCGTGTGTTTGGATAAATCACACCTTCTTTCACCATTATTTTAATTGGGTCTACATTTGCCATCAGACCAATTTCCTTTCCTGAAAAATCCCACACATCTGATCTCACTGTGTCTCTCAGCTCATCAGGCAGGCTGCTTTCAGTCAGAAGTGAAAACATCTCATCCACTTCTGTTCCTTGTTTTGCTAGCATCATCTTGAAAGCGATATCTTCATCAGGTGTTTGAAAAGCAATTCCATCAGGTGTACAATAGATGGTACAGTTCATTTTACATAACAAATCCCTCTCTAACAAGTTAACTGGACTTGAATCACACATCACAAACCGATGCATGTCTTTGAAATTTCCGATATTCACTTCTATTGGTTTAGTAACTGGCATTTTTATTTGCTTATTTGAGACTCCTACAACTTGGATAGTTTCTCCCGAGAGGGGTAGGTTTGGAATTTCTGCTGCTCTCACAGTAGAACAGGTAGCACCAGTATCCACTAGAAAAGTGATGTCATTACCTTCCACTTTTCCATCAACAAATGGACCTGACTGATCTACCGCCAAGGATGCGCCAAGCACACATTCTTCCTCCCCCTCAGGCACCGTCATTGAGAAACATCCGATTCACACTCGTTACTGTGCATCCAATATTGTTGAACCGTTTGTGTATTCTTACCACTCTCTCCACGAAATCCGGTGTTCACACTGTATCTCTGCACTTGAGCATTCATACAGTTGGGCTTAGGGGCTTGTGGCACCTGTAACTGTGGAGTAACTACCTGTTGCTGTTGGTTCACAACCACCTCATTCTGCATCTGTGGATTTAAATTTTGATTTACCCCATTATTCTGTTGAACGTTTCTACACTCATTCTTCCAATGTCCATGCTTTCCGCACGCATGACAAGGATACTTCTTTTTTGCTTCCTCTCTTCTCATTCGTCCTTTTCCTTTATTCCCATTCGATCCTTGACTATTCTGATTTTGGTCATTCGACTGGTTATCATTTTGAGAACCAGTACTTGCCTCTTGGTGTTCTGCCAACTTCACTTGTGCCCACATCATCTTTTCTTTCAATTTCTTATGCTTTGCGTCAATATCATCACTGCAATACTTCGCGTACTTCAAGATGTCATCAATGGGCTTACTCTGCCAGCAAAGCATATGCTGTTGAATCATCTGACTAATTTCTGATCTCAATCCATACACAAACCTGTACACAAAATGTACCATATCCTTATCACCAATATTTTCAAATCCACTATACTGTTTAAATACTTGTAACAACCTTTCGTAATACGCATGCACTGACTCTTTTGGTTCTTTAGTTGTTCTATCTATTTTAACCCAATCTGTTTCCTTTGGAGGAATTTTCCCTTTCAAGAAAGTAATCACTTGCTGATACTTTTTCATCACATCTTCTGAAGGTGCACCTGTCTTTGCATCTCTTGGATACTCTTCAGTTGGCCAATCAACCCTAATCTTACATTCTGTCCACAAATCAGTTGGTACCACTATATCAAACAGACCATCCAAATCTTTTAATAATACTTTTGAAACTTTCACAAACCTCTCTACCTGCTTGTACCATTCAACTGGTTTCTCCCTTAATCTGGGAAAATCATTCGTAAAAGATAAAATATCCTGTCTAGACCATGGAACATGAACATATCCACCACCAGGAACTTCTCTCATTGGACACACTCTTTCAACCTGTTCTGTTTCTCTTAATGGGAATGCGGATGCCTCCTTTGTAGCTGCCTCATCTCTTTTCCTTCTCCATCTACCTCTCCATCTGTCTGCATCTCCCCATTTCTTCAAAATATTCATTAATTCTTTGATCTGTAATCTCCTTCCTGACGCATTCAAACTCTCTAAATCTTTTTCAGTAAATTCTGCCCTATATGGTTTCTGCAATAATTTCGATTTTTCTACATCCTTTCCAAATTCTGAAGCAACTTCTACTATTTTCTCATACAGATTCTTTGCTCTCTATGTTATACTTTTACACAAAAACAACAATTCATCTCTGTATGTACCTAATCTCTCTGGGCTTATTGTACCAATGATCATTTCTTCCAAATCCACTTTCAACTTGGCCACATCTATACTTGGTGTTTGAGGTTTCTTCTTGTCTAATCCTTTCGCCCACTCCTCTGGATCTTCTGGCGAAAATCCTGTAGAATTTCCTGCTACTGGAGTGTCAATCAGTTCTTTTCTCCTCTTATTCACTGGTGAACCTCTTTTCGGGGTTTCAGTCACTGTTTCAATATTAGGGAGATCTAGTAACAAGATATTTGAATCACTCTCACTGGTTAGATCTTCTGACATTACTACCTCTTTTCTAACACTATTTTGTGGGACTGTCACTGTTTGTAATCTCGGGGTGTCTCGTTTATCCCCATATAATGGAATAACCGGACCTATCGTTACTGGTACTGTCAAGGCTTCAGCATTTAAACCTAACTGATTTATTTTTTGAATTATCTCTTCTTTTGTTCTATTCAATGCGTCTCTTTCCTTTTCCTGTAACACTCGGGTAACTGTTGGATCATATAAAGCTTGTGCTACTAATGGAGTTCCCATCATTGGTGCACTTGGAGTTGGCTCTCTAGCATTTTCTTGATAAGGTGGAGGTCTTTTAACTAAAATGTCCTCTAATAACTCGTCATCAGTTTCATCACATTCTGTTCCTGCCATACCTGCGTGTTTCAATTTTTCTTTACATTTACTCCCTACTTGATCCTCAGCCATCAATACTGGATACAACCCTTCCGTTACTACAGCTCTTCTCCATCTTTTCATCTCGTCTCATCGAGTATCAAACGGATATCTTGGAAAAAATCATCTATTTATTCTTCTACCTCCTCTGTATTTCTCTCGCTCAAATGCCTCAACTTCCCATTCCTCCAAAGCTTCATACTGCATTAACCTAGGGCTAGGTTCTAATGAATTCATCCGATTTCTCAAATTCTGAAGAATCCTTACATTAAACGTACCATTTTCAGGAAAAGCTAGAACACCATCACCTTTCGTATACTCCACCCAATTTTCCAACCAAACACAAGTATGATATCCTCGTTCCAACATCATAAAAGAAGCAGGCGTATTCGGAGGTGGCATAAGAATTCCTTCTCTGGTTACTACACGCTTATCCTTTTAAAGACATTTTTGATTTTATTAATCAGCTTCATTCTCTCAATCCCTGTAACTAGTTGTTTTAGTAATCAAAATTTAGAAACTCTTCCGTATCCTTACATATCCTTTTCCCACACTTGTCCTATACCAGCGCGACTCACACCAACAGTCCAATCAGAGCTCACTACGTATTTTCTTCCACAACCAATACCTGCGCGGCTCTTGTCTGCCACCCAATCAGAGCTTTCCACACACCCACTTGTCTGACCAATACCAGTGCGGCTTATTATGACGTCAGTATGACTCCTCCTACTGACCCTCCCTTTACAATCGGCACTTGTTACACGCCCGCTGTCTCAACCAATACCAGCGCGGCTCTCTGTGACGTCAGTATGACTCCTGCTACTGACCCTTCCTTCACAAGGTAATACGACAATGTATTTTCTAAACTTTCTTGATAAATTTTCTGTTAGTAACAACGTAAAAACAGCGCTACTCTGTCTGCTCCGCTATTTCAAAGATAGCTTATTCACTTGCTTCAAAGAGAAAGTACTTCCTTATACTGCGAGTAAAAACCACTGTTTACCCTTCACTTAAGCTCGGGGAGGACCGATTACTCCTCTAGGGATACTCCTCCTTCGGGTAAGGCCAAAGTTTCACAGGTGGACCCTTCGCTATCACTCACTCTCGGCTTTTATACGATATAGTCCCTAATATAACACCTAGAGCCCTATTATGACAACAGACGAGTAACCTTCTGCAGTGTGATTTCCTTACCACCATAGAACAGGACACTAACTTTTCATGTTAAGAACATATAGTCAATAATCAATAATCAATAATCACCAAACTAATCAATAATAACCATCCTCTGCTACCAGAAAAACTGATCCAGCGCGAAGAGGCCAAGGTTGGATATTTTTACACAAAAAACTGAATTTTTCAATGGGCCCATATACATTTATCCAAATACGATCATTTGCATTCCCCTTGGCCAATTTCCCGCTGGAAGGGTCAAGTTTTATAATTCACTAAGTTCTGATTAGTTATTTTCCTGTAACCACAAATCAATTACAGTATCATTTCAATGTCTAACTAATCTTCATGAAGCAACACTCTTCCTCTGGTCGATGGACCATTAGTTGAGTTAGTTGATGGTGATATTAACAACTTCTTAACTACAATTCTTAGTGAAATAACCACAGACTCTGAATAATAATAATAATAATAATAATAATTAGTTTATCTAAAATTTCAGTCATTAGGTTGAGCGCTCATCAGTTAAAGATACACAGTGCAAACTCCATCTTTCTTTAAGTGGGAGAGAGAACAATCATATAGCATAATACATTCAATTACACAAGCTCATTCAACAAAATCAAACTCATAAGAGTGGATAGATGTAGAGACAAAAGGCACATAATAATAACATTTGCAAAGAAATATGCAAATGTTGGATAGAATGACATTTACCTAATGAGGATAACTGGAAAACCACCTCTCTGGCCAAAGGACTGGTGGGGGTCCCCTGACTTAGGATCAGGAGACAAAGATTATAGGATAGGATCAGGACAGTTCTGATACTTGCTAGACTTCTCTACAAACCCGACGCACCAGGACGATTCCCTCTCTTACACTCTCTCCCTCCTCGATGTTCTTCCGCAATCTTCAAATCTAATCAGGCAGTAGTCTGGATCTTTCGAGTCTGCTCTCGTCTCTCGCTCTCTCTCTCTGCTCTCTCGTGTTCAGCTCCCAGCAGTAGTAGTTCTCTCACAGCTCCATCGGATCATCTCTCTAGCTCTCGCTCAACTTTCTAACTTAATTCAAGTCATTCTAGTTATAGTCTTTATTTCTTCATGTCCCACCCTCAAGAGTTGCAAATTTTACTCAAATACGGAATATGATTGGACAAGGTTAGGGGTGTCTTCATCACACCAGGCTGACGTATTCATTTTTATTAGTAAAACCTATTGTTTGCTAACCCTTCCCCTTCGACTCATCCATATATTTTGTTTTCACATGCATATTTTGTTGCAAATGCCGTAATTTATTTAATACAGGCTTCATAGATGAACAATAATACATCTTCTTCTTTTCCCATCCCTTCTGTCCTTGGATCTTGGCAGTCATTCAGTTCTCTCTCGTCACCGGGTCATTTCATGGACTCATTGAGCATGCGTAGCTTTCGCCATTTTCTTTTTCAGTCATGGATTAGCAGGCCCAAATGCACACTATTAATAAAAGAATCATAAACAGATGTTATTTTCTTAAACATGTAATTCTCACTGTTCACCACCCACTTCTACTCTATCCCATGTAATTATTATTACTCTTGGGCAAAAGCGTTAATAACAGCAGCTTTCTTTTAAATCAAGCAAGCATATGCCAGGCATGCAGTACCTCAAGACCGCGTCTTGGTCTTTCTTGCGCATGCGTGAGGTTTTCCCTCTCAAAGCAAGTTAGTCATGTTATTTCTGCGTTGTTCAAGTTTGCACATGCGCAAAGCGTTTTTGCAAGTTAAAGCGGGTTTTAATCGTGCTGCATTTTATTTCTCATTAATTCAAGCATGAGTAAGCTTTTCTCCCCGTGTATCTGTGTCTGGTGTATGTTAGTTTCGTCTCATTTACTAATTTAATGATTAGTGAAAGTTAATGGAGGATTCATTTGAGCAAGTTTCATTTTTCTCGAATCCTTGCTCCATCAGGCTGTTGCAGCATAAAGTGTTGTGCTCGTTCCTGGGGTAGAGTCTAGGGGAAAAAAATCAAGATTCCTATCTCTGGTTCCATTCTTTCTCTACACAGTCGTGGAAAGCCCTTTCAAGTTAAAGTTTGGCACTGAATAAGTCCACATATGTTGAATACACTGGAAACCAGCAACAAACTGGTCACTTACATTCGAAGATGGCTTCCAAATTCTTAATCTGAATGTTGAAAAAATACATTTCCCTGATGTGCATTAGCTCCATGGTAGCAAGGCTGGAGAGGAGCTGTCACTCTGCTTTGTAGCTTGTGGTTGAGATGATTTTTGCCCAGTCAGATGCCATTGCTAAGTCGCTTGCCTTTCTAGCAGAACAGATCAAAGGATGCAGGGGATGGTTCGGTAGCCCATTTATTTTTTGTAGGTATGCAGCCTTTAGCCATAATCTTGCACACAGTCTATAAAAGTTGACTTTCATTGCTGGCTTAGTGTAGGTCAGGTAAGGACAAAGAAACCTTTCTGCTCCCTTCTGTGGATGTACATTAAAACCCAGATACACTGACTAATTAAAGCTATGGAACCCTCAACAACCCTAGAGGTTACATACAAACATCATGGCTAACTGTTATTTAACCAAGCCCTACCCACGAACAAGCCAAATCAGGCTAAAGGCATTTGCACTATTTTGTCCTCGTATTGTCCCCCATTGCATACATTAAAGGCCAGTTGGCACTTTGTGGCACAAAGTGCCATTGGTGCTTTGTGACTGTCAACTTTCAGTGTGAAGTAGCTTTTATGCTCAAATGTTGATTAACATTACCATTTGTGCCTTTTACCATCATGCAAAAAATAAGATTCCAGACTGCCTTCTTTATCATTCGGTCCCTCAAGGAAAGGCTGGTTGCAATGTACAAACTTGCCTCCATTAAGCCTAACTGGTCAGAACAACCCCCTGCAATACCCCTTTACTGGGAGTAAACAAGTACATGGCAATATTAGTGACAGACTTCTAGCTGCCGTGATCTGCTCAAAACCTGCTTAAAACCAAGCTACTTACACTGCTCTTAAAGGCAATTTGTGTCATCTGGGCTTATATTGGTCACTTATTCGAAACCCCTTTTTTTCTATTATTTGAGGAGGATTGCCAACTTTTATTACTTCATGATTCATCTGACTCAGGGACTTAAAACTCTTCTCCATTGAAGTCAAGGGTGTGACTCAACACCGATAGGAGATACTACAAATTGGACCATGGATGGCCTTAGCAGTGGTGTCTTTACATCAGTCAGCATCGCTGCTATTCACGTGGCTGTAGTTTCTTCTGTGGTGCTTAACCTGGGTAAAGGTTTCCAAATGCAAGCTTGTACAGACTGCTGTGTCAAATTTGGTCCCAGCAGCCACCTTAGTTGAATGCAATCCCTAGCAGATCATGCTGTGTCACATCAGCCTGCTGCTGGTCGGACACACTATGATGTGCTCATTATGCTCTTTGAGTTGGAATACCAGCCTTATTGCTGCTTACACGGACACTGCTTACTGTGCAAGGACAATTAGAAACATTCTCCCCAGTGGCAGAAGAAATGGGGATGGGGAAACATATGACATCAGTTCTTCTCCATTGTAGTGAATAGACAGTTCACCATCCAAGCACTGTAGTGGAAGTACTCCTTGCATGCACTTACAAATCTATTGGACAATTACATGGTGAGCTGCCATAAATTGGCTCATCAAGAAGTAGACTGACCTGAATCCCTTTAATGTATACTCTTTTTACTTTTAATCCCTGCAAATATATAAAGCATGCATGCTAACAAGTGAAGCAGTGCATTTGTACAGTACTTTATGTCATGTGTTTGGACAAAAAAGCAATGAAAAATTTGTGATACAGAAATATGGGGTCAAGAACATCTGGATGTCAAAGATATTGTTGAAAGGAATATCGTAGGTAAAAGTATTGTTTTAGGTGTTGTTTTTTGTATTCAAGTCTGTTTTTATTTTCAAAAAGAGAACCAAAGGAAGGGTCTACATATACACAGCATATGGCCCACAACCCTTTGTAGGGCCGGCCGCATTATTTAGAGGGGGCATGCAAAACGAAGGTAGTGGTTATCAATGCAGGTGTTACACAGCAAGTCGCCTACAACCCATGGCGGGCGGCCGCGTAGTACAAGAGGCACTGCGTAAGAATGTAATATAGAGGAGCCTCTAGACACAAATTCAACATGACTAGTAAAAAAAAAAGAACAACCTGTAGAAGGAGGCAGAGGAGGATTAGCTGACAGGGAGAGTTAAGAAGATGGAAAAACTAGGAAAAAGAAAGAAAACTAGGACAGGGGGGTTAAAGACAAATAGAGTGGAGCAGGGGGAAGGAGTCGTATTGCTTGTGAAATCCAATAATGGCGGTCCAAGGCAGTATCTAAAAGGAGGAGGGTGGCGGGTTGGGGGGGGAAGGAGTGGGCAAGGGCGTTCAGTAGTCGGGTCACCTTTCGAGGCACACCATGGCGGACGAGGGGCAGGGCCAGTGTGGTTATGCAGATAGTCTGTCAGGTTCGGGTGGCATCACAGCGTCCTCGAAGAGGCGCAGAGCCCGGAGCTTCGGGGGCAGAAGACGCGCATGTTCCATTTTACAAAGGTAGGTGACCAGTGGCTGCCATATTTTGGTGAAGTGAGTGTCGCGGGACTGCAAGCGCACAGTAAATAATTCCATAGTCACTGTGTGCCATAAGCGCGTGAACCAAATGTTGATGGGGGGGGGGTCTCTGCTTTTTTCCAATACAAAGCAATGAGTTGTTTAGCGGTACCTAGCATGTGGAGGGCGATATGCCAATCGCTACGGGTAAGTGCGCGCAAATTGTCAGGTTTGAGGCCTAGGAGAATTGTAACTGGAGATTCAGGCATGGGGAAGCCAAGCACCGTTTTGATATGACTAAGAACCTCTTTCCAGAATAGAGTCAAGAGCGGACAGGCCCACCAAATATGGATGAAGTCACCCGGGGAGCTCGAGCATCTCCAGCACAGTGGAGAGGAAGTGGGGAACATCCTGTGCAGTCGAGAGGGTGTGTAGTACCATTGCGTCATAATCTTGTATGCAGTTTCCCGTTGAGAGATGCTGCGATATACCTTCGGGATATCCCGCCACAGGCGGCTCCATTGGGCGGGCGCGATTGCAGAGGAAGCTGCCGACTGCCCTTGACGTTGATATGGATGAGGGACTACAGGCGGGGAATGTTGTAAGACCTGATAGGTCCGAGAGATAAGTCCCTCCGAGTCGTCAAAGGAACGCACTAAGCGTTCAAAAGGGGTGAATGCTCAGGTGGCGGCCTGCATTGTAGAAGACGTGGATACCCAATGACGGAGCTGTACGTATTGAAGCCTGGCTCCCTCCGGGAGTTGGAACTCCTCCTTGCATTGAGCAAAGGTTTTGAGTGTGTCTCCTAGGAACAGATCCCGGATCGTTCTGCAGCCACCCTCCAACCAGTTAGAGAATACCTGTGGGCTAATAGCCGGCGGGAATAGCGAGTTTCCAGCAATGGGGGTATGGGGGGAAGGAAAGGTAGTGAGTCCCTTAGAGACGGCCACTTTGTCCCAGACGTCCAACACCGTCTTGGTAGGAAGGGCAATGTAGGCACTACGGGAGCGTGCAACCCGGGGGAGCCAGGGAAGGTCCCAAATGGTTCGTCCAGTTACCGCCCTGTCCATATGGAACCAGACCTTTTCGCTCTCCCTCGCCGTCCACTCAGAGATGAAGCGAAGGTGGGAGGCCCAATAGTACTCTAGTAAGTTGGGACACGCAAGCCCGCCCCTGTCCCGCGGGAGCATAAGAATTTTGTTGGAAAATCACGGTCTACGCCCGCCCCAGATGAAGTTGGTGATGTCGCGCTGAAGACTTTGTATCTGGTGCTGCGGGATGGGGGTGGGGAGACATTGAAATAAATATAAAATTTTAGGAAGCACCGACATTTTGATGGCGTTTAGGCGGCTCAGCCAGGAGAGGGTGAGAGGTTTCCAAATTCTTAGGTCTTCCAAGACTGACCTCCTGCAATCCCGCCAGTTCGTTTGGGACCTTGTGGCAAGTGAGGGGGTCAGTTGGAGTCCCAGATAGCGAATGGAGCTAGTAGCCCACTGGTAGGGGACGAGGGATTGTAGTGTGGGAATCTCCTCCCCGGGGATCGTGAGGTTTAGGGCCCAGGACTTCTCGTGGTTAATTTTGAGACCAGATACCAATTCAAAGGACCGCAACATAGAGAGAAGTGCCGGGAGAGAGGTGTGCGGACGGGATAGCGTGAGAATAAGGTCGTCCGCAAAGAGAGCCACTTTGTGTTGTTGGACTCCGAGGGGGATGCCATGAACGTCAGGGGCTTGTCGGATCATCACGGCCAGAGGTTCCACCACAAGGGCAAACAACAGGGGGGAGAGGGGGAAGCCCTGCCGCGTGCCTCTGTGTATGGAGATGGGGTTCGTGAGTTGGCCATTAACTCGCACTCGAGCCTGTGGGGAGAGATAGGGGGCCATGATCCTGGCTATCATGGACGGGCCCAGCCCGATTTTGTGCAGTACAGCTCGAAGGAAGGTCCAGTCCACTCGATCGAACGCTTTTTCCGCGTCGAGCGATACAAACATGCCGGTATGTTCCAATGGTGAGCCTTCCCTACAAGATGAACAATACGACGCACATTGTCCGCTCCCTGACGATGCCGGATAAAGCCAACCTGGTCCGGTTCTATAAGGCCGGGTAGATGCGGATCAAGTCGCTTAGCCAATATTTTAGTGAATATTTTAAGGTCCGTATTCAAGAGGGCTATAGGACGAAGCGAAGAGCATAAAGTGGGGTCCTTGCCCGGTTTGGGAATGAGGGCAATCTCTGCCAGCCCCATAGAGGGGGACGGTCCCGCCGTATCGGTAAAAGAATTAAAAAGTCGCAGTAGATGGGGCTGGAGCTGTGGTAAGAATAAGCGATAGAAAGACAGGGGAAGGCCGTCTGGTCCCGGTGACTTCCCGAGGGGCAGATCCTTCAGAGCGCCCGCAAGCTCTTCTTGAGTTAGGGGTTCCTCCAGCTGCTGAGCGTGATATTGACTAATTGGTGTCCAGGAACATTTGTCCAGAACAGCTTGGACCCGGCCTGAAGGCGGCTCGTCCTCAGCATAAAGTGCCGAGTAATATGCGTGAAAGGCGTCGCGCTTAGCCGCCTCAGTAGTGGCCCACGTGCCATCACTAGTCTGGACATTGGCTATGTGTGTTTTGGCAGCACGCGCTCGCAGGCGTCTAGCCAGGACCGTACCCACTTTATCCCCCCTTCAAAATAGCGTTGCTTCAGCGCTAGGAGAGCCCGTTCAGCTTTATTAGTTCGAAGGGAGCGCAGTTGGCCTCAGAGGTTCGCTAGGCGTCGTTTATGCGCAAGTGAGGGGCGCTCCTGATCCTGTCTCTCCAGGGCCTTAATGTCCTTAGGTTATTTTCCAGGAGGCGCGCTTCTCGCGCCCGTGCAATTGCAGGAGACGTGATATGGCCTCGGATCGTGGCCTTGAATGCGTCCCACACTACAGGGAAGGGAGTTTCGGGGATGTCATTAGTTGCAAAGTAAGACTCGATGGCGGTTCGCAGACTTGCCACATCAACTGGGTCCCGAAGGATATGCGGAGGTAATCGCCAGCGAGGGGTTCGAGGGACACAAGCAGACGGATCTCCCAGGAGGAGTTCGAGATGAGCATGATCTGAGACAGAAATGTCGGACATAGAGGCCGAGAGCGATTCGCTGATCAAGGTATGGGAGATAAAAATGTAATCAATGCGCGAGTATGAGCGGTGCACATGTGAGTAGTAAGAGTATTCGCGGATGTCAGGGGAGTGGTAGTGCCAGGAATCTAGCAGGCCAAGGTCCGATAACTGCCTCCTGAGGGCGGCAGACATAGCCCCTGTCCCGTGGAATGAAGCGCCGCTGCGATCCATTGCGGCGTCCCATACCATGTTAAAATCTCCCCCTACGATTAGTGAGGGATCTGCCTGTGGGACATGCTCCCGCAGGAGCGTCCGGAGGTATGAGTCCTGTGCCTGATTAGGCGCATAGATAGTACACAGTGTAAAGGAGCGGTGTCCGATCCTGACCCCAACCTTGACAAAGCGGCCGTCTTGACTACGAAATACCTTGGATTCCCCCTGCCTGATGCCAGGCCTACAGAGTATCACCACTCCAGCCGTTTTAGAGGGGGCTGTAGCCCAGAATTGAAGAGGATAGCGAGGGTGGGCCATACGAGGGGTATCAGCCTTTATGAGGTGGGTCTCCTGGAGGAGGATGATGTCTGGATTTTGCTGCAAGAGGTAGCGCCATACCTGGTGTCCTTTGTTAGGGGAGTTAAGTCCCTTAACATTGAGGGACAGGATCTTCAAGCAAGGGGCAGTAGTCATGGTTTTGTCAGGGCCCGAAGCAATCCGTTGCGCCATTGTAAGGAGCAGGGTGGTGTAGCAGGTGAGAAGGGCAGAGAGATGTCGCTCCCGTTGAGAGGGAAAGACCGTCTTGAGGGGTACCCCCACCCGCCATAGAGAGGGATAAAATAAAAAAAGAAAAAGAGAGAGAAGGAGAGAGGGAGAAAAAAGAATAAGCGATCAAAATATATAAAACACAACATTGGCCAACAGGGCCCTGGTGTCCTGTTCCAGTCCAGGGACAATCGTGGCCCAAAGGCACAGGTCATCCCGGAGAAGTCACTCTCCCAGGAGCAGGGAGGGGTGAATCTTCCAAGCTTAGAGCGTGACAGCAAGGAGGGCAACCCTGCGCCACCAGCCCCTAAAGTGTGGAGCTGGGAGCTCGCCAGTCACAGAGCAGGGCACTGACTCGTCATTTCCAGGTATCAGTTGTGGGCGGTGCATCGGGGCGGAACAGGTAGAGAAGCATGTCCGTTCGTTCAGGGCGTGGAGGGGCGAGAGCCAGCTGGTGAACGGCTCTCTTCCATGGAGCGAATGTGCTGGATGATGTCCTGTTTGGCTTGGGAAGCAGATTGCTCCCCTGGGTGTGAGTGTGAGGCTCTCCTGGAGCGGCGTACCCTGGACCAAGTTGGCTTCGCAGGTTCCCGGGTGCGGGAGGGTAGACGTGTTGGGCTTGATGGTGGCGTGAGGGAGAGGTGCAGAAGTTGTGCCACTTCCTGTAAGGATCGTACCATCCGGCATTTGGACTCCCATTGAAAAATGAGCGCGAAAGGGTGGCCCCATTGGTACTGGATGTTTAGGCTCTGCAGTGTATCTGTTATTGGCTTAAAATCTTAGCGTCTGCGCAGCGTGGTGGGTGCGAGGTCTTGGAAAACCTGTATGGTGGTGCCTTTGTAAGTGAGCTCCGGTTTGGAGCGCGCCGCTTTGAGGATTGCCTCTTTCTCTGTAAAAAAGTGGACCCGGGTCAGGATGTCAGGAACCAGGCCCGTGCGGTTGGAAGGGCTCGAGACTCGGTGCGCCCGGTCTAAGGCCGGTGGAGAGGCATCGTCATCGACCCAGATGTCATGTAACAGCCTCGCAACAAATGTCATGATGTCTGACCCCTCAGCTCCAGCCGGAATCCCCCTAAGACGGAGATTGTTGTGGCGGCTCCGGTTTTCCAAATCTTCTTGCTTTCGTTGTAGATCAATATGCTGCTCTTCCGGGTGGCCAGTCGCTGCCAGAGGTGTCCTTGATCCTCCGTTCGGGCGTCTACGGTCTTTTCGAGGCCATCCACTCTCTCGCCAAGGTCAGTGACCTCTTTTCTGAGTTCCCGGACACAGGAATGGACCTCCGAACGCAAGGAGCCAATTTCAGACTTGAGTTCCAGCATGAAGTTGGCCATGAAGGACTGCGTGACTGGCGCTGAATCTTCCCCCGTCGATGACGTCATTGCACCAGGAGCAGCAGGGCCCGGCTTGTTCCAGAGCGCAGCAACCGGGTTATCCTTCTGGGATGTCGCAGAGTCCTTCCCTGCTTTTGTGCGCGTCATCTCCCCTCGAGGCCGAGCACTTTCTGGTCCCCTGGCAGGGTCACAGAGTCAAGCGGGGGGACGTTGGGAGCCACCCAAGGGTGCCTGATGCTCCCAGGCGGTAGGGGCGCGAGCTGTCACAGGGAGCACTGTAAGTAGTGATCCGCCGGCTATGAGGGAGGAGGGTGGACTAACAAGGTTGCGGGGGTCGATGACGCCGTGGAGACCTTGTCGTCAGGGATGCCAGTCGCTATACAGCCAAATTGTAGGGGCCAATGCCGCCGAGGACCACACTGTAAATGAGTTGTAGAGACGTCGCTGGGAGTCGAGGACCAATGTCACTGCACAATGCCCAAAGCAGCAAGCTAGATAGCCATGTTGGGTCCACTAGACAATCAGGGGTGAAGGGACCACCCACAGCCGGCCAGCGCTGGTCTCCAGGAATGTAGAAGGTGCAAAGAGCATCACCGCCCGCGTGATGTACGTTAGCTAGAAGGCCCCTCGGGCCAGGACCCATCCACCTGAGCCGAGGGCTTCGGGAAGTCGGGGCATGCAAGGGACCCACCAGCAACAGAGGGATCAGCCACTGAAGGCCCCTCGCCGTCGGAGTCCGTCGAACTCCCGGTCGCACAAGGAGCGGTCCGCAGGAGGATCTAGAGCGCCGCTGGGGTAGACCTCAGGCAGGTTCGACGCATTGGGGGCACGTGCAGCCAGCGAAGTGTAGTGCCCAGGGGAGGGCGCGCAGGGTCCTGTCCAAGCGGGTCAGTCCAGCAAGGCCATGGCATGCAGGGGCGCTCCCACCCCTACACCTCACCTGCACAGAGCGTCGGTGTCACAGGAGTCCAGCAAGAAGGCGGCGTGGGCTGGGCGAGGAGGAATGCAGGTTCATGCCGGCCCGCAGACCCACCAGGCCGGAGGGCCGCTACTCCCAGGCCAGGTCGCTGCGGGGAAACTGTCAGCCCCTCCAAGGGCCCGTAGTCGCCAGGCGCCCCTCAATATCTCCACTCGGTCCTGCCAGCCGGTGTTAGGGGGGGCTGCTGCCTCAGGGGCCCGTGGCAGCCGCCCTCCGCACCACATCTGCTCCGGGGGGAGGGGAAGGCCCAGGATGACGGCCGCCGCAGTCGAGGATGCCGGGATGTCCTGTAGGTCAGCTGCGCCCCAGGCAGGGGCCCGGCGCTCACCTCAGGTTAGGAGACCTGTCAGCGGGGCCGAGGGGGCCAAGCGGCAACGCAAGGCACTGGAGGAGGCCCGGGACCACAATAGACAAAATGGCGGCCGCCGCCGCCAGGTCCGGCCGTTAAGGGCAGGAGGTCCGCGCCCCTTCACCAGGCCGACCCGGGCCGCTGTCTGCTCTCACGAGGGTGCCCCAGCCGCTCCGCTGTCCTTACGACTCATCAGCGGGGCCGGGGAAGGCAAGCGGCAGCGCACAGCACTGGTGGAGGCCCGGGACCACAGTAGTCAAAATGGCGGCGGCCGCCGCCGGGTCCGGCCGTTGAGGGCAGGCGGTTCGCGCCCCCGCACCGAATTGCGGCGCCGATGGAGTCCCAGCTCCGCGTTGTAAGCAGCTAGAGGTGGCAGCTTACGGGAGCTCACACGGCGCACGTCTCACGCCATTTGCGGCGAGACCACGCTCCCCTTAGGTGTTGTTTTTAAATTGTTGCAAAGAATATCAATAAAGAAAATGTTGTCGTAAATAATATTGTTTTTATGGGTTATTTTATAAGTATTTTTTGTAGTGTGTTTTATTTTAGTTGTTTGTACATTTTTGTGTTAGTGTGTTTTATAAATTATTGTAGTTATTTGACTAAAATTGCAAATATATTTTTCTAATTATATTAATGTATATAATGAATGTTTATGCATTTATGTTATAGAAGCAGAATGTTGGGTTTTTAGGGTCTAAGGGAGGGGAGATTATTTAAATTTGTCGATATTAATTTAATGTAATCTTTTTATAAATATGCACATTTTTTCATTACATTTTTTATATAATGGTTTTCATATATAATTAGGGCTCCCGGTTTTATGGTATTTATTTTTTTGCCATTTCCGTCTGTATTTATCCATATTTATTTTTTGGGCATTTTTTCTGTATTTATCCACATTTATTTTTGCCACATGTAAAAGACGATGCTACAGCTAGTATTTTTCCACATTTATTTAAATTGACAATGCACACATGCGCTCACTTAAACTAGCGATTTGTTGTGGCTTTAGCAGTGCTTTAAATGGTCCGGTACTGAGTAATTTGAAAAGGAGAGTACATGTGCTTCTCAGTTCTGCTATAAAAACACTTTAGGATAGAGTACAAGCACTTATCAGGAGCAAACATGTGCCAGCGCTTCTGTATTTCCATCTAAAGCCAGCTAGAAATCTGCCTTCAAATGTCTATGGTTTTCACACAGAAAGTACGTAAGGTTACCTATATTGGTGGTGGTGTGTTTATGTGTAGATAGACAGACAGATAGATAGATCCCAAGCTACAAGCCACGTGCCCTGAAAGTTACTATCTCAGTCTAAGGTTCACCGACTGAAAATAGATGCTAAACCACTCTAGGGTGATCCCAGCAAGCAGAATAAATTGTCTCTTATTCCACTCCATCCATGTTTTCTCACACCCACAGCAAAGTTCGAAGGGCATGAACATATGAAGCCGTGCCAAAAATGATCATTCTCAACCACAGACAGAATGCTGTGTGAAATTGGTATTCCACAGCACATGGCCATTTTTGGACAAATTGAACCAGTCATATTTTGTAGATGGCAGAAGAACTGCATTTGATCTGCCTCATGAAATGCTTCCTCACATCAAGCTTTCCTTTCGCATTTAAAATATAGACAGAACTCCTCGGGTGAAAAATTACCTGATGCTGGTTGACAGAACAGATGCTGTCATTACATAAATGCAATATTTTTCTATTATTCCATGCATTTCACATTTTACCTTTCCCTCTTTACCTCTGTCTTGGGCAGTCTGACATTCCTTCCACCTCCCCTCGTTCGCCTCCCTGCCACCAGCAATCTGCCCCTCATTCTCCCTCCTTTCCCTCACAGGCACGTCCGTGTACCACAGACTAGTCATGATGTGTTCCATCATTAACTATGAATTAAACCACTGAGTGATTGTTAAGGGGCTAGACCATTTATATTGCAAAGGGTGCTATGAGACTTTCATGCCATAGAAATGTAAAGTTAATATTTATATATGTACTGCAAACAAAGTTAAGAAAATCATGGGGGTGGTACAAAATATTAACCAGAGGAACAGCTATCGGTGGTGCAGCAGGTGCAGTGGCACTGGAGCCTTGGGGCCCCACTGTACCCCACTATAGCTGCACTTCACCGCCCAAACTGTGGACCGAAAGGGTTCCAATTTCCTTCTTGCAAATTTGCTACGCCACTCACTGCATATTCCTGTGTGGGCTCCACACGCAGACATTCTAGTGGGGGGAGGTGTGGCGTAGGGTTGTTGATCTGATGCCTGACAGAGCCGTGTAGGAAATGTGCAGTGGTCGTGGAAAGCTCAGCAAGGGAAGAGACTCTCCTGTCCTCTCAGGAACCGGAGCCGGCTACATAGGATAGATCTGTCACAGTATTGTTTCTCTCAGCAAACCCCTCCCCACCCAGGGTTTCAATTACTGCGTGTGTCATTGACATCTCGTTAGGCAATACCTCATTGTACTGAAATGTGCCCGCTCAACGCAGCTTGGAAGAGGTCGCCACCCCGCCTGTGCAACATTGCATAACTGTGGAGTAAAACGGAGAGACGCACTTCAAGAAATGCAAAAATACTCGCCCGCCAGCACTTTTGTGCGTCGAAAATGATACAATACCTCCTTATACGAGGAAAAATCATCTTCGTTTAGGTTTAAAAAAGCTGAGTGCCAGGATGCCCTGCTGCAGCACTGTGAATTTAAGTGCTTAAAACGTGCACTGTATGTGGCCTGGGACAGGAGGAGTCAGGGGCGTTGGGAGAGGCTACAGCATGGGGTGAAAGAACAATAAAGCCTCGTTAACAAGTAAATGGTCTTTCAAAAGACCTGTGAAGTACTCGGGTGCGGCTGTGTGTGTGCCCGGGAAGGAATTTCCAGCAGCAGGAAGGGGGCGTGGCGAGATAACTCTGGATTCGAGCACGGCAGCGCGGCAACATTTTGTAGTATTTTGCCGTTTCTAAATATAAATACAGACAAAGGAAATATAGATTTCCGTCTGTATTTATATGTAAAAATCCGTAAAAACGGAAAACCGGGAGCCCTATATATAATGAATGGGGAAATATTAAAATAATTGTTTGCTTATTCAAATGAAAATGACAACTTTTTTGTACATTTTCTATAGTATTTAAAAAATAAATATACATTTGGGTGTATGTAAAATAATTTGTTTAATATTTTATAGTTAATTTATGCATTTTAAAAACTGAAAAAATATTTGTAAATGGAACTATTTACACTTTATATCGCTTAAAGTAATTATTTACTTACATTTGTTTTTTTAATTTTTCTAAAAATGTAATCGATACATTTACTTAAAAAATTAAACACAATATATACATTTTTGTTTTACTTTAGAAATGTAGATTGGTTTACATTTATTATAAGTAATTTATGTATAAAATTAAAAATTATATTTCAAATTGTAATATTAGATCCTATTTATGAATATGTGTTTCATATGTTCTAAATGTTGTTTTGAAAATGTAATAAACCAGTATGAAAGTAAATGTGTGTAACAATTGATATTAATATAAATGGACTGAAGGATATCCTTCTAATCCCAAGGTGTTTTAAAACTTTGCCGTGGCTCAGCTACATCAAGGAATCGCTCACTGCACTGGGGGCCTCAGATCTCTGGCAGTGCCCAAAGGGCATCTCTGTATGCATTTAGAAGAAAAATGTTGGCCATCTAGGGAGTGAAAAAACAATGACGCACTATGCATAATAGTGTTCCATGGCCAATCAGCAAACATAGCACTGGGTAGCCATTTTCAAATGCTGAAGTGCATAATATATTACTGTTGTACCGATGTTTAGCAAATGCTTCTAAACATGGTGGATATATTTGAATGATGAAACAGTATACAAAGGAGGGACTACAGGGCTTTTTCCTCTATCAGTGACTGTTCCCATTGGGAGCAGGGTCAAGACTGATTTGCATATGCCTGGATCTAAACTGGAACGGCTTGGTGAGCAAAATAACGATGGATTAAACCCAGATCTGTGACTGGGGGTGAATGTTTGACAATGTTCAGCATTCCGTCCATCATCTTTTTGTGTTGCACAATACAATATACAACCTCATTCTACAGTTTAACAAGAATTCCCAAAGCTCAAATCTACCCCTATGGTTTTGCCAAAGGGGTAACCAAGATCAAAGGCTGGCCTACAATGGTAATCTCTGAGATTCAAAGTACCTGTCTACAGTATTTAACTCAATCAACCCTTATACGCCTTTTGGCTTTAACACATGCTTGTCACAATAAATAAGGCCTACTGTCTTTTCCATAATTGTTCTTAATAAACAGAGCAGTCTTATGGCATCTGACATAACTTTATCCACATGAACCAATGAGGCTTATAACCTTTATCATTAGCTTGTCGCCATCATCAACTCAGGCCTATTAAGTCAAATATAAACTTTCTCACAAGGCAGCCATCTGGCAAACGTGAGCAAAATTGCAAACGTACAAAATTAGAGTTAGCACAACAGTGTGCAACCACATATTATACAAAGTGCCCTTAGGGCTCTTTGGTATTACAGAAGGGACAGCAGATGCTTGTGAGGCCCCTTCTGTAATACTGATAGCGCTGGCGCACATGTAGCACTAGCACTATCTAGAAAGAGTATTCCCTCATTTGCATGACGACATGGTTCTATACAAATGAGGGAATCTCTGCCTTTGCACCAACGCCATATTATGGACACAGGTGCAAAGGCAAAGAAGCCATCAGGAGGAACATTGACAGTGCGCCACAAAAAGGTTTGCATTGTCAGTGCATCCCCTGAAGGCAGCACTCTGGAGGGGTCAAGGGGGACCCATGGATCCCGCCCCCACATCCTCCTCCCGGTGGGTGCAGACACTCACAGCACCTGCCTGCATGGGGATCTCTCTCCTCTCTTGAACGTGCTTGCGGGTTGCGGCCTGCACAGAGAAACACAGAGCGGCTTTTAAACAGCTGGTCCATATTTCACTTGAATGCACTGCGCCCAGGCAGTGCAAGTCCGCAACGGCTCTGAGGGCAGTGCATTTAGCATTATGGGGTGCACTTTTCTTGCTTGCGCCCGCTGGACATTTAGAAATGTGTGCCGCGCGCAAAACTGGGAAAGCCTGCCCTGTGAGTAATACAGCCCCAGGTGGGCATGTAAGTAATTTTATACTTTCCCTTCCCTAGGGGAGCCAATTGGGCCATTGAGGGGTGCACAATTGCCCCCCTGCCTGCGGAAATATGGAGGACATTTTCTTTTTGTTTGTGCCTGGCTTGGGGCTCTGTCCCACCCCTCCACTTACACGGCAGCCATCTTTATATAGAGGGGCACGCTTGGAAAGAGTACCCGTCTGCTATGGATTCCTGCTTAGGGTCTCTGAGCAGAAACCCCACTAGGCTACCTTTTTTTTTTTTTATGGGATTAGGCCCCCTTGCAGTGGAGTTGACCGACCAGGGTTCAGAACACTTCACAGATTAGTCTGTTATTTTGATGTTTACCCTTTTTCTTCTGCACACAACGGCATATGGCATGGGACCATGGGTCAAACTGCTTCACTCATTGGTCTGTTATTGTGTCATTCACATTTTGTTTCCATTCACCACAGCGTACAGCATGGGGCCCATGGGTCAACCCATTTCACCCAATGGCTACCTTCACTGTGAGTGATGGCATTCAATCCTTTCACAAAGAGCACACCCTCACACAAAGTAGTTCCTTTCAGTGCCAGGAACTACTATGGCCATATGTGCTTTTTGAGTCAAATGTGTTGCAAATTGAAGTGATTTATTTTTCTCTTCCAGCCTATTTGGAGAAGTTCTTCACATCACAGAGGGGTAACAGATAAGTGCTTTGTTTCGGTTTATTGAGCCAATTGTTTTTTCTTTTCTCTTGATTTTTTTAGTACCCTCTTACTCACATTGCATTGAATTATCACATTTACCTCATATCTCCCAGACACAACATTCATTTTTATGAGTACCTCGGTATTCTACCTAAAACATAGTATTTGAGGAAGAAAGATTTAGATGCTTACCAGAGATGGTGCCTCATTTGATAACTGCTTTCCAGGCCCAGCTCAAATAATGGAGGAGGTCTCTGAGGCAGGTTCTGACACTGAGACAGCATCTGAGAAAGGGGATCAGACATTAGAATCTGGAAGTGATTTTTCAGTTGGAGTTCCATCTTATTATGACTCGCCTTCCAGTGATTCTGAACAGCATGGCCATAGCAATCATGATGTCCCTTGGCAAGCACATACTGTGCAGCTGACACACAGTGGCAGTGTAGCCCTATCCAGACTGCAGGCAGGTACAATGCAGAGCACAAGGAGAGTGGCATTTGTCAGTGCCCTAATAAATTTCAGCCACAAATTCCCCCTTTTACTGAAGATGGTGGATGTCAAGTCAACATTGTAAATTTCTTGCCCATTGACTACTTCTATCCTTTTTTTAGATGATGTCTTCCTTAAGGACATTGTGCACCAAACAAATTTGTGTGCAGCATGTAGGCACTCTGAAGCCTCATTCTAGGGTACACCTGCGCACTCTCACTTTATTTGGGGAGTTGACAACAATTCTGGCCCTTCGAATAGTCATATGAATTGTGCAAAAAGCAACTGAACTGTCTTACAGGTTACCTTGTACAGTTTGGGCAACACCAGGCTTCACTTCGATCATGGCAAGAGATAGGTTTTTGATTCTGCCGCGTATGCTACATTTCAATGATATTGTACAGCATTGCCCCAGGATTTCCCCGACCATGACCATTGTCCAGAATTTAGCCTGTTGTGGAACATTTGTGTAGTAATGCACTTAGGCAGTCTCAGCTAGGCTGGGGCTGCAATACATTATGATGTATATGTGTTCCTTGATGACCTAATGTGGTTCTACGGGTTGATCTGGCAGTTGATATTCCACCTGTGCCTGGCTAAACTGCGGTGTGGGGTTTTATCTCTGCTTTAATAAATCTTCCTACAGAGCAAAGCAGTGCTCGAGTGTGATATACATCACAACAATTTGTCGGTCAAGTTCCCACAGATTTATACTCGTGAAGAATTGAAAGGTCAACGAGTCATTGATCTTATACAAAGGGCAGCCGCTGTTCAAGCAGTACAGTTGAACTGTACATATCGTGCAAGAGCTGCACTGGATATGTGTACAGCTTGAGAGTATATACTGGGAAGGCCTTCAGTCTAAATCATGCAGATTACCCTTCTACATTAGAAATTAGAGAGAAGATTCTATAGTGCTTGCACAATCATTCCTTCATAGAGATTATACACTTTGGGGCCGATTCCGATGTCGGACGGACTCAGGTCCGTCCGACATCGTCCAGGAGCCGTAACCGACCGACCTGCTGTCGTCGGTTACGGCCCTGCAAGTACGATGCGACCGAACCCTGTTCGGTCGCACTCGTATACTACACAATGGGAGCATGCATTCCGAGCGGAATACATGCTTGCATTGTGGAAAGCAGGGGTACAGTTCATCCCTGCACCCTGTGGCCGGCACCCCAAGGTGCCTGCCACCGGGTGCAGGGATCAACAGAGGGGCACCATAGGTGCTCCCAGGCCGCCGATCCGGCGGCCTCGCACCCATGGGGGCCCTACTGGGGGCCCCCAAAGACAGTTACCGACTGCCTTTTCGTGCCGGAAAGACCGGCACGAAAAGGCAGTGAAATACTGCCATCGTAGTCCCTCGGTCGTGAAGAGGCGGCCGGGGGAGTACTGAAGGATTTCCGGACGGCGGACGGGCTCTCCGAGCCCGTCGTAAGCCATCCGGAAATCCCAGTTGGATTCCTTTCTGACCGAGCCCATCGGAATGGCTCGGTCGGAAAGGAATCCGGCCGGCACGTTCCGATTCGGTCGGAAGGGCTCCGACCATCGTTCGGTGCCCTTCCGGCCGAAATCGGAATCGGCCCCTTTATATGGAGATAACTTTAGGGAAATTGTGAGAGTCTGGCTCAGCATGATTAGCCCAGTTTTCAGGTATAGTTATGTTCACAATAGAGGGTTGATGTATCTCTCCTAAATCCCGTCTTTTCACAAGGCTAGATGCATGCCCTTATTAGATCCTAAGTGAGTGTGTGATCCACACCTGGGTGAATTAGTGTGATCACCACATTTCTTGGATATATTTGTTGGGTCCTCACCCACAGGTCCCACCTGTGACCTATTTCATTATCGGACCCACATCCAAATCACCTAGTGTGAGTTCTATCTGTTGTAAGCAGAGCCACAAATCTAGCCTTGTGAAAAGACGGGATTTAGGAAATATAGGTCAATCCTCTATTGTGTAGCTTTTCAATACAATCTGGGAGGCTGAGGGTTTCACCATATCAAAGCTTCTCACTTTTTCCTAGTGTTGTTGTAGTTATGTTCACAATGTGTGCTATGTTCAACAAAGTAACCGTCAGACATGCCCAACTTATTACCACTCAGTGGAAGAAGTTGGATTTAGCTCAGTGAGAGTGCAAACGGCACACGGAAAAACACTTCTTCCTGAGCCTAAGCAGGCTGCCATAAGGATGCATTGGTAAAGGTGCACCTGTCACCAGCGTGGTCTTAGTCATGACTCTGATTAAGACAGAGATACAAACAAATAATCAAAGCTTAGCCTACACTTATCTTCATGGGGATCTTGTGTAGGTAGATGATCAAGGTAGAAGTGACACAGACCACTACACACACCACTATTCACATGGGCTGGCAGTAGGTATGGATGTTGGCTGGTCGTATGTGCAGCTTTGGTATGTGTGTCTAGTGACTACTGGTATGTGTTGCTAGGTGGAGTTGTGTTTGTATGGATTTGGCTAATGGCGGGGTGAGTGGTGGTGTGATCAGTGTTTCACTCCTATGGGCATATGAATGTGATGGGCTCTTGTATAGCACCAGGTTGTTGATGTGAGTGTTGTGCTGGGCCCAGGGGGGTTGTGAGAATGGCTTTATGTATGGATTATGAAAGGCTTGTAAATGGACAAGAGAGTTGCTGGTGCCTCGATGTAGCTTTACTGCTCACATGCTATAAGCCATGGGTTCTGTTGTCTAATATTCAAATATTGGTATTAAGAGTGATTTCTCAGTTTTGATTCAAGTGAGATAATTTGCTAATAACCTAGTAGGGTAACATTTTTATCAATAGAAATGTGGAAACTCTGGGTGGGAAGAATTTTGTGGACATGAGGTTATTAGGGATGGAAGCCTTATGAGATAAGGGATGAACACTATTGGATTTAATGCATACATTTCGCAATATGTAAGTCAGTCCTACTATCTTTGTCATAACGTTTATATAATAAATATAAAATAACAGATCAGACCTATGGCAACTGACATACCTTTTTCCAATGAGCGAGTCAAGCCTACAGCTTTCATCACTGGTTTGTAGCCATAAACAACTGTGGCCTTCTCTATTGCACACAAGCTGGCAACCATCTGGCACATAGTCATAACATTACAAATATATTTTAAAAAAATTACAGTTGGCAAAACAATATACAACCCCTCTGAATAGGGCCTAACAATAATGATCACATTACAAATCTTCAAATTCAAATGCTTGTCAGAGCGGGCAACCAACCAACACCAAAACCCTTGCCAACTATGGTAATCTGTGGGATTCCATGCAGCAAAATATCTGTCGCCAGCCTTTAACACAGTGTAATGACAATCCACCAAACACCCTATTGGCTATAACACACATTTTTCACAATAAATTGGTTAATCTTAGTGCTGTAACATTTCCTAATAAACTTATCAGATCTATGGGATCAGACATAATTTTCTGAAAGAACCAGTCAGTCCTATACCTTTTATAATTCGCTTGTCACCATGGCCAACTCAGGCCCACTGAATTCTGCATAAACTTTCCCACATGACTACCTTAAGGCACATAGTCAGAAAATTAAAAATATACACAAAATTACAGATGGCAAAATAATCACTCCTAAGAGGGTTAATAAGGTTAAAAGTGCACACCTTTTACCCACTGGGTTTGTCAGTGGGGGAAACCTAAAGGGGAAAACAATATCAAAGCCCTTACCTACTATAATAATCTGTGATGATCCATGAAATGTAGTACTGGCCTACAGGCTTTAACACAGTGTAATACGTATAGACTTTTAATAGGCCTTTTCACTTTAACATAAAATTGTCACAAAAAATAAGTCATACCTACTGCGTTTGTACTAAATTTTCATAATAAAACGATTAGACCTCTGGTTTCAGAAATACGTTTTTCCAATAAAACAATAGCGCATATAGCGTTTATCACTGGATTGTCACTGTAACCAACTCAGGCCAAATTTATTCTGTATAAGCTTTCCCACAAGGCATCTACCAGTATGCAGTCATAAAACTACAAATGTGTATAAAATTAGAGATGGCAAAACAATATTCAACTTTCATAAAACAGCATAACAAGGAATCTCAAGGTGCAAATGTTCAACCCCATGAATTTGTCACAGGGAGTAGCCAACTCCAATACCTTGGTCTACTATGCTAATCTGTGAGATGCCGGTCTACATGCTCGAACACAGTCCATCCTTAAGGGCTATTGGCTTTAACACATGATTTTCATAATAACTACATCAAGCCTACTGCCTTTGTCTTAAACTTTTCATAATAAACAGATGAGGCCTTGATCAATGGCTTGTCATCATAACCAAGCCTGTCCTGTAATATTGAGCACAGCGGTGGCCGGCACAGGAAAGCGCGGTGGGGTGGGGCGAGGCAAGGTGGGGTGGAAGGTGGAGAAGTCGACAGACGACGGAATAGGTATAATTAAATAAATAAATAATACCTATACCGTCGTCTGTCGACTTCTCCTCCCCCCCCCCGCCGCGCTTACCTGTGCCGGCCACCGCTGATTGAGCATATCCTTTTCCAGAAGGCGAAAAGTGCAATTCAACCACTCTTTTTCAACAGATGAACACAACTTCTGTACAATCAAAAATCTGTAGTAAAGGACATCAACATTTGGGCAGAGCCAAAGACCCGCTCTCAGTAGTGCTTTCTTAACCTATTTTTTCTGTTGATCAGGTAAAGTCTAGCCAGACCTAATAAAAACTAAATAGAATATGCTACACTCAGTCATAAAAAAAACCCCCTTCGTTATAAGCTCTCATACATTAACACTGAAAATGAAGGAACAAGAGAAGGCCCCACAAGCGCAGTGGTCAATAATATCCCAAAAGCAAAAGGTGCTAAATATTCTAAATATTGGTCGCATGTAGTCGTCTCGCATCTGGTCACTCATCACCTCCTTCCTTTCTACCGACTGTGTTTACAGATGGCAACAAGGAGTTGGCAGAGTCAGCATCTCAAAATAAAGGCTGTTTCCTAGCAGCAGTAACATTTAATCTTCCTCGTGCTCTTCACATCCTTAGAAAGAGGGCCAGGAACTTTACTGTCACTTATCCAGGGCTTTCCCCTGATTTCCATAGATCGCTTCTAGATTGATTAGATGTTTTGGTGTTTTCATTAAAAAAAAAAAAAGGTTTTCTGCCTTGCAGGCTGGAGAGAATAGCTTTCCTTGATGTCAGACACGTGAATTACCATAGTAGGTCCCTGCGTTTACTTGGTAACAGATGCTATGCTTGTTTGCAGTCGATAGCCGAGCACTATAAGGATCGGATCCTCTTCAAACTCTAAGGGCCTGATTACGAGCTAAGGCGTTATTTATCGCCCCAGATAAAGATACTACGGGGTACGGTATTTATCAGCTGTGATAACATCTTTTACGCGTTCTTGGGGAATAACATGCGGATTGTGGTGGTTAACGCACCAAAATCATCATGATACTTTAAATACCGTAAGTTTTCCCCTGTTAAACAAACCTGCCGAAATGTAACGACAGTTGAGTTATTTAACATAGCCAATAATTATCAGATGCGTTAAATACCTTCAAACTTGTAATTCCAACTTATGTAAACAGGGGTTTACGCATGGGTCGGACTATTACGAGCCACTTGTAATCAGGCCCCTTATGTGTGAATTTGGAAATCTGTAACTTCACACAAGAGAGACTTTCTTTAAGGAAATGTCCAGGACTCTAACAAAACATGTACTCATGTGCCTAAGTTATGAGTCTATGTGTCCATTCTTGCCTACTGCAGTCCCAGCTTCAATAACATCTCCGAAGCCTTCGCATCTCCTCTGTTGCTCAGATTCTAGCGTCCTCTGCTCCATGCCCTTTACGTTTTTTAACAGCCAGAGGTCAAACATTTGTCTTTTAATGCACCTTGTTCAGTGTTGCCAAGAACTGGCCTGTCAGAAGCTTTTGTTGAGTAAGGGTCACAAACTGCAGGCTGCACATTGCTTTGGTTCTGATGCACGGAATTTGGGAACATTAGTTGAAGACTGTATTCTAAAGCACATTGGAGGCAACCAGGAGAAAGCTTTTGAATACAGGGGTAGGTATATGGTGCACTTTAAAGCCTCGGGCCAGGAACATTCTATCGATCAAAACTGTATATCATTTAAAGACAATCTTTCTGGGAATTTTAGGGTTTGCCCTCAAGAAATAAACAAAACAATGTTCTGCAGGCATGAGAACCGCCTTCTGCTTAGACGAAGTAAGTGCACCGATCCGTGGAGCACTTCATCTAAGCAGGAGATATTTATCATGCAGGTCAATGAAATAACTTCTGGAATTTTCTTGTCTGGGTGTTTGCCAAATTATATGGGCAGAACATTGTTATTTCAATAAGAGGAAATACGATGGTACTTGATCGAACACTTTATGACATCAATTTTTTGCTAAATAAGGCCCTGATGAAGCAACAGATTTGATTGTATAAGGTCACGAAGCACACGTTGGCCAGTTCAGTTCTATTAAAAACTAAGTTCTTAGACAATTGGGTACTGGATTGACATAGTAATAAAATAATAAACAAAGCAAAATGAAACTTTGACAAGCCTGACTGAATGTTTAATCAACTTCATCATGGTAATGGATATGAATGAATAGACTTCGAAACAACCTTTTAATGTTTGTTTAAGATAGCACTAGGGGAGTTAACTGCTATATCAGTTTGTAAAAGTCTGATAGTTTTCTAATATGAGAGCTCCTATCACCCTCTGTGTTTGTTTAGCTCTTTTCTCTGAATAGTCTAGATCCAAAGGGCATGTCTAAAAGAGACGCATAGACATAGAAACCCTGTTGATCGTATCCGGGCGAGCTTTTTAAGCACTACTATTGTGTCAATAGCACATCTATGCAATTGGTGAGGTCCAGGCCTGCACGCAGCACAAACTTTGCTGCATCTTGTCCTTCTTGTATCGTCTGAGCCAATGAGTTCCTCCAGAATGGGCGCAAGATCTCACTGGCCATGTCCCATGAAGAATAGGTGTACTTGCCCAGAAGGCACACTGCATTCAAAGGACATAAAACTAAGTTAGCTGAGAAAAGCAATTTCTTACCAAAGGAATCTAGATTATTTTGGGGGTTCACTGGAAAAGCATTTGGATTGACTTAATGTTAAAATGGTGTAGTCCTCAATAATAAGGGCGGCAAGCGTGGTAGAGGAAAGGAATATTTATTAAGATATGACCAAGATGAACAGCTCAGCCACCCAAGAGAGTCAAGCTCTCGGACCGTTTGAATGCCTACATTCCATCACCAGCGCAGGCTGATGGAGATTCTGAAATTAACAAAGATGATGTCAAAGAAGGGAGAGGTGGGGGCACATTACCACACTTAACTTGTGGATGCCTGCACTGGAAGGCTTTCAGGCATTGGGTGCTTTGTCAAAGTCATGATCTCTAGAGGCTGGCATGTGCAGTGTTGCCACAGGTCAGCTGACTGGAGGAGCTAAGCATGGCTTAGATCAAGTGACCTAGAAGGTGTTCGCAAGGGCCATGTTAAATTGTAGTAGTGGCTCAGATGAACATGGACCTGTCTGAAGACTTTGGTCAATAAATTGGCTTTAGCTTTCAGAGTAGGCAATTGCAAATCTAGCACTTCTCTTGCTTTTTGTACCACTACAACAAAAGAGTCACTTTCTTCCATGAGTGGGCCAGATGGTCAGTCCAGTTCTGTCTTGGGCAAAGTATATAGCCCACTAGCATTTGGTAAGTCTATGTACAGACCTTCATCAGTTTAATAAAGATGGAGCAGATAGTCTTCCTTCTCGCCATTTTCAGTGTTGAGGGACAGTAGATATACCTGGGACTGCAGCTGAATCAGAGACGAAGACGGTCTCTAGGCTCTGATAATAGTGGGGTCAAGGGAAAGCTCAAGGCTGGAGGTCTGGTTGTACAACCAAAGGTTGCACCTTCATTATTTCATAGTGTGGCTTAGACATGGCTTGGACCTTTATCAGTTCAGGTAAGTGACTGGTGACACGATTGGATCCATACCGGTGGAGGCGGAATCCGCAACGGCACAGTTGGAACTGGCATGGACCCTGGGGCAGAGTGGATGTCCAGACTGGCTTCATTATGGGCTTGGGAATGGGGTCCAAGGTGACAGTCATGGAGGGGCTGCCAGCAGAAGTCTAACTGGTGTCCGAAGGCGTGTCAGAGGTAGCTGTAGTGATTGGAAAATTGGCAGCATGGCCTCTTTCCAAGTCTTATTAACTGTAAGGTTAACAATGGTTCAGGAAATTGGGGGCACAGCAGGACTGGATCAGAGTCAGAAGACGCCAGACACACCGAGTATTGCCCTTGCAACATCTTGCCAGACTTCAAGTGGCAGAATGGGGACAAGTTCTGCTTTGCTTTCTTGCACTTACGATGTGTTTTCAACTTGAACTTACCTGAAGACTTTGAGTGGGAAGCGGAGCTTGTGCAGACCCGACCTAGTGACCATGAGCAAGAACTGCCACGTGACTTGGAGCAGGAGCAAGACTTCTGTTCCACACACAATCTGTTCTTATGCTCTGCAATGTGAAGTTTGGCCTCCTGCACCCTAGTTACCTGTGGGTGCATGAGGGCGTACTTATTCCATGACATGTGACCAGAGGCCATGCAACATAGGCACATGTTGTGTGGGTTCAGAACTGACAACTGATTTGTGCGTTCGCGGCACAGCTTTAATCCTGTTACATCAGAGTTCTGTGGTGGCGCTTATGTGCGACTCTGCTACATCACTTCTGGGGCGGTGTGTAGTTGCCACGAAGCCATACAGTGACACCTACCAACACGGAGGTAGCATAACTGAAAATATCTCTGGATCCAGTCTGGCTCTTCTGAGGATTCTATAGTTAAATATTTGCAGTTAGAGCATCCATCATAAACTTATATTACAAACAAGCTATACACTCAACGTGGAATGGAGCAAAGACAATCAATATAACACATTGTAGAACTGCACACTTCACAGAGACATATCAGTGATGTTGTAGTAAAAAGAAAGGGCTGCCATGCAATCAATAGCAGGTTGAACTTGGCAGAATGATACTGCATAATGACCATGAGCATCATATGTCTAGCAGCTTGTTTTCTGTTGGGTGGGTCAAATGATGAAACGGGGAAATATAGGACGACAACGGATTGCAGTGCAGACAATTATACAAATGGCTTGGACAGAGAGCAGTGTGTTCACTTATTACTTACTGAAATGAGCTTTCATCTACTTCTCCAACTTGTTACAAATATATGGACACAAGGTACCCCATTTAAGCTTGCAGGACAGAAGTTCACCTAGGGTATAGGTGAAAACCAAGAGATTTAGGTGGTAGACAGGCACATAATATGACTGTTTGAGAAGTGTTTGTCTACTGGCCAGAAGGGGATCCTATGTTCAGGGAAGTGGATATCACAAGATCCCAGAGGATCCAAATGGGATGAAAAATAAGTACTCAGGTGTAGGAAATTAACTTGAATAGGGGAAAACTAGCAGAAGTCAGAAGGGGTTAAACTCAGTGATTCCAGTGACATTCAGAGTAATCCAGTCAATGGGAAAAACACTGTAATGGTCCTCTTGGTTAATTTCTTTAGGCACCGATATAGTTTCTGTTAGTGTGCCAGGAAAATGTTTGGGCCTGGTGCTGCCTAGACAGGACTATCCTTCAACATTCAGTGGCCAGCATACAGGGGATGGAAGCTGGTGTGAGCAGAGCCTCATAATATCCTTTTAAGGGTTCTGGGTAGCTGTTATGTAGTGGTTTGCTGGGGATTGATACTGTCCACACAAGTAATGTAGTGCCAATGCGTGGGCTTGCTCAATGCGAGACAATATCCGTTACTGGGTAGTAGGACCCAGACCTGAAACACAACACTGACCTAGATGGGAGCAGCACTAGGGGAAAGCAGAGCAGTGGACCAACTCCAGACGAGGAAGCTGCTTCTCTGACCAACTAATCCTTCCTCCGGCATGCTTGTCACCATGGCATAGGCTTGTCATTCGCAGCCCACCCCCAGGGCCTGTAATGGTGCCACACAGTTGTATTGCAATGAGGTATGTTGCTGATGGCTGCCTGGTGCTAACGTATGGTGACATGCTTACGAGTTTTTAGGACTGGCTGGTGCTAACGTATGGTGACATGCTTACAAGTTTTTAGGCCAAAGGTAGGTCTTCAGTCCACTAGATTTTCTGTATCCTTGTAATGGTTACATAGCTCAAGATGAAATATCATCAAACTGAGTAAATAGCAAATATCTCCCTTTTTGCGCCTCAAAATAGATGGAATGCATTGCTCAAGAAATGAAAGAAGTTGGTGGATTAATGTAAAATTCCTTATATTCTATCATACACCCTTCAATAACCAGAGAAAGTAAGTGCTTTTATTGCAGTGCATAGACAGTGAAGCATCCATTCAGTGCAGTGGAGGCGCATTGACTCGCATTCTGCAGATAGCTGCTTCACTATCCTGCAATTTAGGGAGGCCCACTACCTGACACTGGTGGCTGCTCTTGTAAAAGCACATTGCAGATAAGGATGGAGATTGGCAACATTCTGTCCCATTTCAAGGCGCAACTGCTGACTACATCCTGTGTAGGTGGAGACAGGGACTGATTTTCCCCCTATGGCCCAGTTACAAATGCCTTGCTTCCATGGCAAACATTAATTTCTTCTGTATATTTCGGCATGAGAGGTTTGTGTGAAAATGTATAGGGTTTACACATCAACTGCATTTTGTAGTATTACAATAGTACTGCAAACATACTACAAAATGCTATTCAAAAATGTTTTTGTGGAGGTTCTGCCTCCCCTATCATTTCTGTGTGGAGGTCTCCCCCTGACAGCAGTCTCCACACCTGCAAGTATACTTTTTATTAGTAAATGTGGGAGGGACAGAGGAGTGTCGCTGAAAAATGGGTACTACTTACAATTAAAGTGGAGGGGATGAGGGGAGATAAGGGAGGGTTAAAGAAGGGGTTGAGAAAGGGACGTCCACCCACAAAAGAGTAAGCCAATTGCTATTCACAGACTGTGCTTCTGGAGTTACTAAAGACAAAAAGAGACCCAAAACAGTGATAAATTACCAAAGTGGGCAACCTTGGTACTGTAACACACTATCATAATTTCAATTAATTTAAGATTTAATTCAAAATTAAGTTACTAGTGCTATAGCATTTTTTCCATTGTTCTACATATAAAATTCACATATAAAATTAAGTTAGAATTATATTTAACAGAAAATATTTGCACTTTTTTTTTTTTACTTTTCCCTATACTTTACCATAGGGAGACCTCGCAGTCAGGGCAGAGATCTACGCATGGTAAAGTATAGGAAAAAAGAAATATGTTTATTAAACGTGAAAAAAGTTAGTAAAATATTTTTATGTTTTATAATAATCTAAATAATTTAAATATATTAAATTAAATCAACTTTTCTGGAGTTTAAATTAAAAAATGTATTCCCACCTAAAGTAAAAAAATATTTGTTTTTATGCATTAATAATTATTAAACGTAATGTATAGAAGTAATATTAATTTAATTATATATTCTTTAATTTTTATTTTGCATTAATTTTTTAATTCAGTAAAGGTAATTAACATATTTTATGATTAAATTATAACTATTTTTATTTGTATTTTGAACATTACATTATATGTATTTATATTTTTTAACTATTTTAAATAACTTAATTTGAAAACAATTCTGGTGGGCTTTTATGTTAAGTCCCTTCCCCCATTATTTTCTGTGGGCGGGTGTTGCACTGTCAGTGGTTGGTCATGTGTGACGCTGGACTTACCACTGTTGCTTTTTTGCAAATTTGGCTTCACCCTTTTTCAGTGGGCGGAGACATGCAAGTCTACACTTTTGAGTAACATTACAAGTGGATTTTGTGAGTAGCCAAAGTAGTAAAGTTACTCAAAAGTGTAAGAGTAAATTATATCTGTAAGTTACTCACAAGTGTAAGTTTCCTTTGTGAATAGCCCTGTTCGAGTATATACATGGGGAAGAGTGAGCGAGGACTTTGGTGTCAAGAAGACTACTTTCGATAGCAAAATGTTTGTGTGTAAATTTTCCACCTCTGGCCAGAACTCAAAACATACTCAGATGAGTTGCTAGAGAAGTTAATCGGATATGAAAGCTTCATGAAGGAAAATCCTCAAATGGGTCTGTATTCTTCCGGTGTAGAACAGGCTGAGGCTGGCAATAGAAGCAGATTTCCCTTTAATTGAGTCTAAATACCTAATACCACGGAAGGAGTGTTCTCTAATTCTCTGCACTACTTTGGTAGACAAGGCCAGCAAATTCAGAATTCTCTGGGACTATCAAGCAATTGTTTTTACAAATCAAACTTCTATCTCGTTCAAGGTCAATAACTTGTCTTGTGAGTGATGGTATAAAGGCCATGGTCAAAAGAGGTCCAGCATAGCTCTGATGAAATGAACTGTTTGGACATGACCGGAATTTTGGTCACATGAATGAGAAATAGAAGAGTATTATGGCAGGAAAGTGTCTGAGATGAGGTAAAGCACTTATCTTGTATCTTCTCCTTCTGTATATGATTGTCCTCCCTCGACCTACTCTAATTTCATACATTTATTGTGGAAATGACAGCTCCCATCTCTCTTCAAAAAAAGAAAGATAAATCTAAATCAAGCTCTCTGTTTTACAGAAATGCTTCACACGATAAAACTCCATGTGAGACATGCTAAGCACATCTGCTAGAAGATAGGCTCATGTATAAAACTAAAGTAGCATTTTTTTTTTAAACCTATACAACACACCCACTAGGACTATCAAAATGACCATCTCCCTTTGGGAAATAAAAAACAGAGAGAAATTTTAAGATCATCAATGAACTTTGAAATGATGCATACTCCATTCCTCTCTCTGTATATATATGCACTCCTTTTGAACAAAATATCAGAGATGTTTATAGAGAAGATTGCCTGCACCTGTAATTCAATATGAGATGAATTTTCGGTATGTCCCAATAATATTCAACTGGTGAAAAACCATCCTTGTACATTCTAGAACACTTCCACAATCAACCCCCTGACACTAAAAAAAACTTATTAAAAGAATGTAAATCAGGTTCCTCTTTTGATCCTGTTCCTGTCAAAATCTTATGTAAGGATGTTCCTCATGTCAAATTATCTGTTCCTCAAATTGTTCATCTCTCTCTCAACTCTGGATTGGTCCCTGCAGAACCGAAAAAGGGAGTTGACAAACCTATCCTGAAAAAACTGGCCTTGATTATAGTGTAGTGGCCAACTATAGGCCAATCAGTCTTCTTCTCGCTATGACCAAAACCCTTGAAAAACTTGTGGCCAACCAGTTGTCATGTTACCTCGAAACACATAAAATATTAGACGATTGTCAGGTTGTGTTTCCGCCTAAACAGAAGTATTAAATCCGCCTTGGTTGCAGTCACAGATGACCTCTGAATGACTTCCAACCACATCCCCACCAGTGCCTAGATTTTATTGGACTTGTCTGCAGCCTTCAATATGGGTGATCATAACATCTAGATTACCAGACTTGCACAGTATGGGACTAAAGGACCTGCACTCTCATCGCTGTATTATTTTTTTGAGGGACAGAACCCAGGGTGTATTGCTAAACAAATGAATATCTCTTCCATCTACCCTAAACACAGGGGTCCTCCAAGGCTCCAAACATTTCCGTTATCTATTCAACATTAATTTCCACCCTCTTGCTGTATTAATAAAGAATTTCACCTGCAATGTTTTTACATGCTGATGACACACAACTTATCCTTCAGTTAAATGGTTCTTATGCCCATCACAAGTGACTGTCTAGGTAACATCCAAATGGATGGATTCAAACCAGCTCAAATATGGAAAAAAAAACAGAGATTGTAGTGGTGGGCAGTGACCCTTCAGCCTGGTCCACCACACTACACTCTCGATCCTTATCCCCAACCGAAATCCACCATCGATAGTTTGGGTGTCCAACTCTGCTTTAAACCTATAGTGGTCATACAGGTCTCTGCTATAGTTTCAGCATGTTCTTTTCATCTGCAGAAATCAACGCCCATCCTCCCTCTTCTTTTGGTGGATGGTAAGAAATCATTTGTGGCTGCAATCATTGGATCCAGAAAGGAATATTGTAATGCTCTTTAATTAGGCATTTCTAATAAACAACTTTATAGGTTACAACCATCTGAAATCAAGCAGCTAGATTTAACCTCTGCCTCTCACTTCTCTTCAGCCACCCCTATTCTCACCAAATTTTACTGGTTACCTATCCACAAGGGAGTCAAATTTAAAACCTTATATCTTATTTACCAATGTCTCTACAGATCCTCCCTTGAGCCTCTGAATTTCAAACTGACTAAATATATTTCCTCTAAGACACTACGCTCACAATTCTCACTTCTATTGACGGGTCCACGTTCTAAAATGTCTTTGTAGGGGCGTGGCCAAGATGGCGATCCGATAGGTCGCACGTCCCGGAGGCTCCTCGCTCCTGGCCTTCCCGCTCGGTCTATACCCCGCTCCTGACCCCAGCAAAAGCCGCTAAAAACAAAAGAAACGATAGCGGCAGCGGAGGGGCGGCTCAGGGAGTGCATCTCAAGAGCTCCGGTCCCGATCAGCGCTGTCGGACGGCCCTGCGGTGCGGAGAGAAGCGCGAAAAATGGCGCAGTGACCGCGCGGGGCCGTCTGCGGCTGCCGCACCTGTTCTGAGTGGGCGTCCAGCGGCGCAGACAGCCCTACCCCCTGAGACAGCGAGCGAGAGGGCATCCGGAGGGGCGGCGGTGGACAGGAGCGACGGCCCCCCTCCCGAATCTGAGCGGCTGACGGTGGCTCCCCGGAGGGGGCCGCGGGGGTCCCGGCGCCCGTGATCCCTGAAGGGGCCCGACAAAATTGACTGCCCCCAGCGCGATCGGCGCGGAACCGCGCCGCCCGACCGGAGCGCCTGCGGAGGTGCGGGAAGCGGTCACCTGGCCAGGTCGGGAGTAGCAGCCGCGTCGGAGCGGCGCAAAGAGGCCCAGCGAGAGCAGCGCTGATCTCGGAGCGTGCCCACCGGTAAGCTGATTGCCTGCTGCTGCGGGGGCCCAGAGGAAGTGAGGAGGCACCGAGGGGGCGGCGCTGTGGGACCCCCGTCGCTGCATCTCTGTGGGGGCTGCTGGTGGAGGAGAGCGCGGTGAGCCTCGCGGTGAGGCCTACAGTGGTGATCCCGGTGGTGAGGCCTGATCGGCCACGCACAGCAACAGAGCCACGAGGTGCGCAGCGCATAGGGAAGCGAGAGTAGCAGCACAAGGGGAGAGAGGCCCACACTCAGCCAGGATCCTCGCCTGGCGGTGACGCGGGGACAAGAACAGTGAGGGGGGAGACCCCGGGAGTCATCACACTGAGGGGACTGCGCCCAGGGCCCTACGGCCCTTTCACTGAAGGCCACAAACTCACTGCCACAGTCCCAGGAATCAGGAGCAAGGTGGTGCCTGGCGCAAGGGTCTAGCGCAAGATCGTCAGGAGCAGGACCCTTCTGGCTCGGCCGGGGCCTTCGCCTGGCGGGGACGTAGGGACAGAGGCAGCGGGAGAGGTGACGCCGGGAGCTACCGAGCGGAGGGGTTCATACCCTGGGCCCCGCGTTCACTCGACTGAGGGCCACAGACCCGCGGCCAACGTCGCCTGCACCGGGGAACGAGGTGGGGCCCGGTGCGGGGGTCTACCGCAAAATTGTCCAGAGCAGGGCCTCAGAAGAGCGAGGTGTGCCAAATCCCAGACGGGCAGCCGGGAGAAGGAGGGTTGGAGTGGCTGCCGAGAGGGGCCTCGCCAACGGCTGGGACCCACGCCGGTCAGGAAAGGACGACGGGGCACGCCAGAGAGGGGACAGAGAGTAGGCCACCTTCAGAGTCTGTACGCAGCGAGCGCCAGAGGCCCCTGAACTGAGAGGAAGAGAGGGGGATCTCCCCAATCGCCTGAGATTCCTGAGGAGACGCTACCCACAAGGTAGAGCATAGGGACCAAGTGAGGTCGGGCCAGGCGGGGACGCCGCGCTGCCGGCCGGGAGGGGGCCGCACTTCGCCTCGAGTGTGCCATTCATGCGCCCCAGAGTGGGGTCAACAGCCAGGAACGACCCCAAACTACGGTGTGGACCGGCGATGGCATCGGTCAAGAAGAAAGGAGAGAGATCGGTGAAGGAGATGCTTACTAAAAGCTCCCTAGCTGGCGAGAAAGGAAGCAGAACGCCCCCAGCCCCAGGGACCCCCAGGGACTCCGAAGAAGGAGAGGTCCCGATCACCCGCTCTTTTCTTGAATCCCTATTCAACACCCTCCGTGAGGACTTCCAAACGCTCAAGTGTGAGGTAGCGGGGGAGGTGAAAGAAATCCGCCGGGACGTCGACGCAGTGGGGGTCTCCGAGATCAACAAATAGACCTACAAGCCCATGCGGAGGACCTCGAAAACCGCTCACGGCGAAATAACATCCGCGTCAGAGGGGTCCCTTCGAAGACGGAAGGGCTAGACATCACCTGTTACTTGCAAGGGCTGTTTCGGGGACATTCTAGGGGAAACGCAAGACTTCGAGGTCCGCATTGACCGGGCACACCGGGTGGGCCTGCCGAGGTGTGCCCCTGCCCTCCCCCCCAGACATTCTGGCCTTTCTCCCAGATTACCCTCTCAAAGAACGCATACTGCGAGAGGCGCGATCGAAACAACCCCTCAGCTATCAAGGGCATTCCGTAGCTCTCTACCAGGACCTCGCCTCCATTCGCTACAAAAGAGGAAAGCCTTCAAAGAAGTCACTATGCATCTGAGAGAGCAGGGGGTAGCGTACTCCTGGGGCCACCCTTTTCGCCTCATATTTAAATGGAATGGCAAACTCCACCAACTCAGGTCCCTCCAGGACACTTGTAAGATACTTGGCCTGGAGACACAGAACACGGATGAGTCACTCGGTTCCACGCAGAGATCCTCCGGAGATGGATGGCAAAGGGTGGGACGCCGACGCTCTTCCAAACTAGAGGCACGACCGGATCCCGACACCATGGCGCAAGAGCGACAGGTGGCCCTAGATGCAGTTTTGAAAGATACAGCTTCGACAACCTGCCCTTAATTTTCATACAGGGGGCACATGGCACTGACATTGCACAGGCCGGGGGGGGGGGACGGGAGCGGGGAGCCGGGGACACTTGGCCCACACACACACCCCAATCTCTGTTCTCCACATGCCCACATCGCGGTATGATGGGCGATGGACATTGACGAACTCTGGGGGTTTTTTGGTTGGGGTTAGGGAGGGATTGGGTAGGTTCTGGGAGGGGGGAGGGGGGGAAAGGGGTCATTTGGGCGCAGGTGGCTCAGGGTTGGGGGCGAGGGGGGGGAGGGTGGGAAGAACCGATGTGCTGCTAGGGGCGGGGCCCGCTCAGATTTCCGACTCACAAGGGGCTGACTACGGGGCCTACGAACATCACTATGGTGCTGCAGAGATCGTATTCCTCCAGACTCAGCGTTCTGCTGGTGACTACTTCTCATGACAAATCACACACTTCAAATTCTCACCCTTAACGTGAAGGGGCTGAACAGCCCCATTAAGAGAAGGGCTGTACTGTCCTACCTAGAAAATTCAGGGGCGTCTGTGTGTCTGCTGCAGGAGACTCACCTCCTTCCCAAAGATTGGCACCGGATGAGGTCCCGAGCCTTTCCCCAACAATTCTATTCCTCCACATCGGCGAAGAAGGCCGGGGTAGCCATATTAATTGCCAAGTCATTCCAGGGCACGGTGGGTGATAAAGTAGCAGAGATAAAAGGCTGTCTTCTAGCCCGCACACTTTGGGTGGTGGGCTCCCTATATGCTCCCAACACGGGACAAGAACAATTTCTCACAGCGGCTCTGTCAGAGACACTTTGCACACACGCCAGGAGAGTGGTGGTGGGAGGGGACCTGAACCTAGTCATGGATGCGGAGAAGGACCGGACCGGTCCGGCCAGCGCTACGGACAAACAGGGGCAATATCCACGACAGGGAAGGCCTGGTTGAGCGATAGGGGCCTGGAAGACGTATGGAGGGCGGCTCACCCACACACCACGCAATATTCCTACTATTCTCATGCACACCATACCTACGCCAGACTAGATCATTTTATAGGGGCTACCGAACTGACGGCCCTAGTGGACACGGTGAACATTACCCCAGCGGCACTTTCAGACCACGACGCGGTGACCATGACCCTTTCAGTGCCCGCCACGCGCAGACCGCCGGGGAGGTGGCGACTCAGGGAAAATTTGCTTCAAAGGCAAGGGGTGTCTCAACAGCTCCACAAATGTATCACTGACTACCTAGCAAGGAATGATGTTCCGGGCACACCCCTTACGGCACTATGGGGGGCTCTCAAGGCCGTAGTGCGAGGTGAGTTGATCGCTATCTGCCGATGCCAGGGAACACAGAGACAAAAGAGAACTGCTTACGGCCCGGGTGGTGGAATTAGAGCGGATACACAGCTGCACCTGCGCCCCCAGAATGTGGCATCAAGTGAAAGCGGCGAGGGCACAGTTAGCAGCACTGGACCTGGATAGAGCCAAGTACGCGGCCCTTCGGCTCAAGCATACTTATTATATAGGGGGTGATAAAACGGGGCGTCTCCTAGCCAGCAAGCTTAGGGCCAGTGTCCAGCGCGCAAAGATACCGGCGCTTCAGAAAACCGGGGGGGAGACAGTGGAACGAGACGACGAGATTGCGGAAGTCTTTAGCGGCTTCTACTCCACCCTTTACAGTAAGACCTCACACGCGCGCGACGAGGGGGAGGCCTACCTCAAGGGAACCGCCACAACGACGCTGGACTCTGCGGGGGCGGAAGCACTGGATGCGCCCATTATCCCTGGATTAGACGAACGGGCGTTTCCACAGTGGCGGGTCATGGATTGTAAATCAGCGGGCCATCTCTTTAACCTAGAGGGGTTCCTCTCCTTCACCGAGGTGAAACAATCCTACGACATTACAGCCCCACACCATTTCCAATACTTTCAAATTCGCCATTGGCTCCTCCACCCGGATGTGCGGCCGCTGGTCAGCAGGAAGCTCACAAGCTATGAGAGATGGCTTCTAACGAAAACTTCTGATAAGAAGATGATCTCCGACTTATACAACATGCTCCGTCCGCAGACCCCATTCTCGCCCTCGGCGGGACAGCGGCGCTGGGCAAAGGAAATCGGGAGGGATTTCACGGAGAAAGCATGGCGCGATATCTCTTTCCGAGCCAATCACACGGCCCGTAATACGGCCAGTCGGGAAGCGTCAATCAAAGTGGTCACATACTGGTCCTTGACTCCAGCCAAACTACACAAGGGGAACCCAGACCGAAGCCCGACGTGCTGGCGGGGCTGTGATGCGGAGGGTACTTTGACCCACATACTATGGGAGTGCACGGAAGTGACAGACTACTGGAACGATATTTTGGACGACATAGACAGACATTTTGAGACCGAAATCCCCCAATTCCCCACCTATACACTTTTAGGGCTACCCAACCCGCTCATGTACCCACTGAAGTCGATACGAGGGAAACAAATCGGCCTAGCTCTGGGAGCAGCTGTCCAACATATTCTTTCCTTATGGGGCATACAGACCAGACCGACCCACACGGGATGGCTACATAAACTGTGGTTCATCGTAGGCATGGAACGCATCAAAGCTACCCTCACGAATTCTGCAGATTCCTTCCGCACCATATGGTGCCCATTAATGTCCCTGCTAGCGCCGGAAAGGAACGAGGTGACATGCCCAAAATACCTCCGCCTCCTGTGGCTCACCGAAACACAGCCCGGGTCGGAGACCCTCTCCATAGCTAAATGATACCTAACCCTTACATAGGGTCCTCCAGTGACACTCTTCAGCACATCGGTTCGTGGTGGGGGGTGGCAGGAAGGGAGGGGGGGGTTTCTTACTTGTTCTTGGTTTCCCTTGTTCTTGGGTTAAAATTAGGAAGGGACAAACTTCTTCTACTGCATCTTGACCTCTTACGCGGCCGGCCTCCGGGTTGTGGCATGATCGCTGTGTATGGCTACTGATGACTCGCTCTGCCGGCCGATGGATGTAGGCAGCAAGCTGTGTACTTTCACCTTGACTTCCTTCCAATAAATACGACTTAATCATAAAATTTCTTTGTAAGAAGGGGAGTCTTTCTCCACCTTAACAACACAGCTATGGTACAATCTGCCTCTTGAGTGTAAGCCTATCTCACACATTGCTTTTTCAGTAAAAAAAGAACACCACACTTTTTTTTTTTTCCCCCAGCTAATTTATCTCTGTAACTATCAGTACTTTGTGTTCTGTGGCACCAAGAGACCTAGGAAGTATGTATCCACTTTATAGATATGCTTCGCAACACAACATCAATCAATAGTCAGGGTAGAGGAAAAGGTTCTGAATTTAAAACCAATAGGCCTCCTCCTCTGAGGATGATCATCTCCACTTACAAGTTAAAAAAAAAAAAAAAAAGGATTTTTGCAGCTACAGTGTGTAACTGAGGGAGAAAACAGGGAGGGCAAGGTTAGGCCAGAGATCAACTCATCAGGCTATGGTGACGGGGCCGTGGCTACGGAGCCGATGGAGACGGACGCGTGAGCTCGGAGCTCCGCGCCGACCCCACCGATTATCCTGATTAGAGAGCCGTCGAGCCGGAACTGAGGGCTCGGACCTGGCGATACTGACTTTGGGACCCGCGGGCTGCGACCCTGCACAAAATGGGGCTGTAGCCGAGTTGTGGTGTCCGAGTGAAGCGGAGGGTCCGGACCGGGCTCTCCAAAATGGCGCCGATCGCAGTGATCCGGCAATAGCAGCAGCGGGCACGGAGCTGTTGGGACCGCTGCCTCGCCGATGCTGGGGCTCCTGAGTGCGCGGAGACCTACCTGTAAATCCGGAGGGGCCCCCGGGGCGCTGAATGTGGCGGGGTCCGCTGGACTGCACCCCCTGAGGGAGCCGCGTTGACCACAGAGGCGCCCTGCATCACTGCTACCTTGTGGATTGGACGGTGAGACCGGCGCGGCACACTGTGTTCCCCCTCGGAGGTGGGATACTTGGAGGATATTGTGGCGGCCCCCTCATCGGGGTGCCGGATTGTGGTCCTTGGCCGGGTTGGGGTGGGCGGAGCCCGCCGCCATCTTGGATGCACCAGTGGGGGATCGTTGTTGGGCCCAGTTACGCCTGGAGGCGACTGATCACGCCGCGGCAAAGCCTGACGCCCCAGAGAACTCACAGTGCCTGGGCAGAGAGGGGAACTGGCCCGGACTCCTCGCGACGGCGCTGACAGCGGGGCTGAGACATATACAGCGGGGGCTGGGACGGCCTCGAAGCTGTGAATTGGATCAACGGCAGAAGCCCGGACGGGACCATCGATACTCCAGAGGTGAGGGTATCTGCTGGGCCGGGACCTGATTGGAGTGGTGGACCGGACGCTGTGGCGGCCGCGGATTCCGCTGATTGATTGGCTGTGCAGATCGACTGGAGTGGCGGAACGGGCCCCTAATGGAGTGGTGCTGACTGGGGGTGCTGGTAAAGACCTCCGGCGAGTTCGTGGGCCCCGACTTGCAGGTGGGACTGTGGGGAGTGAAGTGCATTGATAGATACCAGCTAGAGGTGGGGAGGGCCTCTCGCCCTCTTGCCCTTAGGTGAGCTCTCCATCTCTGACTCTGTGTGGAGAGGGGTCTGCACTTCACGAGCGCAGCCTGGAGGTCACGTGCCTGTTTTGAGTGGGTGTGGTGATTGCCTGGAAGATTAACTGGAGCTCCTGAGGACCTGAGATCATGGGGAAACCACGAGGGAAACAGGGGGGGGGGTGCCCCCGGATCCTGAGGATTTGGCGTCAGACCGTAGGAGGCGAGACTCCCCTGAACCACAGCCCGAGAGCTTGATGCAGCAACAAGTGGCCCAGATTTTGAAGGCCATCGCAGACACCAGAGACGCCCTTCAGCAGGATATTGCGAATGTGGCAGTGGGGCTGGGCCTTCTTAGAACGGAGCACGCCAAGCTGGCTGACCGTGTGAAACAAACAGAGGTGACGCTGGAGAACCTAGAACCGACCCAAAAGACGCTGGTGGCTCAGATGGGGGATGTCACGCATAGACTCCAGAAGCTGGAGCGGAGGGCTGAGGATGTGGAGGGCCGCAATCGCAGAAACAACATAAGGGTGGTAGGTTTGCCGGAAGGAGTGGAGGGGGCCAACATGATTGATTACTTGGAGAGCTGGCTTCGGACTGTAGTGGCGCCTGAGGGCCTGACCCCATTTTATACCCTGGAAAGAGCACATAGAGTGCCAGCTCGTCCACTGGCGCCGGGAAGGCCTCCTAGACCTGTGGTGGCACGCCTGCTTCACTATAAAGACAGGGACCTCCTACTACAAAAAGCTCGCTCTTCGGGTCCCTATAGGGTGGACAATAGTAAAGTGTCTTTGTTCCCTGACTACACCCTTGAGGTGCAGCGCCTACGAGCTTCTTTCTTAGCGGTCAAGAAGGCCCTACGTGACGAGGGCCTGCAGTATTCGTTGATGTTCCCCGCGCGCCTGTGGATAATTCTGGATGAGAAAACGCATTTTTGTGAGAACCCTGAGGAAGCATGGACCTGGCTGGAGTCTTATCGATCTGGGAATGGGGTGGCGGGGCGCCGCGCGAGACCAACTGTGGAGGATCAACGGCCTTGAAGGTCGAAACGTGTGAGGCGTCGACGAACTGTTTTGCAGGGGCCTACAGCGTCCCAAACGGAGTTGGAGAGGTCGGCGGCTCTGCAAGCAGTGTCGGAATTGTTTCAGGAATGCCTTTCCCCATCTGTAGCGGACACGGAGTCGGAGAAAGGATTGATGGGAACTGATTCTGATGGGACCGAAACGGACAGTGTTGCTATGCCACATGTCACGCCGGGAACGGCTGATGAGATTGTCTGATTATATTTTATGTTGTTCCCATCCCTTGCCGTCTATTATGATAAGCTGGTCCCTCCCTTTTCCCCTCTCCTTCCTTGCTTTGGCCTTATAGCTGGTTTGGTGGTCAGATGTTGACTGCGGGGTTATCGAGATGCTTGGGTAACGGACTGAGACGGCTCTCTCAGGGATGTGAGCCCCCGGGTGGGGGGCTTGGTTGTTGTTTAGGGTATGGCGCTATATAGTGGCCGATTTGCTGGCCCGATTTCCTTGGTTCGCAGCCGCCTTCCCTCTCTCTTGATCCTCTGTAGCTACTAGAGGATATAGTTTGTTCTTTAGTTTGGATGGGGACTAGTGTTTTAGTACCTGTTCTGGGGTGGGGATGTTGGGGAGACTCAGGGGTTTGTTTTGGGATAGTTGGGGTCTCCGGTGTGTCCTCCTGGAAAGCGTTTTTGGTTGTAGGATTACAATTGCAACATGGGGGCATTACTTGAATTGAAGTGCATTTCCTGGAATGTTAGAGGGATTCATACCATGATGCGACGCCATAAAGTACATGCTTACTTAGCACGGAGGGGGGTTCAAATTGCTTTTCTCCAAGAAATCACATCACTCGCGCTGAAGGTTTGGCCCTGCAGCGTAGATGGAGGGGGCAGATCTTTTGCACAACATATTCCGCCTTCGCACGGGGAACATTGATTTGGGTTAGAGCGGGAGTCCCTTTTCAGCCTACTCAACAACTGGTGGACCCGGAGGGGAGATTTGTGGTAGTAGCGGGTCGCCTTAATGGTAGAGATGTCGTGCTGAGTAGCATCTATGCACCCAATACGGATCAGCCGGCCTTTTTTAACCATTTGTCCGGGAAACTGGCACCCTACCTGACTGGCCCGGTAATCATGGGGGGGATTTTAATTCCATATCTGATACATTCCTGGATCGATCCCATCCCCCACTCCCTGAGGCGCCCATACATAGGGTCTCCAAGGCTAGGCGAGACTGGCAGACTAGATGGGGTCTGGTAGACACTTGGCGAGCACAGCACCCAGGTGAACGCGACTATTCCTTTTTCTCAGCGCTGCACGAGCTTCATGTGCGATTAGATGCGATACTATGTACACCGGACTTGCATGCTCTAGTTGGACACAGCGAGTACCTTGCTAGGACGCTGTCAGATCATAATCCAATGTTGCTGGGACTCCACTGGTCTCAGGAGCGCCCCGTGATCCCAACTTGGAGACTGCGCCCAGAAGCTCTGGAAGACCAGGTCTTTCGTGCAGAGATTGAGACTGGAATCATCCAATATTTTACTGAAAATGAGGGTACAGCATCGTCGATAGCAGTAGAATGGGACGCTTTTAAGGTCGTAGTAAGAGGACTATGCATAGCTAATATGGTGGGAGTATGGAAGACATTGTTGCAGGAAGTAGATTTAGCGGAACAGCGCTTGCGAGCAGCAGAAAGAGCCCGCCCCGAGTGTCCTGACGAGCAGCGGGAGGTATCTGATGCTAGAGAGGCAGTAGCGGTGCAAGTCGAAAGGTTGCGCTGCTTCGATCATAAGACATATCTAGCACGCGCGCATGCAGAACGCGATAAGGCGAGCACGCTGTTGGCTTGGCTGGCTAACCCGGCCCGCCGAGGGACGATCATATTAGAATTAGATAGTCCGACAGGGGACCCGGTTTACACCCAACAGGGGATTAATGATTTGTTTTTGGGATATTATGCGGAATTATATCGGAGTAAGCTGGAGATTGATGGGGACGCCATCAGAGAATTTTTAACAGACACAGGACTACCGCAGCTGGAAAAGACGCATGCTGACTTGTTAGGGCAGGAAATAACGCTGGGGGAAATTCGGAGCGCGATCAAGCATATGGCGCGTAATAAAACACCGGGAACAGATGGGATACCGATAGAGTTCTACTCGACTTACGTTGATTTACTGGCCCCTAGATTAATGTCTGTTTTTAATGAGGCGAAAAAAGCCGGAATATTGTTGACCTCCACCCGTGAGGCCGTCATCATCCCGTTATTGAAGCCCGGGAAGCCTCCCTCTGATAAAACGGCCTATCGTCCCCTGTCCATGCTCACGACGGATTATAAAATATTGAGTAGGATACTTGCGTCACGACTGCTTCCGCATATGGTACACCTGGTTCACCGAGACCAGGCGGGATTTATCCCAACTTGAAACACCGCCACTAATGTGAGGCGCCTACTCCGTATAATGGAGGCGGACTCTTATTCTTCGGCCTCCGCTGTCATCCTATCAGTTGACATCGAGAAGGCGTTTGACAGCTTGGAGTGGCCATACCTGTTCCAAGTTATGCGTGGGTTTGGCCTTGGAGATGCCTTTGTGGCCTGGACAGAGATCTTATATAAATCATCTACAGCCCGGGTCCGGACGGGGGCTTTGGTCTCCTCCTCTTGTGCAGTGGGTCGCGGGATTCGACAGGGGTGCCCGCTCTCCCCCTTGCTGTTCGCATTGGCCATAGAGCCATTAGCGGCTCAAGCCAGACTAGGGCGGCGATATGCCAGACTTGACGTGCGTGGGGTTGTGCAACACATATCGCTCTATGCGGATGACTTACTTATGTTCCTAGCTGACACAACGGATGCCCTTGATGGGGCGAGGGGCCTCCTTCGGGATTTTGGGAGAGTTTCGGGCCTCGGGGTGAACTGGGCAAAGACCTGCCTGTTCCCGGCGGCTCCGACGAGCGAGGGTCCGTCCTATACTAACGGGATAAAATGGGAATATCGATGTTTGTTCTATCTTGGAACTAACATCTCCCATATGCCTGCTGATCTTTTGGATGGCAACGTGGGCAGAGCTATACGAAATCTCCGGGGTAGCCTGACATTCTGGAGCACCCTGCCTCTTTCGGTGGCTGGGCGTGTGGCACTTTTGAAGATGGTGGCGCTTCCCCGGTTGTTGTACTACTTCAGGACATTGCCAATCTGGGTCCCGGGGTCATTATTTAAGCAGATCCAGTCCTTGCTCGTGGGTTTTGTCTGGGCGTCTGGTAGGAGGCGGGTCGCACTTAAAACTTTGATGCGCCCGAAAGCCGATGGAGGGCTTGCGGTTCCTGATTTCGAGACGTACTACCTAGCGGCCCAGCTACAATGGCTTACCCAAGCAGTGGCGCTGGAGTTTCGGGGCCCGGATGAACGAGATGGAAATGGGATCCCGAGACATGTACTGTCCTCTATTATCCTCCAACAGCCGTTGCGACTCGTGACGCTTTCCGGTGAGGTTCGGACGATGAGGCTATGCTGGAATCGGAGCCAGCGAAGAGCCATGATTAATCGACCCTATGCCCCGGAAATACCTTTAGCTATGTGCACTGTACTCCCACATGGGGGGATTGGGCTGCACTGTCTGAATGGGAGACTACGGGGTTACAGGTGCTGGGGGACTTGTATGAGGATGGCGTCCTCCTCCCATTTCAGGTCTTGCGGGACAGATATGACCTCCCTCGTGGAGATTTCTTGCTTCATTCGGCCCTTGTTTCGGCCATACAGCGGCACTGGCGGGAGGGGTTATCAGAGCCACAGACGTCTATGGCGTGCCAGTATGTAGTAATGGCGGCAGGGACCTTTAAGGCAGTTACATGTTTATATAGGCGTATGATTGGTGAGGGGTTGATGCCATTGAGGGAACTGCAGCGGAAGTGGGAATCGGACCTGGGTAAGGAGATTCCCGAGAAAACATGGGATCAGATAGTTCGGAGGGCGTGGAAAAGCACTAGAAATGCCAGTTTCCAACTGGTCCACTTCTTTATACTACATAGGGCGTACCTTACTCCTGCCAGGATCAACAAATATTTTAATACAGACACTGCGAAGTGCCCACGTTGTAACTCAGAAGGAGCGGAGATCAGTCATATGATGTGGGACTGCCCGCAATTGGAAACGTACTGGGAGGATGTAGTCGCGTTGCTATGTGAGATCACAGAACGGCAGATAGCACCTGACATGGGCACCTGTTTGCTTCACTGGTTCCCCCATACGCCCAAGTCGAGGGTTACAAGCAAGTTTCTGGATTTGGGACTGTTGTTGGCCAAGAGGGATATTACGGCGCACTGGAAGGCCGCACGGGGCCCCAGTGTCCAGAGATGGAAAATGGAATTGCTTAAATGGGCAACGAGCGAAAGTACAGTCAGGTTTCATCTAGCTAGACGAGCACAGGGGGATAAAGCCATGGAGGCTGGGAGGCTCTAGTGGTTTTGCTGCAAGCACCAGAGATGGACCCAGATGCAAACTCGACTACGGGTACTCAAATGGTTTCACCTTGAGCGCTGGGTACATTACTGGATTGTCTGTGATTAAAGTAGTATTAATAGTGTCGTTGACTGAGGGAGCGATGGTCCTCACTGGTTCTAATACGTTCATGTTCTATAATGCTGATTCCTAAGTGGCACAGAATTTTATTGAATTGCTGCAGCATGGGACACACCGGAGGCATGGGTGGGATAGGAGGGTGGCGGGGGGTGGTTTTTTCTTTTTATTATGTTTTACTTAAGAGTCGCAGATGAGCCTTTTGGACATTGGCCAGTGATGAATCCTTACTTGGTCCTGTATCCCACCTGTTGTATACGTATCATGCTATCTAATCTAGGGGACTTTTGTTTATGTTCCCCTTTCTGCGTTGGGGGGAGTAGATGGATCGCTAATTAGTGACAGCTGATGATCAGAAGACTACTGTGAACCTTTGACTCCTGTAACAGATTATGTTTTGTTTGGAAAAAACTTCAATAAAAATATATTTAAAAAAAAAAATCAGGCTATGGTGACATGGTTACTAAATGATGGACTGAATGCTACTCTGAAGAAGAGTGCCACTGAGTATCTTCACTCACGAGACCCTGAAAGCACTTGAAGATGGAGCCAAAACAGAAAGCAGCATTGAATTGGACCTGTTATTACGGCACAGAACAGCACAACTGTGGTAGCAAGCTTAATGTAAAAAAATTTTAAAAAAGATTTATTGTTATCAACATATTCTTTCAATTGTCCATGCACAATAAAGTGCCTCAGGCTTCAACCAATGGCCTGGGATGTCATCATAGATAGCAGGGCAGGCAGCAACTGCATCTGTTTTTTCAAAAAATTACACGGGGCGATATCTTAATGATCTACACCAGAAATTCCAGTTTGTTTTCAAGAATAAAAAGCAAGCGCCTAAGTATTTTTAAGAACTGCATCTGAGGTTTGAAAGTGGTGGCCAACTCAATAGAACGCATGGGGTCCACCAAGACAATCAACAGAAAATTGATACAGAAGTAAAGGAAAAGCAACAAGAGATCTGCAACACAAGGCCCATTTCGGCTCAGAAAATATGGTGGATAAAGAAACACAACACAGTAGAGGCTATACCTTTGGACATAGGAGGGTGAGCAGAAATCCAAGCCATCGTGGAAATCAGAGGTACCATGACATATGATCAATTCACTTTAGTGTAAAATAACATCATTGGTGGTGTTGGTTTGGCACAGGATGTTTAATTGGCTATTAATTGTTGCATGGAATTGTGAAGGTCTTCATATGTCCTGGCACAGTTTTTGAAACTGATATGTTACCCTGCTGTGGGATTAAAATGGACATAATGTCCAGTGGTGCACACAATACAGATTAGACGCTGCCCTGCTTCTCACTGGCACAAATGTTTGCTTGTTGTGCAACTGGCCACATTTTTTTTTTATTGGTACAGACATTATTTGTTGTTAAGGAAAGAAAGCACATGGGTATTGTGACAGGTCACGAATTACTGCAATATTTCAGCCCTTCAGAACTGCCTTTGTAACATATGGCTTGTTGGCCACTGTAATTTGGAAACTAGTGTACAACACACCCAGGGCACAAGTCGGGGGTACACACAGGTACACGGCGTCCACCCACTCTTTTCTCAGGGTGGACGCCGTCCCCCCTGCCAAGAAGTTGGGCCCCACAGAAAAATGCTGAACGTGTCCCGGTGTAATTTTCACACACCGGGGCACGTTAAGCAGCGCCTGCACGTTGTCTGCTTTCGTTTCCCAGCAGAACGTGCAGGCAGGGAGGGTTTTTTTTTTCCACGTCCAGCAGGGCCGAAGTTAAGGGGCCATCAGGCCTCCTTTTGTTTGAATATCCTGACTGCAGGTGGCCTGGAAACTCACACTCAAATGTGAATGCAGCGGAGGGGAAACAAACAAAGGCACACAGCTTATCACTTCACAGGTACTTAAGAGAAGCATGCTTTTGCCTTTGTTCAGTCCCTGTATATAATAGATGCATGCACTGCAGAAAGTGAGGTGTGTTGGTCTGTCCCAGTATTTACACAAATAACAATTTCAATAGCACTATTTCATTATATGCAACCCAATGCAGGGTGTCAGACCTCTTTACATAACATACACATTATATATTGACAATAAATCATGTACATGTGTAAATCAATGTACAAGATGAGTTACATGAGACAGTGAGGGTTACAAGGTGTAGGAGTCACATGTCCTTCATACCTCACTGTGGTCTTTTAGAAGGATTACAATTTATGAACTGCATGTAACAACAGGATCTCTGTGTTAAAAGCAGTAACCCACTTTACTATCTACATAAAATTAAAATCTGTCATCTGCGTGTTAGATGATGTGCTTTGCAGAAGACACCTTTACCTTCTCTACTATTATGATTCAAATCTGGGACTTTACAAAACACAGATCTCTCCAGCAAGTGCAATAACCACCAGAGTTATCTCACCATTATTACTATTCCCTGAGATTTACTGAGCACCTACACATCAAATGCCTTAACCCAATCAAATATTTTAAAATGTAGACTTTGCAACCAATTAATCGTAACAGACCTACTATCATGCTTCTCATTGTTGCCAATTTCATTTCTTAGTGGCAGGGTTTAAAAAAAAAAAATGTATTAGTTAAGGCCCAGATTTGGTGTCAGGATTGTGCCACTTATTTGGCACAACCCCAATGCCAAATCTCATTTGTTAAATCTCATAATGCGCTTAAATGTACACATGATATACCGGATAAACATATGTGTGACGTCTTAATATATGATGTGACGTCTTGTGATGTCACTTCCAGCGAGGTCACTACCTGTGATGTCACCTTCAATATCACGCGTCGTGATATCATGCGCTGTGATGGCATGTGTCATGATTTCACTTGCATACTGCCTAACCTGGTTAGTCCCCCCCACTTCTTTTTTTTAGGACTTGTGCCCTGAACACAGCATTTGTCCCAATTTTAATCCACATTTTCTATGGGCCATGGCCTCATCTTTATGGAACGTCAGACTTGTCGTTGCGACATGGTAGTGGTGTTGTGAAAACAGAGGTACTTGGAAAGAGGGCAGGTTTTTCTACAAGAGATCTGGCGATGCAAATATTTACTTTTTAGCTTTATTGATTTCAAGAAAACTTTAGAAGAGTGTTCTTTGCTGAGCCCAATGTGACTTTATCTGTGACTTTGCGAACCAAAAATAAACATTTCTCAAAGCTATACAACAATCACAGGGACAATTTGTCTCGTTTGCATGTCCTCATTAGGACGTATATGATCTGCGATGAAAGTAAGGAAGCTTGAGAGGAATGCAAAACATTGAAAATGGCTGCAGTAGTTCAGGAATGCTTCTTCCAGGCAGCGCCTTACAGTGCTTCAACCTATGTTTAATTGTCTAAATAGAATTACAAGTGGCAAGGCTGCCCGTGAAGCGCTGGCAGCACACCAAGTTTTTCTCATCTCGAATATAATCTGACAGACACCCCTGGCACAGGAATAATACTTTGTTGCAGGCACGATAATGCCATCCTATCCTTTTTCCTGGAAATAAGACGCGTTTGCATCTAAATTGACCTCAGCAGTTCTTGTTCAAGGACCCTGCGTTCCCACTTCCTAGAAATGAAACAATAATTGGGAAGGCAGAAATCTTTTGGCAGACAAAACTGCCTTTCTGTCTGAAACAAGTAAAGCCAATTAAACCACATCTCTGATTGTTCGGTGCCTGGGTTTTTGCTAAAAAAAACCTTGATTTTGAGCAACAATGCCCATGTTCCTGGATTTATGATATATAGCAGATCGCACACACTGTAATAATTCCTTTTCCTACATGTAGAGTACGGTCGATGGCGGGCACTGTTTTTGCTGACATACGTTTAGCTTGTACGGTCATTCCTTTAAGTAGAACTATTTATAGTCATGATTTCTTACCTGTTTATATATAGCGCCTTGAATTGCCTACAATTCTTTTCGACATTGCTTCATTGTTAACACGTAGGTATTTCTGTGTTGCACATTTTGACATTGTTATAGTCTCTCCCCGCCTGAAGCGAAGGCAGACACCACTAGAGTTGCTTCAGAAAGCTTTCCTTTATGGCGATGTCTGAAGCCTTTCAGAAATTAAAAAGCACCCTCCACTGATTGAATGGGGAGAGAAATTAGATGTAGATTTTCCTAATAATTTATGAAGGAAAGTCCTAATTTTATGAAATACAAGAAGTAGGGTATTAGGTTTCTCTGATCTTGCTTTAATCGAATAGCAGCAATCAAGAATTCAATAAAACTACAAATCCCACGAGGCCTGGGAACAACCAGCCAATGGGATAAAGAAACGTAGTACATATAATGACCAAGAATTATACAGTAACACCTATAATACTTAGCTTGACTGCAAACAGTCCTCTTTCCTTGTGCGAGAAGTTAAGAATAAACATTAAATAAAGGATAAATCTATAACACAACCGAAAGAGCCAAAGTATATGTGAACAACTCTTAGCAAGAGCCTATACGTGTGGATCCCAAGCAAACAAGAGGAGAGGGTGAAGATTTAGGAATGGCAGGAATATCCAAAGGTGGAAAAGTCTGAAGTGAAGATCCAGGTCAAGATGGATACTCTCTAAGTGGAGGAAGGTGGAGGTGCTGTTATATAGGGCATTGCCATCGTAACTCAGATAATTTTTCTATATATGCCTTTTAGGTTTTTTCTTCCATCATGGCTTCCTGACGAAGGCTACATAGCCGAAACGCGCGTAGGTTCCATTTCCTAAGCTATGTTGTCTATGCACATGTTCCTACCCCACAAGCCAAGCTACATATGAAAATGCAGCCTTTATCCATTTTTACCTCATTGTAGCAAGCAATAAGGAATCAAAAAGAAATTGATTCATGATGCAATACATGTGAAACCTTGCAGGTTACAGAAATATATAATTCATCATCTGTCTATTTCTATTTTGTATCCATCATTGTCTGACTAGACATAGAAGAACGTACATCCATATATATATTCTCTAGGCTCTATTTTTTCAAATAAATCATTGAATAATTATGCTTGCTCAATAGAAGGATGAGTGTTGAGGTATGCCTGGATAAATAGGCTTGTTTCATTACATATAAGATGGAAAAATAAACTGTTTTTAAAAGTTATAAAAATGAAAATATCTTTTTGAATCATGTATGTATTTAATGTATATTGAACACATTTTTCACATTTCTAGTTTTTTTATATTAATAAAAGATTTGTAATATAGATTGTGATCTGGGTTTTTTGTATTTGTATTTACATCTGTTTGCCCATATTCTCATTAGTAGCCTAAGTAATTTATATTTACAATTGCTGCTGGAGCCGATGTCAGGGTGGGAAAAGAAACATGAAGTTAAACTTTGATGAGGTGGAATAATACTTGCCGCCGTGTCTTTACTAATGGCCGGTAGAGCCCGCTACGGAGGGCTCTAAGGCTATTAGAACATTACACCCTAGAGGGCAGAATGTTCTAATTAGAAAAAACACACGCCTCTCGGAGCCCGAGGGGGTTTAAATCCCCTCGGGCTCCGGGAGGCCTTTGTTCACAGCAAGAGCTGTGAACAAAGTAAAACATTGGAATGTTGGAGCTCAGGGCTTCTACCAGCCATTAGAAGCCCGGAGCACTCCATTGTTTTTAATGGAGCTCCCAACATTCCAATGTTCTAATAAAATTAAGAATTTCCTTAATAAAATACAAGGAAAATCTTCATTTTAAAGCAAGACCGGAGGCTCCTATTATTCTTGTTTAAAGCATGTTAATTACTATGGAAGGTGCAGTATGTACAGGTTTACAATAGAATGTGCGGAAAACATTATTATTAGACCAATCAGCTGATCTCAGAAAATCTTCAAGACGAGAGCCAACCCAGAAAGCTTTGAAAGCCATGGCTCCATTGGAAGAATGGGCACAGAAAATAGAAGTATCAATACCCGCCAGGGACATAACCCACTTAACCCAGCGAGCGAGGGTAGGGGGGAAGACACAGGTTTGTGGAGTTTTCTGAAGGAGATAAGAAGCTGGGTGTCTGAGGACGTTCGGAGATCAACTGTGTTCTGTTCATATACTAAGAGACATTGCCCAACAGAAAGTTTAGGTTGATCAGGAAAGTAGGGATAAAAGACAGAGGTTAAATTTGTCTTAGTACGTTTATGAACTGTAAAAAGTTCACCTCTAGGAGTAAACTGTTGAGAGGAAATATCTTATCTTTAACATCAGATAACGTTTAAGGGATATCAGACTTCACAGCATGGTAAGCTTTGCTGGCCTCATCTTTAGTGAAAGGTTAGCATTATATGGCCATGAGAGAAACAATTTTAATGCCACATTTACATCCCACAATGTACTGTACTTAGGAATAGGAGGATTACAAAATTGTACTCCCTTTAACAGTCGACAAACAAGCGGATGCTCTTCCACCGGTTTTCCGTTGATGTATGGATGATTGATAGAGATGGCAGATCAGTAAAGATTTTGAGTATGGTATGTTTTGCAGTCGCTAGTTTCAGCTGCCAAGAAATTAACAATGTAGATTATATCCGCTGAAAAGGGATTGATACATTTTCCCACACACCAGCTTGCCCATTAAGACCAAGCTGACTTTTAAGCTTTGGTGGTACTTGGGGTCCAGGATTTATTAATGTACTCTGAGGCTTCTGACGAAATGAAATGGAAAGACTGGGAGGTCCTGCTATCTTCCAAGCTGAAGGAAAGAGGGAGTTGTCTAACACCAGATTGTGAGGAAGGCCAGATGGATCCAGGAGGAGGTTGGGAATAGAAACAATGAGAATTGGAAAGTCGATCGCTACTCTAGAAGAGGGGGGGAACCATACCTGTGGTTGCCAGAAAGAAGCCACCAAGACCAGAATTGCTCATTGGTATTTGACCTGAGCCAAAACCCTGGTGATCATAAGAAAGGGAGGGAAAGTGTAATTGATTGAGAGGAACCATTCCTGATGAAAAGCATCTGAAGCTAAAGCTAAGGGATCTGGGTGCCAGCTGAAGAAGTGAGGAAGTTGGCAATTCAGTCTGGAGACGAAAAGGTCTGTCTGGAAAGGACCCCATTTGCGAAGCAAAGACTTGAACACTGAAGGGTGAAGTTTCCAATTGCTTGAGTCTCAAAGGCAACGGGAATGCCAGTCTGCTACAGAGTTTAGATCTCCTGACAAGTATTTTACGTGTACAGAAATTTAGTTTAATAGGCAGAATTCCCCAAAACCTTTTGCTAGTTTCACTAATGGCTTTGATCTGGTGCTGCCAAGATGATTGCTGTAACAAACTGCGGTAATGTTGTCCCTACGAAGAAGAATGGAGCAATGAACCATGTTTTTTACTAGACTTCGGATTTCAAAAGGAACCATCAGGGCCGGACTGGCCGTAGCGGGCACCGGGCGTTTCCCCGGTGGGCCGCTAGGGTGGGGGCCGATTTTGTTACCGGGGGTCGGAAATATCGGCCCCCTGTAACAAAATCGGCCGAAACCGGCCCTCGCAAACTGCTCAGCTGCACCCCCCCTCACCCCAGGGGATGCCAGCCGAGCAGTTTGCCAGGGCCGGTTTCGGTTCCCAGTCCGGCACTGGGAACCATCCAGCATCAGTTGATATGCAAACTGGACCCCTTGTGCGACCATGTACCCCCAGTCGAGATTGGTCCACTACTGGCGCCCCACTCGTTCGGCTGGCATCGGATTCTAACACGAGATCGGAGCTGACGCGAAGATAGTTCTGCCGTTCCAGGTATCTAAATGGTTTATCCACCATTGAAGTTCTAATTGAGATTCTGGATCTATATTCATAGAATCGGAGTAAGCTAGGCCTCTGCATAAGTGGCACATTTTTAATCTTTGAAGAGCCCGATAATGGACATTTCCTGGGAAGATGGCCTGTATGGAGAATGAGAGAAGACCCACAATTCTCACTAGAGTTCTGAGAGATTTTACCGAACTCCGAAGTGTCTGGAGAATTTCGGATTTTATGGTCTTGACTTTCGCCGAGGGACGATGAAGAGTAGCTTTGGAAGAGTTTATCAGGAAACCTAAAAACTATCTGTTTTGATGGAATTAACATCGATTTCTCTGCGTTGATGAGAATGCCCAGATCTGAAAGAAGAGAACACGTAAGTTGGAACTGTGCCTAGAAAGAGAGTACGTTTTGGCTCATTAAAAGAATATCATCTAGAAAGATAAGCCTGATACCTTGGGCTCTGAGAAAAGCAACTACAGATTTCATTAGTTTGGTAAAACACCAAGGAGCTGAGGAGAGTCAGCAGGGAAGAAAGGAAAATTGATTAGTTATTCCTTGCCATTGAAATTGGAGACAGTTCCTGTGTTCTGATTAGATGGGAACAGTGAGATAAGCATCTGGAAAGTCTAAAATAACCATCCAGTTGTGCTGGAGTAAAGAATCCCTGAGATGGATGATAGGTCTCCATCTTGAAATGAGGGTAAACGACAAACTGGTTGAACTGTCTGAGAATGAAGACTGGTCACATGTTCTTGTTTTTCTTTTGAACTAGAAAGAAGGAGCTGAAGAAACCTGAGGGATCAGGAGAGGAAATCTGAATTGTCTGTTTCTGTAAAACTATTGCCAGAGAAATGAGGTTGGACATTTCAGAAGAGAATTTTGGGGGGGAACACTGTTTGAAAAGGCCTGGAGTACAGTTCTATAGCATAAACTTGGACGGTGTTTAACAGCCATGGATCTGACGTTATAGATTGCCACTTTGATAGGAACAATCGAAAACCACCTCCAACAGAAGGATTGCCAGAAGAGAGACTCACCTGTTTGGGTGTTGTATCTGGAACCTTTGTGTCTGCTACCACAAAAGCCTTTACCTCTCTGTTGATAGAATTGAGGCTTGTAGTCTTCATAATTTGAGTTGAAGGAGCCTCTGAATCCTTGATTGTGGTACTTATGGCCAGTAAAGCGGCTCCTGCCTCTACCAGCTCTGGCAAAAACACCCTGGGAGAAAACCCCCTTGAGTGACTGTTGGGCCTTGTTGGGAGATGCAAAAGTAGACACATATTTGCTGAGCTCCTTTATAAAAGAATCCCCAAACAAAAGGCCTTCTGCCTTTATTCCAGGATCCAATGACGCAAGGTTTACTAGGTTGGCATCCAATTTTAACAAAAGTCCTTTCCTTCGTTCATGGGTTATGGCTGAGTTAGCATTGCCTAGTAAACAGAGAGCTCTCTGTACCCAGAAGTAGAGATCTTCAGGCTCAATGGAGGAGTTGACGAGTCTCGCGGATTCTGCTAGGTCAAAAATATGAGCCAGGAGACCCACAATATCTAATAACTTGTCCTGACAGGCGGACAAGGCTTTACCCACCCCCTTGCGGGGGTCCTTAGCAAATTTTGAAAAGAATGTGAGCATAGAAGGGTCTATAGAAGGGGTGACAGTAATTTTGGAAGGTAGTGAAGGTCTATGACAATCCGACTTTAATTTGACTCTAGCTTGCTTGTCTAGAGGTAAACGTAGTCTGGAGGCAATATACTCTCCTACATGGTCAGCAGGGAACACCTCGGTGAAATTAGGATAGTGAATATGTTTAGGGTCAAACATGGGAGCACCCTCAGTGTCTAGTACTGTTTTGGCCATGAAAGGTTCATGAGGAGGGGAGGCCATCTCGGATTTCTTAGTGGGAGGAGCGGAAAAAGGATCAGCATCCCTGACCCCATTCTTTTCATTTTCTGAATCCAGGTTATCCATGTCATCATCTGTATCCAGAATATGAGATATTACAATAGGAGACACTTTAATATTGATATGTTTTGACTTTGCTTTGCATTTAGTGGCTGTTCAGTGAGTCCCCTCCTTAACAGGAGGACTGAGAGGAACCACGTCCTCTGCCATGTGTGAGGAAACCTCACGTCAGTGGCACAACATTAGCTTTCGCCTTTGCTTTAACGTTAGCCGCAATAGGAAATCCCATTGCTTTGTGCATTCTGCTTCCCCCGCAGAATGGGCCAAAATCGTCTTTAACATTAAATTAATCACAGAATTCTCTATATATCTTTAGTCACTTGATCCATGGAGGCTGCAACAGCCTGTTCCCCCAAAGCGTGAATAAACTCATTTAAATTATCTGTGAGAGAATCCTCTTCTTCCTCATTTTCTTGTGATAAAGGAGAACTATCAATCTCCATAACTATTATTTCTCACATGTTCCCTCACATTTTAACAGTCACCAAGGGGCTAATTTAAGAGGGGCAGGAGAAAGAAACCTAGTCTCCTCCTTATGGGTGTGAACCAGGCTAAGAGATCTTGACAGCGAGGGGAAGGACAAGTGGCGGGAACTAAGGCCATGCCTCTGGGAGGGGATGAAATATGTGTCAGAGAACAGATACCGACCTGAGCTGAAGCGAGAGCCAGCAAACTTCGATTTCAAAGAAAAAAAGGCCCTAAACTCCGCTAATCATGATGGCGAAGAAGCGGAGGGGAGACACACATCTCGGTCTGCAACCAAAATGGCGACCGCGGTCTGAGATGTGCTGAAGCGCGATGAAACGGAGCGCTCGAGGACACTGCGGCAATGTGCCGGCTTGGAATTGAAAACCAGAAAAACTGTATGCAATGACTAAAGAAACACAAATATATTGCAACTAAAAGAATCAATCCTAAAAGTTATGAAAGATAATATATGCAATGATTATCTTGACTGCGAGCAGCAAGAAAAGAGGTCTGTTCACAGTCAAGCTAAGTATTATAGGTGTTACGGTATCATTATTGGTCATTTTATGTACAACGTTTTTTTATCCCATTGGCTGGTTGTTACCAGGCCTAATGGGATTTGTAGTTTTCTTGAATTCTTGACTGCTGCTATTCGATTAAAACAAGATCAGAGAAACATAATCGGAGCCTCCGGTCTTGCAATAAAATCATAGGGCAGAGGATCTTCCTTCCATCATGTTGGACCTTTAAACGCCAGAGATCAAGCTGGCTGGTGTTTAGAAACTTTATACTGTAAATCGTGCACCCGCCTTACATTCTGCCCCATGTGGGATAGATAGGATTTTGAATTCAATGGAGTACTGGCTAGGCAAACACTGTAAGGCCCACTGTTGTGGTCTGATGTGATCAAGGTGGTTCATTTCTAAGGATAGAACGTTCAACTCTATCATTGATCACCTGTGGTATGAACATCAGTGGTTGAGATGCTGTCAACCATGGAACACCATAGTCCACTCTGGGTATAATACGGACCTAGTTTCACAGCACCAATGTACTATAAAGAGGTGGGGAGTAAGCCTTTGAGAGATGCAGTCAGAAATGTTTTGCTTTTCTCCCTTGGGATATTTCAGTTTTATAGGTTAACTTCGATTCAGTGGAGATTTCAGTTTTCCGCTTGTTGACTAGGAACAGTGTTTCAATCCTTGTCTTCCAGGAAGGGCAGATTGTGCTATTGGTATTTCTATTTTATTAAGAGTCGGCACAAGCAAGCTAGCATAAATTCACCTTCGTTTGTGCCTGGGGACATTACAGGATGTAGAGGGGATGAGAGCAGCACAAGATATATAGAGAAAATCTATTAGACATGGTTATGTAATGTGGTAGTAAGTGCCTCAACGAGGAAAACAATATTTGCTCAATTAAATGTAATATTTTGAAATGGATAGTAAATAAACTACATACAAATGAAGGACACTTATTATGCAGAATGAAATTTTGTATTTGCAGCCGCGGTCCGTGCAGGTAACAGCGGTGGGGCGAGGTAAGGGCGGGGGTATTTTGAGGGACGATGCAGAGGGAAAATTAATTATTTATTTAATTTATCTCGGCATTGTCCCTCGAAAACCCCCCTTAAGCGGCCCCACCGCTGTTACCTGCTCGGACCGCGGCTGTGTATTTGTATTGTATCAAATTTCTAGTTAGGTCGGTGCCGCATAGTTGCTGGTACTGACAGTTACGCTGACACATCGGAATTATAATGGGGCAGATCACTGGTCTATTCTACAAACCACTTCAGAGTGAGTTACGACGCTTGAGAACTTTCATATATTTGCATCAGTCTCACCACAGAATAATAGTGACAAAGGGACTACACGATGACCACACCATGGAACATTTCCTTCTGGAAAGGCACACTTGTGAGTTTATGTAGCTCCCCCAGAGAACAATTCGTCTAGAGCATGGACACTGTCTCAAATACGTCAGAGGCAAGGGGACTTAGATTGTTTTGGACTGGACAGATGTGTGCAGAGAAATGGCTAGTCTCATGGTGAAGAAAGGACGCAGCACAGCACTTGTATTGACATTGAGCAAGTGGTGAATGTAGTGAACAAGCAGAGAGCGCAGGTCCGCTGGGTGTTGAAGATTTTGAGCACTTTGTGTAGGCAGGCCCGAAATAGAACTTAATGTTCACAGCAAAGCACATACCAGGCGTGGTATTGCTGGCACACTTTCTCCGCAATGGTCAATAATCTATGGGCTGGTAGAAGAGGCAGAGAAGTTTAAGACAGTCCCCCGAAGACATCTATAGTGTAGCAGAGTGAAAGTGCTTAAAGTGGGCAAGGCTCCCTACCCTCATCGACCCTGGAAATAAAGGCAGGCCATAGACAGAAAACCTAGACAGCATGGCTATCAAAGAAGACACTAACACAACCAGAAATGCTCGATAATCTGATCAAACACAGATTATAGTTGTATTAGATTTATTCTAGGGAAGCAGGCAAGGTGCATAATCAGAGACCCCAAATGTGTAACTCTCTACATTCAGAATGTTTCTACAAGAATGGATAACAACATTCTTCACTGTGCCCTTCCAGAGTTATTATCTTAAAGCAACATAGATATTAAATATCTCCCCCTTTAGTTTAGAAAGAAAAAGAGTGTATAGCACAAACTCGACCCGAAGGTATCAGAGCGCTTTACATGAGCACCAGTTGCGTTATAGACGGACACATTCATTTTGTTAGGCACTGGGAGATTAAGTGTTTTGCCCAGAATCACAGGATGTAGAGTGTTCCTGCTGAGACTCGAACCTGGTTCCCCAGCTTCGAGGTCCACCAATCTAGTCATTGGGCCACATCCTCTTGGTCGTTGTCCTGAGTAAGCTGTGCTACGGTTGCTTGCAAGGATTTAGTGTTGTCCTGCAGGGTGGCTAGAGATTGTTCAGTCTATGTGACCATTTCAGTAACTTTCTGGAAGTCTGCCCAAAAGAGGGACACCTGTAGCTTTACAGTGTCTATTTTGGGCTCGAGTGCCTACTTGACCCTCCTTACCGCCGTCATTACGTCTGCTGTGGAATCTGTGGTCTTTTTGCTGTTTGTCGCCGCCATAGCAGGCGCCAGTACTGCCACTGCGTATTCGTCCATTTTGTGACACTTTCAGGGCCCTTACCTTTCACCATTGAAGACTTCTCCGGGTGGGTCTCTTTTCACTCATGCCCAGGCCTCCTTCTTTTATTCGATCCGGGCCGCTTGGGATGGGGTACCCTCCACCGACTGTCCAGTGAGGGATGGGGGGAGAGGTCATCGTCCCCCACCCACCCACCCACCCCCCCCCCGAGACATGCATCGATCAGGCTCCCCCATCACAGGCAAATTGTTTGGTGTTGCCTTGAGTGGGTTGGTGTTGGCCAGTCTTGGGATAGCAGTGGACTTACTTGGTCCTCATTTTGTTCCTCTAATTTTGCTCCAGGCCCACCCGTGGTATCGTGGCCACCCAGAGAGGAGGCGTGCTTTTGTGTGGGCCTCGTCTAGCGGATTGAGGACTGCTTACCGATGTTGTCTTTTTTTCTCCCACCAGGGGGGTACTTCACAGCCATTCGGTGCATCCGTGTGGGAGCCAGCCAGGACTGTTCCCGTCTAGCCACGGAGTTCATTGTCGATTCAGTGTCACCGGGTATTCCGCAAACAGCTACACAGCCGCCACCCGCTCTCACTAGCACAAGATTGCTACCTTCAGAGTGCAAATTCAATACAGATTTGAGTGGGATTAGGCAGGAGGTCGTTGGAGCCTTGGTATTAGGCAGCCATCTTGCTTGGTGCCTAGCTACGCCCCCACAACCTTTTTGTTCATGCTTCCTCATCCATCTAAATGAAACCATGGTGTTGACTTTCCTTCTCCCTAACAGCATGAACGGTGGATGACTCCAAAGCATCTTCCTTTATTTTTTCCAAATCAATCCATTCCTCACAGATATTTGCAAAAACACATTCGGAACACGATTAAACCTTCCTCCTACTAGGCGATTTTCCTTTGGTTGATATAGTGTTGTCATGTGATCAGTTATGCCAGGTTGTAGTCTGGAATTAAGCGGAAGTAATATTCAAGTGATCACAATATTGTGACCAAAGTATCAAAAACCAACATCGAGGTGGTAAGTGATTTAGTATGCTTAACTCCACATTACATACAATATATATCTTCTCAAGGTATGTACATGTGGAGTTGGGTATATAAAATCTATACATACTTACCTGCAGATTTTTTGGTCCTCAATATTCGGTTCACGATATTGTGACCACGTGATATACCTTCTGCAATAAATCTGGACCCACCTCCTTTGCCAAATACCACGAAAAATTATGTAATCCTAGCAGAAACAAACTGAGGACCATTGCCCATCACTATTTTTTCCAGAATCGCTTTCCTCATGAACACATTGCTTAAAAAAGCAATAATTTTCACGGACTTCATCTGCTCCACCATCATAAACTCAGGCCACTTCAAGTGGTTATCAACCAATACTATTGCTAAATTACTCTGCACACAACTATGTTCAAAAGTTCCAGATATATTCACTCCAACCTTTTGCCACAGCCTACCAGATACTTTAATGGAACAATGGGGGACTCTGTGATGCAAATAGAATTGTCACTCTTCATGCACCCTATGCAATCCATATCACCATACGCTTCGTAAAGCAAACACATCAGCTTCTGATGCCAGGAAATCAGTACCACCAATTTGTTACCACGTAGAAAAAGGTCACCAGTCATTGATAACTCTGACCAACCAACTTGAATTTACAAAAAGATAATTATTCATCTCCTTTCTCCAGCCCAGTGATGTCACACAACTCAATTCATTGCCCTTATTTACACACTCCTTCCAGTCCTCTTCACAGATGTCACCAACTGAAGCCACCTGCATGTCAGTAACTATCCAGTCATCATCCTCTTCCATCGCTGGATCTTCTGATGGTAGTACCATTAACATTTCGTACACCTGGCATGTATCTCATTACAAATGAAAATTCCTGTCATCCGAAAAGCTACTTGACCATGTGAGGTGTAACCATTCCTGCATTGTTGTATGTAAACATGTCCAACAAAGGCTTGCAGTCCATCTTTAACTTAAATCTCTTACCAAACAAGTATGTACGAAAATTGAATCCCCCCATTTACATGCCAGGGCTTCTTTTTTTTGATCACTGACTAATTCTACTCAGAACCCCTGAGAGTCCTGGAAGCAGATGCCATCACTCTCTCTCACCTTTGGTCCAACTGTATTAAAACAGCTCCTAAACCGTGGGAGCTAGTATTATCCCCAAACCACAATGCTTTCTTCATCCTAACAACGTCCTTCCTTTCTTGACAACATGTATCATCCTTTTGGTTGTTCTTCCTTTGCAACACAAATCAGACTAAACACACCCCAGAATATCCAACAGGACTACATACCTGAGCCTTGAAGAGGAATTTTGCTAACTGCTGCAATGTTCAGTAGTCTGTTACTGTGTACAGAGAGTAAGAGTCTGGCCATGCATGTATGTCCACTCTTCTGATCAAAACTATGCATTGGGAGGTGCACAAGGCTGCACACTAGCAACGCATTTATCCAAACGACCACATGTTGAAACATTTTCTTCGGACTCCTCCACAACCAAAACTTCCTCATCCTCACTGCTATTTTGTACCACCAGCTGCACACTTGTTGTTAGATTTTGCATCAAACTCAGAACTCGTGCATACTTGTGATAAGTGTCCAACTCTCCTACATCAGTAACACTTAACTTTCGATCCTGGACAACTACTCGATGATGCGGTGTGTTAAAGCTGCCACACCGAAAACACTGTTTTATTCTTCGCAATTTGGGGTAACCTGTAGTTTTATAGTTCTCATGTAGCACTCCTATCCTTGGAAAACTCCATACAGGCATTACAGATATCAAGCTTCACCTGACAAGATATGGAGATTAACATATTGAAATAGGACAAGGTATTTTCAATATTGTTTACAATGAACACAGCTTTTTCTAATGTGAGGTCTTTCTCACTTAAAAGTTTTTCGAGGCTCTTTCGATGTGCGATTAATCAGTTGGTCTCTCAAAGTCTCATCTTATAAATCCCTAAATCAGCATGTGGTAGCTACAACCCTCATATTGTTTAACGGTCTCTCCTGGTAGTTGGGCTCTAGAAAAAAACTTAACATTGTTCCATCACAACATTTAGTTTTTTTCCCCTAAATCAATTAAAGCTTGTTCATACTTGTCATTTTCCTCGAGTTCAATGTCACCATCACCATCCTGAGGTGTAAACATTTCTCCCCAATAGCTTCAAGATAGGTTTCAAAAGCTTTCTTCCAATCCTCCTACATCATCACTGGCTTGCCAGGTGTTTGCAGGAACATTGGAGGATGCACTATTGATTCCATAGTAACTGGAGCAATACAAGTAAACGAAGAAGGTATTTTAAGTCCCAGCTCACAAGTATTTTCGGAATGTTGTGGAGATCCAGAAATGTTTTAAATTTGCACAAAACCATGGTATAAGTACAGGAATAAATGCTCATCCTACACACTTCATAAAGCTGACAAATCCAATGAAAGCACTTGCCTGAGAGTGAAGAATAATTCCAATGAAACAATGAGAAAGATGAACACTGTCCGTTGTTAAAACAACTGTTCCACCAAAGATAGGAATAGCTGCTAATAGGGTCTTTTGGATCGAAAATCACTCATCACCAATTAAATAATCCTAATTCCTCAATAATCTGATCAAACATAGATTGTAGTTGTATTATATTTATTGCAGGGAAGCACGCAACATGAAAGACCCTGAGAGTGTAACTCACTACATTCAGGATGTTTCCACAAGAATGGAAAACAACATTCTTCATGATGCCCCCCAGGGTTCTAATCCTAAAGCAGCATGGATAGAACATACACTGCTAGAGATGACATAAAAAGGAGAGACAACATGATTGGGTTCACCATTGACATTCTTTGGCAGTAGAGGGGGAATTGGGGAGAAGGCTCTTCCAGGAATGGGCAGAAAAGAGTGAGAGGAGAGAGCGGGACCCTCCTCATATGGAGGTTTTTAGAGGTCATGTCCTTGAATACTTTTGGAATATCTACTGCTAAGTATCGTGCTGCAAAAATCTGTAGCCAAAATATTGACAATAAATGTCTATCGAAGGCAGGCACATTTGACGAAGTATAGACTTAATACACAACCTCACATATATGTACCGTGACAATATGTTACATAGATGGAAAATTAAGAATTAGGTTTGTGTCCTCCACCACTATGATCTGGTTTGGAGCTTTAGGTTTTATAATAATATGAGATCATGCTGTTGCCCCCATCCTAGAATGGGTGGTCCCAACTTTGCAACATAAATCTTCACTTCTATCTTTGGGTTCTAACACCATTCCCAGCCACGCTCTTGTAAATAGCTCCTTAGGAATTATTGTGTACCTTAACCTCAAATGCACCCACGTCCCTCCTATCCACACAGAATGTTGCCTTAGGCATGTTCTTCCTTTCTTATCTTCCGGTTGACGCTTCCACTCCCTTCTTCTTCCTCTTCGTCATCTGATGCAAAGCACTCCGTTTCATTTGATTTTCCAGAAATAGCACCTACCTTATTCTTCCGCCCTAGCACATGTGTGCAGTGTGTTTTCTCTTGCTATACTTCCAGCATTCTCAATTACTGGCATAATAGCTTTTTGACTTGTGACCATGAAAATTACTTCCACATCTGTTGCACATTTGCTTTCCGCACCATTTCCTTCTGTGTAACCCTTGAAATCACTTGCAGATCCCTTACCACTAGCCATCTGTTTTCCCCACTGCTCTTCCTTCGTTGTTCCTCTCCACTATTACTACATCTTTACTCTTCCTGGATATGGTTACTGCATTTTTGAGGGTGGGGTTTCTTACCACTCCATGTATCTCTTGCATTATTTTGCTTGAGCAGTGTACTATCAATTGGAACGTAATCAATGTATTAGTCATGGGATCAAAATTGACTTTGTAAACATTTCAGTAAGCCCATCGACAAACTAATCTACAGACTCTTTCAATCTCTTTATCGATGTATGAAATTATGATGAGCCATTAAAATGTTGACATCCTTCAGAAATCACATTTGTAGTCTGGACTTTGCTTCTCTGTATGCGTCTGTTAACGGTCTCTCTTGTTCATTGACCTCAACAGACAAGAACTTGAAGAAGTGCTGACATCCTTTCCCTATGCATGCAATGAAAGTGCTTTTTTTCCTTTCTGGAGTAAAGCTCAAACCATCTAGGTCCTCTAGATAAATTTCAAAGATTTCCATCCACCACTCCTACTCATTTTTTGGCAGACTGACTTCTAAAACAAAAAGATGACTGGGGGAATTATTGCTTGTGCATTTTCCATATCTCCTGGTTTTCTCTGTAAGCTGTGTATTTGCTGACTCATGTTTGTCCTAGATGGACAAGTTACTTACCTTCGGTAACGCCTTATCTGGTAGAGACATGATCTAGCTGCAAATTCCTTACTTTTGAACTTCCAAGCGCCAGGCTGGATCCGGAAGGTTTTTCTTAGCAGTACCCCTACGCGCCGGTAGGTGGCGTCGGTTGACTTCGCGTGACGTTGTCGGCATCCTGTTCGTCATGACTTCCGCGTCGTCAATATAACCGCCACTCCGGCGCGTTGACATCAGTAGTTTTCACAACTTTCTAAGCCAGAAGTGCAGAGCCATGAAGTGAATGACCATGGTGTGTTAAAAAAAAGACAGCTAGGGTCCTGAAGGGGAACAGCCCTGACACTAACAATTCCGCAGTGCGGGGAGGATGGGTGAGTCAGTAAAAAATCTGAGGCTAGATCTATGTACAAAGGTGTGGAAAGAAAGTGATGTAATTGCGCTTGTGTGGCACCTAATGTGGTTCCAGCCCTCACTTCTGGGGTGGAGCGGAGTCGCGGATGCTGCATACCAGCACGCAGGTCCTATGCTGAAACAGCTTCTGCATCCAGTTTGGCACCTGGGGATATTCTGAAGTTGAGGAATCTGCGGTTAAAAGTATCCATCAGAAATATCGACAGCACAAAAGGAAAAGAAAATGTTGTGCATACAGGTGAAGTAAGAATGTGTGTGTGAGAGAGAGCTAGGGCATGGTGAAGGGGGGATGATGCAACAAAGTACGTGCAGGAGGACCAAGTAAAAAGAGAGTGATGAAGAGGAAGGAGATTAAAAGTGGGATATGCAGATGCAGGATTTTAGAAAGATATATGCAGAAAAAGGGCGCAAGTGTCAAGCTGAGTAAGAATCTGCAGAGGCAGGTTGTGTGAAGAGAACAGGCGTGACTGAGGCACTCAGACCACTTCCCCTTCCACAGGCCTTAGTAATGTTTTATTCACAGGCTCATATTTTTAGAATTGAAACATTTTCAATTTTAAATATTCACAACAAAAATCATTGTTGCAACTCATTTATCCGATGATGCTAACAAGCATAAGCCAACAGGTCTAGCCTGTGTCAGACTGGGACAGAAAGCGGATCTGGACATCAATATAACAAGCATTTGCAATGCAATCGGTCTCGCCTTTGGGACCTTATAAGTGTTTAGCCATGCATTATATTATCCCACATTACTGCAATGGACTGTGTGGCAGTGATTATAAGTGTGGTAGTAGATTTGGCACTTGTTTCAACAACTTCATACTCTCAATCAACACAGCACCTAACACCGCTTAGAAGGCAAAGAGGGCCCCTCAAACAACACTCCATAAGTGGGGAAATCCTCAAACCACAGCATTAAAACCTACACAACCTACACAAAAGCAACAGATGAATACCGAGTTCAAGCAGTGCAACAAAACATTGGCAGCAGCAACTGTAGCGTGGACCCCATAAAGGGGGCAACTGGCATTAAGGAGGGGTCCTGCACAGCAGAGGAACACGCAGTCGGATTCTCGAGACAACGGAAGCGGGTACTCGGGAGCCCAGAGACAAGGGAGACGTTAGCAATCAAGGTCCCAGAGACATTTGAAACTGGTAGTTAGGGGCTTCTTCGTGGCAGAACCACTGTCCATATACCGTATCTATCCCCAGGTTCTGCACTTGACTGTGTCTCCCCATTGTTATTATTTATTTTTTAAGTGAAGCATCTATACTGCACGCTTTTCTGTTGTTGCTGCCTTCCTATTGGGGTTTACATACACATGTGGACAAGGGGTTCGTGTATATGCTTGGCCCAACCGCCCATTCGTATAGGAAGAGTGAGGATAGTCACTACTGCACACTTGTTACTTAAATACTGCTGCGTGCATTACATCATACATGCATCCTGACAGAACGCTAAGGGAACTTACTAATAGACTAAACATCGTTAACTATGCGCATTGTGACTTACTCTTGCTACTTCAAACATGCATTTATATGCTATTATGAGTCAGCCCAAATGAGTGTAATGTGTGAGATAGCCCTAGTTATAAATGATCGCTTGTAGCAATTTTTATTCATGAAATAGCAAATTAAATGCGATTACATTGAACCGTCGAATAAAGCCTTCTGCGAGCAATGTTCTGAATTCACATGGTGGTGTGACGCGGCGGAGCACATCGCACTTCACCTTTCACTATTCTGCTGGGATGGTTGAATAAAAGGCGGCCTCTGTGCCCATTTGTCATTCAGCTTATGTCTGCCTTTTTTGTTTATACTGTGAGCACAATGGGAACTATAGTCCTCCTAACATCATTTATACGTGCATTCTACCTCTGAATGTACAGACAGAGTGGGGCTCTGTGAATAAGCTTTGTGAATATTGCTAAGATAAGACACTGTTCTTTGTTCAGTATTATTCTCCACAATAGATATCACACTTTGGAAGTAACTTTGAAAAAGCGAATCAAAATAGTGGTACTTTTAGCCTTTGTTTCTTTTATACTACACTGCATTCTCTGTTTCAAATTTAGCTGCTTCCATTATACTGACGCATTAAATAAACCACTCCATTCGAAAAGAGGCTTGGGCAGGCAGATCTTCCCGCCACAATGTGCACTGGGAACTTGAACTAAACATGCACGCAGTTCCACGAAAGGCAGGTTTTAAGTTAACTTTATTTAACCGATGCTCAAAAAAGAACTTTGACATTTGAGCTGTTTAGTTGGCGAACGTATTTTACCACCGGAAGACACTGAAGAAGGAAGAAGGTGCTTGGCGTAAAAACCTGTCTGGTAAGTGCGGTTTTTCTGAAAAATAAATACTTCTACCATCGCGGGGCTTCTAGGAGCTGGAATGCGGGAGTTGACAAGCAAATGGTGAACATACTTGTGACAGACTCCCCACAAGGAAACAGCCTTAGATTTTACTTTTGGACGCGGGTTGTGTTTTGTTATGTGTCTTGTGCGGTTTTTAAAATGTGAAGTTTATCGCTTCTAGGCATGTAGAACCATTGCGTGCTTGCAATTTGTATGGATTTGCGGCTGGGATGAGTTTGATTTTTAATTCAGCTTACTGATTGGAAGGGGGTAAGGCATGTGCTATGGTTTGAATTAATTAAAACCTGGTGCTTGCAGCTCAGGGTGTGTCACGCAAAGATATATTGCAGTAATTTTCAAATAAAAAAGGGCTTAAAATATTCCCAGGTTCCTGCGCTCTTCTCTTTATAAGGCTTTTTTTTCCCCAGTAGAAATGCACACGGTGGCTGTCTCAGAGCTATACACGCTTTTCAAGCTGTAAGCAAATAAAACTCATGAACTAGATTAGGCATGCCAATTCAAACGTGTTTTTTTGCGTGTTCGATGTAATTAATGATGTTAAATAGTGCATTTCGATTTTGAAAAGGAGACAATCGTTTGAGCAGGAACTCTATGGCGCTGCTAACAAACGTCCGTATTATCCCGGCTGCTTTAAAGTGATAGCGCGTATGGCGCGCTCAATGTAAGCAAAGCATGTCGTTGTGCTCAAGTAGAAAAAACGGAATAAAGGAAATTAAAGCTGAAGAGAAACGGAGCTGCATAGAAAGAAAAGCATACGGTTGCCGTGAACCAAAAAGTGCTAGTTAAAAAACAGCACTTCCGGAGCAACCGCCCAGGGATGTCAGTTCCGGTAGACTACGGCTTCCTGGGGCGTGCCCGTAAATGACTGGGCACTATTCTCTTTTATTGTGTATTTTTATATTGTGTAAAATTTTCCTTTTATCATGAGCTGTGCTTTTATGATTTATGTTCTAAATCGAATAAAGCCATTTTTTGATTTGATTTGATTGCGCACTACTTAAAACAAGCATTTACAATGCAATACGACTCGCATTTACGCGAGACGTATTGCATTACAAATGTGGGTGCATGCATGTAAGAAGGCAGGAACGGGAGTGGGGGGGGTGAGGGGTTGGCGAAAAATCACAGACTGCGTGAGGGGGTGGGGGAGGGCACAGGGAAAAAAATAATATTGAGTAAAGGGGCCAATAGCCTTGGAAGTGCACAAATTACGCCATGGCCATCAGGAGGAGGGACTAACAAGACAAAAACCAATCAGAAGGCAGCATTCAAGAATGTAAGCCAAACAAAAAAGTGGGCGAAGCTTCCCCACTATAGTATCTATAACATGCCTCGCAAAGCGAGCAGCACATGCGCTGCAACGCTAGGCGAGACCTAAAAATGACCCCCATTTGTGAATTGGATAGCTAAAAAAGTGTCCAATGTTTATAAATTTGGGCAATTTTGAACTTGTAAAGACATGTTTTATAAGCATATGATATGGAAGGCTGCTTGGATTTGAGCTTGCTGCAGGCAATGTTTGTTTTAATAGCATGGAAATCAACAGTAAAAACTGCCCAGCAGACCTGAAAACAGGCACACAAACAGCCCAAAAAACAGCCTACAATCTGACCTGTAAGACCAGCCCATCGGGCATGGCCTTAATTACCCTAAAGGCTAGTCCAACTCAGCGATATGTTTGTTTTTATAGTCTGGCTTCACAGGGTAGCTGCCACCAGACAATTCTATGAGCATGAGTTGAGAGGGGCTTTTGCTTCGCCAACACGTTGGGAGCCAGGACTACATGTTTTGATTGGGCAGAACGTGTGCACTTCCTCAAAAAAAGTGCTTGCCCTCCACCAGCTGTGATCATTTTGTTTATTTATCCAGCTGCCTAAGGTTGAACTTTCAGGAACACACACATGACATTGAATTCTGTTAAAGTCTCTTAGATAACTAGATCATTTATGTTGGTTCTCTCTGGCAGCAGCATAGGTGAGCGCAGTCATTAACCTACATGGATTTTTAGATCTGGCTTGACAGTGCAACTATCACCTGACCTTTTAATCTACACCAATATTATTCTATAGTTTCTTGCTTGTATATAAATACATATCTATTCTCATGCTAGTTACTTTAATACTTCACATTACCATAAAACATTCCTTTAAAGTCATACCTATTGTCATCACCAATGCTTGTTATTTGATATGTCTGGATGCAATGAGAGAAAATTCACAGAAAGCACCCCCTCAAATACTTGTCAAATGACCTGCTGTGGAGATCACATGGTTTTGGTTCGCATGTTTTAAGCCCCGACATTAATTACACGGTCAATGTTTTTGGAAAGAATTTCTAGTTACGTTTCTTTGATCACTCCCTTTTCAGAGACCCCTCCCCTTTACCTTTTTTAAGCACTGCCTGTTAGCGCAGTGCTGGACCTGTCATGCCAAGCTGCAGTGCAATACAAGGCCCAGCTCAGTGGCAGATCTAATAGGGGGCAAATGAGGTAGGCGTCATCACTGGCACCCTTTTGTAGTCCCAGTGCATTTTTTAAAACATTTACAGTGCCGTCGCGGAGTTTACAATGGATCTAATCTTAGGGTGACCAACCGTCCGTAAATTTAATGGCCAGCCTGTTAATTGGATCTCACGCCCGTTGTCTGTGAATATCCCTCTTACAGGCGCCTTTTGTCTGTAATTTGGGGGGGGGTTACAGCGACCTGCACTGCTCAACTTTGAGAAGCCTCAATGCTCTGAGAGCTCCCTGCTGGGGCTGCCTTGCACTCATCTGTTCTCAAAAGCAGCCCCTCCCCAGCCTCTCACAGTCTGTTATGGACCCATTGTCATTCTGTATGCCGGCTGATTGTCGCCTACAGAATGACAATGGGCCAGTCAGGGCAGTTAAGGCATGTGGTGACCCATGTGCAGTTTATGTAAGTAAGAATAAAGCTGAACACCATGTTTGGTCTAATTTGGAAGGGGGTTTCCAGATTACATGCTGTTTTTATTCACCAGAAAATATAAAGTAATTTATTTTACCACCTTTAGGCAAAGTATAGGCATGTTATTTCACACTGCTCATGGGCACTGTGCCAGATTTGTATATTTCCTACATGCATCGTTAGGGCCCTTTATAAAATGCAACTATTTTCAACGAACATATTTAGAAAACGTTGCTGTAGAATAAAAAGTTGTCCCAGTTTAAAAAAAACTCTTGGTGGTGTGGGTTCCACCTTCCGTCCCAAGCCCTTTCATGGAGGGCCAATCTTGCTCATAAACTCTGTGCAGTATGGTGCTGATTCCGGCGCTGCCTTTGGCTGCTTTTCATACTTTGATGAGGTGGCCTGAAGCACAAACACTGTAGAAGGACTACACAATCTGTTCCTCATCTGTTGCGGATTCGAGGCCATAGTATGGAACGGTGTAAGAATTTTTCGCGTTCCAAGCAAAATAGGATTTGGTTTTGGTGTGCTCCCTCTACAGAAAAAAATAAGGCTGTTTTCAGACCTTTATTGTTTTTGGTGTAACGCAGTGGCAGTGCTTAAAGGATCCTGTCTTACCTAGCTTTATGAAGTGCCCGCCCTGCCTCCTGGCTCCATGGTTCCATTCCTGGTCTTTTCATTTGCAAACCATTGCTATCTGTTGTGTTAGTCTAAATAGGTCAATGTAAACAATAGTTATTAGTAAAAGCAACCGCAATCAACATGTTAGGTTTTAAATCCTGAGTTTCTATATTTCTCCAGGTTTCTATATTTCTCCAGGCTTCTATATTTCTCCAGGCAGATATAATACCCACCAATATGGATGACATCCGACTCTTACACCTTGTAGCCCTCTTTGTCTTATGTAACATTTCCTATACATTGACTTACACATTTATGTGTCATATATAATGTGTGTGATTTAACACACTCCGACACCCTGCCCTACATACTTGGCATGACAAGCACTATAAAAGAAATGAAATACCCATGAGAGAGGGTCTAGGTGAGGGGCATCAATGGGGGATGGGCCGTACCAGGCATCAGGATTTTCCCCAGGAGGTTGGAAGGGTAGTGGGCTGGTTTTGTTTCTGGGGGGTGGGTTTTGTAGCAGTGCAGCAGTTTTTAAAGCACTGCAAAGTTGCTTGTATATCCAGCAGTTTTCAGGCAACAATAAAAATGTCACAATAACTCTGGTGATTAATGTACCTGCTGGAGAGAGATGGGAGTTTTGTCTAGTGGCAGTTTTGATTTATCTAAGGTAGTGCAGATGGTTAATATGCCTGCTGCAAAGAATGTCTAATGTGCATATCAAAGAACAGTATTTTATGTGCACAGCTCACTGGGTTACTGCTTTTGTCACAGATTCTTTTGTTATTGTGCAGTTCATAAATTACAATCATAATCTAGGACAGTGAGCTATGAACTTCCATCAGAGAGCTGCTTGATACAGGTTAGAAAGTTATGTCTTCTTACCAGTCTTTCATTAGCCCGATGTTGCTAAAAAATGTATGTTTGGGTAGAAATAAATTCATATAATTAAAGTCAACCCTAACCACGATGTTATGTTCTGAATCCAGAGTTTGTACTTCTTCAGACCAAACACTTAAAAAATGCCTACCGGTATGGGTGACATGTGCATCCTACACCTTGTAGTCCCCTTTGCCTTATGTAGAACAAGTTACTTACCTTCGGTAACGATATATCTGTAAGAAACATTAGTAGTGATAGATTCCTTACCTTAGCCTTAGAATATTCCCCAGGCGTCAGACTGGATCCGGAAAGTTTTCGTCAGCAGTACCCCTGTGCGTCGTGCGGCTCCGCGTCCGTCGTTGGCATCGTGGTCACCGAGATGACGTCGCGGGCGCTACTTAGACGCCGCCCACGCGCGCTGACGTCAGTTCTGTACACGACTTTCCGCGCCAGGAACGCAGAGCCATGCAAGATACTGACCACTGGTGCATTGAAACTAGGGCCCTGAAAGGGATGACCGTAACCCTAGAAATCAGTTCGCAGAACGGGGAGGATGGGTGGGGCGGTAAGAAATCTATCACTACTAATGTTTCTTACAGATATATCGTTACCGAAGGTAAGTAACTTGTTCATCTGAAAGAAACACAGTGATAGATTCCTTACCTTAGGGTCTGCGAACTAAGATCATACCAGAAAGTCACGGAGAACAGAACGGCCGAAGAAGCCGTCTCTCCGTACTTGGCTGTCCAGGCAATAATGCTTGATAAACGTGTGCAGCGAGGCCCAGGTGGCTGCCTGACAGATGTCTTGCAGGGGGACACCACGTCCCAATGCAGTAGTGGCTGCAGTAGTTCTGGTGGAATGAGCACGCAGCCCCACCGGAGGTTCTTTTTTAGCCAAAGAGTAACAGGCTTTGATACATAAGACAACCCAGCAGGAGATGGTTCTCTTATGGACCGCCCGACCTTTCTTGGTGCCAACGTAGCCAACAAAAAGCTGGTCGTCCACCCGGAACTGCTGTGTGCGGTTGAGATAAAAAGAGAGCGCACGTTTTGGGTCCAGACGGTGGAGCCTCTCTTCCTCTCTGGAAGGATGCGGAGGCGGAAAGAAGGTGGGCAGGTAATAGTCTGCCCAATGTGAAAGGCCGTAACCACTTTTGGCAAAAAGGAAGGACGGGGCCTGAGCACAACCTTGTCCGGACGGACTGAAAGGAAAGGAGGCTTACAAGAAAAAGCCTGGAGCTCACTCACCCGTCTAGCGGAAGTGATGGCCACCAGGAAGGCAGTCTTTAATGTTAAAAGACGAAGAGGACAGTTGTGAAGGGGCTCAAAGGGAGCACACATCAAGTATTTTTTATTTTTTTATTTTATTTTTTATTATTGAAAACCATGAATAATACAATACAATATGTCCAGCTATACATCATATAAATTTCATCAAGAATCTTTACACACACAATAATAAATAACATCTATTGATCAATACATAACAAGTCTTAATCAATCCTAAAAACAGGGGAGGAAAAAAAAAAAAAGAAGAGATAAAATAATAATAAACCACCTAGCATCCTTTAAATAGATCTCCATTATTACCATCGAAACTGGACCAGAAACTAAGAATGTGCTATCTCTCTAAAACCTGTTTTCTCATAAAAAAAAGGGGCGAATGGCTTCGAATAGTGATATTTAGGGAGTAATATCAAAAAACTTTGCCCAGATCTTCTCAAATTTTTTAAACCCCCCTGTTCGCATGGCATATTTTCGTTCACTATTCTTTACTAGAACCATTTTTCGAATCCATTCAATTTGGAAGGGATTAAATCCGATCGCCATCTTTGAAGTAAAAGAGATCTAGCGACCGCCATACCAATATATATTTTAATCAACTTCTGTGATACCTGCAAATCTGGATCATAGCCCCACAATATCAGTCGATCATTACAACCGAATGTTATTGCGCATTCAGTCGTTAAAAACTCAAAGATATCGCTCCAGAACTTCTGGATCAATGGGCACTGTAATATTATAGGAGTCCAATTTGCGGCAGGATGAGTATGGCAACGAAAACACTGCCCCGATTGACTAGGATAAGCCTTAGCAACAAAGGCCGGAGTTCTGTACAATAACCATTTACTAAAATATAGCTTCCTTCGCCAGTTAGCGCCTCTAACTGAGCTGAAATTTAGGCTATTAATTGTGGTCCAAATATATACTGTAAGTTCTTGATTTTCATATTTGCTCCACTTTGTAATTGCCTTAATCGCCAAATCTGTCCCTTTGATTCAAGCTAGTTTTTTTCCCATTCCCCTGGTTTTTTATTACCTTATCTCCCAGCAAGTCATAGACTAGCTGTTTCTGAGTTATAATCTGAAGCAGGTCAAGATTTTCAAAAAATTTACTAAGCGTAATATATGACCCAAGAAGAAGAAAATCACCGGGGATTAATTGAGACATTTCTCTTACACTGATCCAATTATCGTTCCGAACAAAATCGGAGAGCTTCAAAAACCAGCTTTCGACCAATTTTGTGAGAGAAAAAATGATTTTTTAATACCTGCAGAAACAAAAAGTTCAGCGGTAGGAGTTATATCATTAATAAGTGGGATAGAATAACGTTTAAAAAAAGCCTGGTATTTATAAAAACCCAATGTAAACACTTGTATCGGACTAATTTTGGAGATCGAAATATTGCTAACGGGTGGTGGATCTGATTATCTTTAAACATTAAGTTCATAAAGAAATTAATAAAAAGACCCGACTGTATGCCCTGTTTAAATCTAGACATAAATTGTGCAAAGTACGAGAAATAGTATTCTTTGAGATTGGGGAGAGCTAAACCGCCATCTTCCACATTCTCATATAAGGTGCTGAGTGCAATTCTGGGAATTTTCTTCTTCCACAGAAACGATGTAAACAGACTCTATTCTTGTAAAAAAGGAATTTAATAGTACACAGGGAATTGTAGAAAATAGGAAGTAAAACAGTGGAAGCACTGACATTTTGATCAAGGCAACCCTACCTAAAATAGAAAGCGGAAGGGAGTCCCAGCGTAAAAATGTTTTTAGATGCCGAAAAGGCTTTTGATTTGGTTATATGGGAGACTTTATTCTGTATTTTAACAAAGTTTGGAATCCCATCCAATATTATAGATGTGGTGGCGAATTTATACAAGAATGCCGCGGCCAACATTATTATTAATGCTATTCAGGTCGGTCAGGTAAAAGTTAAAAGGGGCACTAGACAAGGTTGTCCGTTGTCTCCGGTACTTTTCGCTTTTTTATTGAGCCCTTGCGATAGCCATTAGAAAAAATAGGTATATCTGTCCCCCGCTTCTGTCTATGGCTAAGATCAAATTATATGCTGATGACATTATGCTTTTAATAAAACCAGAAGAGGAAGCACAGGCCAAAGCTTTTCAGATGTTTGACTTATATGAGTCATTCGGCGGCTATAAAATCAACAAAAGAAAAACCGAAATAATTCTGAGTGGTTGTACGTCGGAGATTTTACACCCCGATATTCGTTCGTGTTTTAACTCGAATCCTAACCGGTATTTAGGGGTCTACTTTTCACCATTTGTTTCGGATCTGTATGATTTGAATTTTGTCCCGCTGCTATGAAAAGAGCACACATCAAGTATGTCAGAACCAGATTCAAGTCCCACTAAGGCATCACAAAAAGAATAGGAGGAAAAAGGTGTGTAATGCCTTTGAGAAATCTATTTACAACAGGGGACTTGAAAAGAGAGGGCTGATCAGGGAGCCTGAGAAAGGCCGAAATAGCAGAAAGGTAGCCCTTGATAATGCCCAGAACAGAGCCCTGCTGGGCCAAAGAAAGAAGGAACAGTAGTACTTCAGAAAGAGGGGCAGAAAGGGAATCCACAGCCTTTGCTGTGCACGATGCCACAAATTTGTTCCACCTGCAGGCGTATACCACTTTAGTAGAGGGACGCCTGGCTGCCAGAATAACGTCACAAACTTCAGGAGGCAAGTCGAAAGGAATCAACTGCCGCCGCTCAATCTCCACGCAAAGAGGTGGAGGCTGGACAGGTTCGGGTGGAGGACCGTCCCCTGCTGCTGCAACAGAAGATCCTCCCGAAGAGGCAGTCTGATCGGAGGATCGATGCTCATACTGAGTAGCTCGGGATACCATACTCTTCGAGCCCAGTCCGGAGCCACAAGAATGACTTGGGCCCGGTCGCACCTGATCTTCTTCAGCACTCTGGGCAGAAGTGGTATAGGCGGAAAGGCGTACAACACCGCAACTCCACTCGCGACGAAAAGCGTCGCCGAGCGAGTGCCGCCTTGGAAATTCCAACGCGCAGAACTGATGACATTGCGCTTTCTCTTCGGTGGCGAATAGATCTAACCAAGGCTCTCCCCACTGCTGAAAGAGACCTAGCACCACCTCCGAGTGAAGACGCCATTCGTGATCGAGCATGCACCTGCGGCTGAGTTCGTCCGCCCTGGCGTTCAGAGAACCTGCCAGGTGTTGAACCACCAGGGACATGCCCTGATGTTCCAGCCATTTCCAGAGACGCAGAGCCTCCTGACAGAGGGTCCACGTCCCCACCCCGCCTTGTTTGTTGCAGTACCACATGGCGGTGGTGTTGTCTGTGAACACCTGCACTACTCTCCCCTTGACAGAGGGAAGGAATGCCTTTAGTGCAAGCCTGATCGCCCGCAGCTCCAAAAGGTAGATATGGAGCCGGGACTCCGCCGGAGACCAGAGGCCTCTGATCGCCGCCTCTCCCATGTGGCCTCCCCATCCCAGGAGGGACGCATCCGTCACCACTGTAAACTCCGGTTGGGGAAGGGAGAGGGATCTGCCGTCGACCCAACGCCGGTTCGTGAGCCACCACTGCAACTGTCGTGCAGTGCCCTCCGAGATCTGGACGTGATCGGACAGGTTCCCCTGATGCTGCGCCCACTGAAACTTCAGGTCCCACTGCAGAGCCCGCATATGCCATCTGGCATGATTGACCAGCAGAATGCAGAAGGCCATGAGGCCCAGCAGCCTCAGAGTCACTCTGACCGAAACCCGGGACAAGGGCTGAAAGATGGGAATCAGAGCCCGAATATCCCGGACTCGCTGTTCGGGAGGATAGACTCGAAACTGCGCCGTGTCCAGAACCGCTCCGATAAAGAGGAGCTTCTGAGAGGGGATCAGGTGCGACTTCGGCACGTTGATGGAGAACCCCAGCAAGTGCAGGAGGTCGGCCGTAGTCTGGAGGTGGGAGATGACTGTCTGGGGCGAGCCCGCCTTCAACAACCAGTCGTCGAGATAGTGGAAGACTGAAACCCCTGATCTGCGCAGATGAGCTGCGACCACCGCCATCACCTTGGTGAACACCCGAGGGGCGCTGGTAAGGCCAAAGGGGAGCACGGTGAACTGAAAGTGCTCATGGCCTACCGTGAACCGTAGGTAACGCCGGTGGGCTCGCAGGACGGGAATGTGGAAATAGGCGTCCTGCAAGTCCAGCGCCACCATCCAGTCTTGTGGGTCGAGAGCAGACAAGACCTGAGCTAGAGTGAGCATCTTGAACTTCTCTTTGCGGAGAAAGCGATTGACGTTCCGGAGGTCTAAGATAGGACGCAGGCCTTTGTCCTTCTTGGGCTCCACTACTTCGGGCGTCGGAACGCGCTCGATGGCCCCCTTGGCCAAGAGGGCCGCAACTTCCTGCTGAAGAAGCACCAAGTGATCCCCCGACATGCGGTGGTATTGAGGTGGCATGGCTGGGGGTAGTCTCGAAGGGGAGGGAGTAGCCCCTCCGGACTATCTCTAAAACCCACCTGTCCGAAGTGATGGTGCGCCAGTGGGGGAGGTGATGGCGAAGCCTGCCGCCCACTGGCGTTTGATGGGCCTGAAAGTTCGGACTAGGAAGGTTTGGAGGCAGTGGTGGCCGGGGTGGTGGTGGACTGACCCGCCCGCTGGCCCCTTTGTCCGCCACGGCGGAAACCGCGTCCGTGCTGGGATGATTGCTGCGCCGGCCTGTGGCTCTGTTGCGAACGCTGCGGGGCGCCCCTTCCTGTGCCATGAAAGGAGCGAAAAGCGAAGGCGGAGGAGGGCGGACTGCCGAGAGTCCCAAGGACTTGGCCGTAGCCCGCGAGTCCTTAAACCTCTCCAACGTGCTGTCCGCTTTGTCGCCGAAAAGGCGACGGCCATCAAAGGGCATGTCCATAAGGGTGTTTTGGACATCCCCCGAAAATCCAGTGGTCCTCAACCAGGCGTGATGGTGAACCGCCACCGTCGTTGCAATCGATCTGCCCAGTGAGTCATCGGTGTCTAGGCCACACCGAATCATGAACTTTGCTGCGTCTCTCCCCTCTGCAACAGCGTGGGAGAGAGCAGGCCGGGCCTCCTCCGGACACTGGGGCAGCACGTTCGCCACCGTATCCCACAGAGAGTGGGAATAACGGCCCAAGAGGCATGCAGTGTTCACGGACCGCAGCGCAGAGCTGGTGGAAGAAAAAATCTTCTTTGCAAACTGATCCAGCTTTTTGGATTCCCTATCCGGTGGTGCGGAAGGGAAGGCGGTAGGGGAAGCAGAAGCTTGGACAACCAAGCTCTCGTGGGTGGGGTGTTGGGAGAGGAAAATGGGGTTACCCGGAGCCGGGCGATGGCGTCGGGCCACGTTCCTATCCACAGGAGCCCCTGTGGTGGGCCTGGACCAAGTGCCCAAAAGAACGTCAGAGAGGGCTTCATTGAAAGGAAGCAGCGGCTCCGCAGAAGTAGCTGCTGGCTGAAGCACCTCTGTCAGGTTAGTCCTGACGGCCACAGTAGGGAGCTCGAGGTGTAGAGCCTCGGCCGCCCTACGCAACACCACTGCATAACTAGCGCCCTCCTCCGTAGCCACTGTAGAAGGAGATAGCATGCCAAGGTCTGGTGAGGTATCCAGACCACTGGCGTCCCCCAATTCCTCAGCCCAGTCCTGTTCAGACTCGCAGGCTGCAGCGAGAGGGTCCTCAGACCCCTCCCAGTCCTCCCCTTGCTCCTCAGGCTGTTCAACAGGTCTAAAATAAGGAGCAGGGACATGGGGATAGAAATCCCCAAGCAGCGTCGAGAACGGCATCGATCGACACCGGCTCGACGCTGCGTCCACTTAGGGGCTGAAACGGAGGTCGATGTCGTCCCGAGGTGCGGGCGGCGTCAGGATCGGTGCCGGTGGAGTCGACGTCGGTGGAGGCGTAACAAGGTCAACCGTCGTCGACCGGGATCCAGGCCTGGATCCAAGGGTGTCCGAAGGCGCACCAGCAGGACCTGACGGCCCAAAGAGGCGAGCCATGGCCAGCAGGAATACCTGTATCTGGGCTGGAGACGCCGACGACCCCGGAAAGGGCGGGTAGTCAGACGGCGACTCCACAGGCTCCGCCGGCAGCGTCGCGCGACCTGTGAGTCGAAGAACGATGGCGTTTCTTCGACTTCTTGTGCTTCGTCTTACCTGACCCAGAGTGCGAAGGCTTGGATCCCGAAGACCGATGATGATGACTCCGCGCACGGTCCCTCGACCTCCCTCTGGACCGGGACTTCGAACGGCGCGGAGCCGACTGCCGGGCTTCCAGCAACTTTCGGGACCGCTCCCGCAAAGTCTTCGGCGCCATGGCCCATGGCCCGGCAGTCGGAGCACGACTTGGGGTCGTGGTCGCGCCCCAGGCAGAAAAGACACATGCGGTGCGGGTCCGTCACCGACATCATGCAGTGACAATCCCCGCAGGACTTGAAACCGGGCATCCTACTGCACCAGGAGTCGCTCGAAGAAAAAACAGAGACAAAAAGCCTCAAAAAGTCAGTCAAAAATTGACTGGGGGTTCCTGCTCTTCTCGGATCTGCGCTTGGTGGCGCGGAAAAAGAAAGAACTGACGTCAGCGTGCGGCGTCTGAGTAGCGCCCGCAACGTCATCTCGGCGACCAAGATGCCAACGACGGACGCGGAGCCGCACGACGCCACCTACCGACGCGCAGGGGTACTGCTGACGAAAACTTTCCGGATCCAGTCGGACGCCTGGGGATATTCTAAGGTAAGGAATCTATCACTATGTGTTTCTTTCAGATACATTTTTTATACACTGATTTACACAGGTATGATTCATTGTCTCTGTATGTGTGTGTGATGTAAAGTGCTCCAACACATTATACTGGTATGAGAAGGACCATAAAACAAATGAAATACATGTGAGAGAGGGACTAAGAAGAGTTAAGAGGAACTGTTGGTGATAGTGAGGGAATCGTTGAAGAGCCCCAACAAAGATTGTCATTTCCTGGTGCAAAGTAAGGTCATCATTTACTATGCTTTAGAAGCTAATACAGTTGAATATCTAATGACAAAGGGCTGTAGAATGCACCATTTATTCCCAAATTGTCTTGGGGGTGTGAAACCAAAGGCTGTAAGCTGTCAGTATTTTGTAACACTCAACAGCTTTTAAATACCTGTAAATCAAATCAAACAGCATTTGTAAAGTGCAACACTGTCACCCCTAGAAGTATCTGGGCACTGTGTCTCAGTCGAAGAGCCAGGTCTTGAGTCTCTTTCCGAAGTGTACCAGCGAAGGGGCTGTACAGAGCTGGAGGGGAATGTTGTTCCAGGTCTTGGCAGCGATGTAGGAGGAGAGGCTACTGCTGCGGCTGATTTGGAGGAGAGCAGGTGTCTAGCGGGTTTGGTGGAAGTTCAGTTGATGGTTGAGGTAGGCAGGTGCTCAGTCATGGAGGGCTTTGCAGGTGTGCGTGAGGATCTTGAGCTGGCATCTTTTCTGGATGGGGAGCCAGTGGAGGTCTCTCAGGTGGGGGCGATGCGAGTTCACTTGGGAAGGTCCAGGATGAGTCTGGCTGCAGCGTTCCATATGGTCTGGAGCCTTGTGAGGAGCTGGTTGGAGATGACGCCGTAGAGGGCATTGCCATAGTCGAGGCAGCTGGTGACGAGGGCCTGAGTGACAGTCTTTCTGGTGTTGGTTGGGATCCATCTGAAGATTCTGTACAGCATACAAAGTGTGTGGAAGCAGGAGAAGGTGACTGCGTTGACTTGTCATTTCATGGTCAATTGGCTGTCGAGGATGATGCTGAGGTTGCGTGTATGGTTGGTCGGTCGGTGTGGGCATGGGTCAGAGTTCTGCAGGCCAACACTTTGGTCCAATGTGGAGGTGTTCTTCCCGAAGATCAGTACTTCAGTTGTGTCGGAGTTCAGTTGGAGGCAGTTGTCTCTCATCCATTTGGCTACGTTGGTCATGGCGTTGCATAAGATGGTTTTGGCGTTGGAGGGGTACTCAGTGAGCGAGAGGATCAGTTGAGTGTCATCTGCATTGGAGATTATGCTGAGTCCTTGGGATCGGACTATGTCTGCAATGCGGGTCATGTAGGTGTTGAACAGGGTGGGGCTGAGGGATGATTCTTGTGGCACGCCACATATGATGTCTTTGGGTGCGGAGGTGAAGGGAGGCAGTGGGATGCTCTGTGTGTGTCCTGTAAGGAAGGAGGCGATCCACTTGAGGGTGTCTTGCTGTATGCCTATTTTGTAGAGTTTGTTGATGAGGGTGTTGTGTGAGACTGTGTCGAACGCCGCATAGAGGTTGAGGAGGATCAGGGCCACAGGCTCTCCACGGTCGAGGAGTACTTGATGTCGTCTGTAGCAGCAATCAGCACGGTCTCAGTGCTGTGGTTGGCACAGAATCCAGATTGAGAGGCGTCCAGTAGATGGTTTTGTTCCAGAAATTCGGTAAGCTGCTGGTTGATGGCTCGCTCAAGAACTTTGGCCAAATAGGGGAGCAGGAAGATTGGATGATAATTTTTGAGATCGTTAGGGTCAGTGGAGGGTATTTTTAGGAGGGGTCTGAGGTCTGCGTGTTCTCATCTGTCTGGGAAGGTTGCTGTGGAGGAGGAGTTGAGGATGCTGGTGAGTTGCGTGCTGATTGGGTTTGTTGCAAGGTTGTAGAGGTGGTGGGGGCAGCAGTCGGTGAGCGTCCCTGAGTGGATGGAAGACAAGATGGCTGAGGTGGTCAGGGTGGTGAGCGGTGACCAGGTGGTGATGGTTTGGCTCGTGTTGGCTGGTTGGTTGAGGTAGTCGGGTTGAGGGTGGCAGGTTCGATGTTGAAATTGTTGTAGATGTTGGTGGTCTTGCTGTGGAAGTAGTCTGAGAGGGTGTCGCAGAGTTCTTGGAGGGGGTGGATGGTCTCTATGGCTGTCGGTTTGGAGAATTCTTTGACTATTTTGAAGAGTTCCTTTGTGTGGTTGGCTGTGGAGTCAAACTGTGCAAATGTCTAAAAACATGTGAGCAGTTCGGAAACCACAAATGGACCACTTGTTTGTAATTCAGAAGTGTGCTCGAAACAAAGTTTTAATAGGATAAATACAATCAAGGCACTTTACTTGGTGATGTTCAAATGATACATATTTGCTGAAACCACATTTCCACACATTATTATTTGTGTGCCATATAGTTTTATCAGTAAAACTGCATGTTGGCATTGTGCTTCTATTTCAAAAGAAAATGCTCTGTATGTAAAAGACAGTGTCTCCTTCTGACCTACAATAATGCCTCAACAGCGTATACAGTTCCTAGTCTGTAGCATACTTCTGTGCATTAGTGAGAATCTGCAGTTTACACCTCACAGAAATGAAACAGCCCAATCATATATAGCTAAAATAAGGAGGGCTAATATATGGCTAGCCAGGACATTATATAGTAATGTCAACTCCTATCTAATCGATCTGGCCATCAACAAGACCCATAACACTCAGCAGTGTGTCGCCAATAACTGCACATGCAGGCTGGTTAATAACTCTGTTTTCCTGATTAATGCTCTTCCCTCACACAAGACCTGTCCTCTGTGGGTCTTATCCATCACTCAGTACTGTACCAGCCCCATAACCAATCATCACCAGCTGAACAGAAATGGAATACCTGAAGCGATCTAACACATAAAGCTGGCCACTCGGAGGACTGCACTCTAGTCCAGCACTGCAGGTCCCAATTAGCTACATTCTATGCATGCTGCTTTACATCTCACAATGGAACTCAGATATGAGATGCTAGTAACAAAGTCCATCCGAGCAGATATTCCCGACCACTTCTATCACCAAACATGCCTTCTCAGGACCATGAACTGTAAACGAAATATCAGACTGGACAACCCAGCGCAGTAACCATATAAATAGATCATGATCATATGAAATACCACAAAAAGACCTGCACAGTTGCTTAAAGCAGTGCATAATTGTCTCAACCTAACATAAAATTTTGACTTGTACTCATGTTGGTTGTCTATTTCCTTATATATTATTGCACTACCTCCTCTGATGCATCTTTAAAACTTACCTTTTGTTCCAAAGTCCTGTCCTGAATTCTGACCTTCTGTCCTGAATTTTGACCCCTTGTCCTGAATTTTTACACTCACCGTCCTGAATTTGCAACCATGCCAGTTAGTCACTCCCTGCTAATCTCCATTCCGAGTTCAGAATTAAAGTGATTAGCAGGGCAGTGCGGCCTCATTGCAACATGGTCGTTGTGTTCCAGTGTGTTTGCTTTTGTGGCAGGCCCTGCCCGTGCTGTGAATCACCACAATAAGAACGGGAATCGGGCGTCACCCAACTTGTGCAGAGATAGGTAAGAAGAGGAAGGAACAGTTGTTGGGGGGTGAACATGCTCTGCGTGCATGGCTGGTGTGCAAGAATATCTGGTTATCTTGAGTCTCTGTGTGCAAGAGGAAGGAAAGAGAGAAGGGAGAGAGTGAAAGAAGGGAAGGGTAGCGTGAGAAAAGGAGGTGAGATGGAGAGAGAGGATTAAGGTAGAATTAAATAATATACATTTTAATTAAAAAGTACTCAGAGTCCATCATCTTTGGCATATGAATGACAGAATTAATTCCTGAAGATACGCAGAGTAACCTCCTTTAAGGAAGATGAACCTGCACAAAGATGCCCAGGAAGAGACACTAAAGGGGGAAGCATTCAGATTCACCCTCCTAGAAAAACACATGGAGACAGCCACGGAGAAACAAGCAGATTCAGCTATAAAGAAAGCCAGATAGGGAAAAGAGGAGGACGAGTCTGGCATCCTGCATTGCACCTGCTATGGGTCCTCCAGAATTATGTTCCAAGCTCTGTGGGAGGTTGTTGTGGTTTGAAAGTGTTTCCTGTCAGTTGAGCTTGAGACCGTGGCTGACGAGCAGCAGGACCCCTTAGAATGGCGCGCTTTTTAGGTCGAGCCTATAGCGGCGCTCGCTCTGCGAGGCATGCAGTAATGGAGTATGGAGTGGAAGCTCCGCCCACTCTCCGCCCATGTTTTTATTTGGCTCGTGTCATTGTCTTTCGTAAAGGCTGCCTTCTGATTGATTATGAGTCCCTCCCATTATGGCCATGTCGTCACTTGTACCCTCCCATGGCTACTGGCCCCTTTACTTCGAGTGTTACACAGTACGGTACGTGTTTAGACTGTGAGCACTATTTTGTCCCCCCTGCCCGCACTCCCGTTGTCCGTGATGTAATGCAATAGGTCTCGTGTAAATGCGAGTCCTATTGAATTGCAAACGCTTGTTTCCCCTTCCCGAGCGACCGACGTAAGCCTCTTCCGGTTCTCTATACTATATTGCCCCTCTTTCTGCATATGTATCCCAGTAGAGTTCTGCAACATATTTTTTTATATACCGATGAGGGTCATTTTATTTCCTTTCCCTCTAAAGATCTAGGCTTCTTTCTCTTATTCCGTTCTCGTCTTAAAGCACCTTTGAGGACCCTTGAAACCCGTTAGTCTCAGTCTCCACCTTCCAATATGGCCGTCATGTTAGCTGCGGCCCTCCGTACACGGATTACTGGGACCTCTCAGACCCCTCCTTCCTACAGGAGACTGGGATATTTACTACTCCACCCCCCCCATTGTGCTTCACACCAGAGGGTTCTTTGTATGTGGCGGCGGCCACACAACGCAGTGATGGTCAGCTTGCGTTCTAGAGTCTTTTACAAATGCTGACAGGTAAGGATCTGTTTATCTGGGGCGGTTTTCGTATCTCACGGCCCCCATATGAACTGGCAGACCTTGGTTTTGCCTAATTTTATCCAGCCAAAAAGTTATCCAATTTTTACCGTTTAACTGCCTCCAGCTGCTTTTAGCCTAGTTTGTAAAGCATTTGCACAAAATAATGCTGCTGAGGAGACAGTTCCCTGATATGTTCTGTGCACGCTGTCAGTAAAGGCAGCTGACAGTGACAGTAATGGCTGGGAATAGAAGTCCCAGGCCACCGTCCTCGGAGCCGCCATTTCAAATGCATCTTAACCTGACACCAGGAGATAAAGTATAGTGCCGAGAGTGCTGGAAATTGACAAACCGCTGACAACTCTCAACAATTAGTCGACCGTCGGAGAACAGTTCTTCTTGCAGATGGCACAAAAAGCGTGCTGGTAGCTTTCATGAGCCATGGATCGCTGTCTTGTCTTCTTTCTATCTGCCTTTAACAAAAGTGACACATTTCAAAAGATATATACTATTAACGCGAATACAGATACGTCACATAAACGGAAGAGGAAAGGTGAAATTGAGTCTTAGCAGGCACTGGTCCAGTTCTCTTGACCTCGATGTCCATATTTTTCCTTCCTAGGCGTAGGCTTCCCAGGTGCTCCTCATGGACATCCATCACCCAAAAGGTATCCCCATGTTTTGTTGTAGATCTCCTACTGGTCTTTTAACCCATTTGTGACACTGTAATGGTTGCCTTTGTTACCTTATTTAATCAGTCCTGATATTAAAGATGTGCACATAGCACCCACATTAAACTCTACTTTGCCCAGCTGGCTCCGGAGTGACGTATAACTCTCATTATATCAGGCTTGAGACAAATTTTGCTGTATGTAAGAAGTCATTCTATAGCGTGAACCTAATCAGACAACTTGGTTCTCCTGTATAGCTATATATGGCCAAAGAAAAGCATAAAGTCAACGAGTAATGGAAGAGGCAGCTGTTTTGTGGACTGTTAATAGATTGTGAAGTAGTGTTTGTTAAAGAGGTGCATCTTCAGCTCTTTCCTAAATTGAAGCAGCATTGGGGTGATCCTGATGGACATGTGAATGTTGTTCCAGATCCTGGATGCATAGATGAAAAAGATGACAAAAACCTGCAGCCTTTTTTACACTTCTTATTCTGCAGTCTGATGGTGTCCTGCTGCGGGTGTGCTGAGAACCACCAGAGATTTGTGAGCTTGTCAGCAACATAAGTCGGAGTATTGTCATGATGGCTTTGTAAATGATCCAACAGGTTTTGAAGGTGGTGCGGGCAGTGTGAGTTGTCTAGCAGACCTCAAGCCTACATGACACACAACATACAGAGATTGCCTTTGGGTCAGCCCACTTCAGACATTGCTTTGCTCAGTTATTCCTGAACCAGCCCACAACATTTCACAGATGTTTGCTTTCTTGCTGCGTAGGTGACATGCATAAATAACTAGCGAGGATGGTCATTGCACATGCAGGAGGATTATTAAAATGTTGGTTCTCTGTATTTTATCAGTACAAGATGGGGTGGTTGGGCACTGGATTTAATGATTGCTGGAGTTTCCCATTGCCTCAGGCACTACAGCTGAACATATTTTATTTATACTCTCTCAATAGTGCATTGCCATCCATTCATAACTGAAAGAGATTAGACTGGTCAACAACAAATAAGTAACAATAAAAACCTGAACAGACCATTGAAGTTACTCTCAATTGCTAACCTTTTGCATGTGAACTCTGGTCTAGTGTCATAGGTCACAAAGCCTCTGCATGGTCGGAATAAGAGCTCCCATCTCATTGGCAGGTTATCATCACATTCAAGAGCTGCTCTGCAGGGGCATCACCACATACAGACACTAGTTACAAATGACTTTAATAAAAGCAGTTCATATATAATTTACCGAAAACATGTGGGTCTTCAATCCCGGGAATCATATTCATGTTAAAATAATTGGAACCAAGAAGACTATGGAAAGTCTATCCAATTCAGTGTGTGCATCCCCCGTTCATGTAGAGCAAATCACATTCAGTAGAAAATCTGGTGGCCTGTTTGCACTTGAGCAATTTTGGGGTAAGTCTTGGAATCCAAAGGGACAAAGTCAAGGCTGTTGCATCTGCGTTGTGGAAAGGTGGTGCTCTTTATACCAGGGTTCTCCAAAGTCGGTCCTGGAGGGCTGGATCCATGCCAGATTTTTAAGATAGCTACATTTATCTAAATGGGGATATGCTAAAAATCTGGCATGGATACGGCCCTCCAGGACCAACTTTGAAGAACCCTGCTTTAGAAGTATAAATTATCACCTCAAGGTGAACCGATTATTGCATCCATGAACAGTGTGTCTTTCTTCCTTTCTGAAAACAAGTCTGAAACAATCAGAAACCTGAGGTGACAGTCTACTTCTAGGAAGGTATTCACACATATTCCATGTATTCATACTAGGTTTCCAAACTAACACGATTTGATTAACTGTTTTATGCCCCTATGAGCATCACCAGAGTAATAATGTGCTATCCTTCACGACCGACCACATGCTTGTTCAATAATGAATGCCTGGTGCATGACACAGGGGTAAATATGACTAATGCACGACAGTCAAAGAATCCAGTTAATGTTAAACTAATTTATCAACCCTGAATGGATTATACACGATTTATCACATTTACCTCATAAACAGCCTCAGAGCATTGGCACAGTTTAAATGCCACATAATAGATGTCTCCTATTAGCAAAGAAGGTGCAGCATATAACGCATCTCCATTATTATGTCTTCCAGTCGCTAGACTGCATCATTTAGCTGGGCTCCCCACTGCATATCTTATGTCTTCACTGTAGGCCTTACCAAGCCTAGAAGATCTAAGCCCTTCTCAGACATTGTCATAGTTTTTTGTTTTACTGAATATTATTGATTTTTTGTCTCCCATTTTTGAAAGTCGAAGTTATATTTCGTATAATATCTTCTGTTGCTATTTCTCCAGATAGAAAATGACAGCCTACATCCACAAAGTCCTGTTAGATACGTCATGCAGGTGCTATACATCTGGTGTGTCATCCAGAGGAAGAGTTCTTAAAAAACAAAGTTGCCTAAGCCAAGAAGCCTACCTTATAACTGAAAATGTGCTTCACTGATTATGTTTTCATGCATGCTTTTCCATCCAAGCACCTGATAGTTCATCATTCATGCACCTCTTGCACTCATGCATCTATTCATTCATCCATTGACTCCTCATTACATTCAACTACGTATCCATCTACAATTCCACACACACAAACTCAACAATCAGTCAAGAGCCACTTCCAGGTGTTAGCCAGATGATTTGGTTTTGCCAATGAATGTTTTATATTGCACTTCTCCTCTCCTTCTCTACCTGGAGATGCTACAAAAATGGCTTGTTAGGCTCAGATCTACCACATTCATATTTGTATTGGTAAAATTAATTTTTCATAGGCCCCCACCCCCTACTAGAAGACAGGTAAATACAAGGATTGTTGTCTTACTCTCTAAACATGTATAACTATTTTTGGGCGTCAGTGTCAGCTTTACCACCTTTATGATTCATGTTTCAATAAACTTTCTTCTAGACAGCATGACTTATCATATCAGAACTCTCAAGTTTACCAGGTCCCATTCCAGGTATTTTTCGTTAATTATAGGATTTTATCCTGGTGTTATAATGGGTTCCACTGGACTACAAACCCCAGCATGCAATCAAAAACCTTGACTGGATAAGTTATTTACGCACGGAACTGGGTAACATGAAAACTCTGCCTCCACCTAGCCCTTTCCAAGACAACAGTTTGTCACATACTGGGTTCTGTTGTTTTGTGCTCTGCTTTATTTATTTGCTTGCTGATGCCAGGCACAAATATCATATTCCGAACTAGAAGTTGGGCACGGAAACCCATATTTTTGAAAAAGATCAATGTTTTTCAAAAATGTTGAAGATTGTCTTTCATTTTAATTCCAAGTGTACTCCACGAAACAGTATGGTAAAAATTGAAATTCCTTAGAGGCTCCTAGGTTTTGCATCCCTCCGCTTGGCAATGGCTTGATGGTAGGTCTGCTTGCTTTCCTTCCAAGACAAGAACGATGATTGAATGTGGTAGTTTGGTTTCTGAAACCCAGTTTTAAGACATTGAATGTTTCTATCATTTCTCCTCAGTCAGTGAAAGATACCAGTCTAACAGTGTATTTGATTGGCTGAGCACTGTCTGTGACAATTTTCTGTATTTGCACTGCATCACTCCCCAGAATGCTCTCAGTATTGACATTGCCAACAGCGTTGGTAATTTCCACCCTCCCATGAATAGCTTCTTTTGTCTTTACAACCACCTCAGTAATTGTAGGGGCCTTAGTGTTTTTGACACCAGTTTTTGTAATGGACAAGGCTTCTTTGGACCCAACCATCCTATCTGAGGCTCGAGAGACAATCTTGTGCAATCACTGACATAGTATCAGTCGCTTCTTTTCAATTTCCAAAGTCCAATCCATGCATAATTACTGGAATTTAAACAAGCAGCTCCATTTTCTGGAGGATGGACTTGGAAGTGGACACGAGAATGGTTATGACTGCTTTCTCTACTACTCCATAGACAGGCCTCAGGTAGGGGTCATTCGCCTTGGCGGTGGCATGCAAGATATCAAGCATAGTGAGGTTGTCCCGCTGGTATAATACACTCTGCTGAGGTTCAACTACTACTAATGACAAACGGTCTCATTACCAGTGCCTCAGTGTAGTACCCAGCAACTCGACCCCTGAGAGTTATCAATACTGAGAGAGTGTGGGACTCCAGAGGGGCCATGGAGGGAAAGTTACTGGGCAGTGTATGTCAACCCCTGAAGGTTCTCTAATGAATGAGAAAATCCAATCCTGATTCCTACGGTTATTTCTCATTTTACACCATTTATTCCACCTGGAAGTTTTTGGTTGTTTTCAGCAGCCAAAGTTTTCGTATGAAATATACCAGGACTGCAGTGTGCCCACTGTCCTTGTAGTTCTGACAAGGCCAGTAAATTTGTTACAGGATTCAAAAAAATGTCGAAGGCACTCATAATCAAGGCAATAGTGTTTTTAGGTCGAACCTAGTGGCAGCGCGCATGCACTGCTCGCTCTGCGAGGCATGCTGTAGTAGAGTATGCTGTGGAAGCCTCGCCCACTCTCCTCCCATATTTTTCATTGGCTGTCATTGTACTTGGTAAATGCTGGCTTCCGATTCATTATGAAGCTTGTTAGTCCCTCCTTGTTACCGCCTTGTCGCCATTTGTTACCGCCCATAAGGACTGGACCTTTTACTTGGCACGTTACACGGACTGCTTTATCTTGTGAGTGAGCACTATTTTTGTTATTGACACTAATGGGGACAATGGCGGCTGCTTTATTTTGTTGTATTTATTTTTTGTAACTTTACTACTGAGCGCAGCGCCCGCTTCAGGGACACCGCGCTCTGTTTGCTATTATTTTTTAAAACTTTAATACTGAGTGCGGCGCCCGCTTCAGGGACACCGCGCTCGGTTTTATAAATTTTATTTTTGTAGCTTCAATACTGAGCGCGGCGCCCGCTTCAGGGACACCGTGCTCGGTTTTATACATTTTTTTTTTGGTAACTTTAATACTGAGCCCGCTTCAGGGACAATGCGCTTTTTCTTTTTTTAAAGTATTGTAAATGCTTGTTATGTCTGGATTTAAGTACGCTATCAGCGTCTGGCAGCCGAGGCGGCGGCACAATGGAGGCCTGGCCCCTCCTCCCCTCCGCAGAAAATCTTCCTCTTCAAAGGAGCGATTGTGCCTCTATTAAAGGGACGCAAAACCAATTAACTCCTAAATTGAGTTGCAATCGCTGTTCTGACATTCCTCAGCTCATTCATACCTCTCCCCTTTCGGCCCCCGCACCCTCCACCCCCCCCTCCCCCCCCAACACCACAGACAATGGTGTAAGCACGGAGCATGGGTGCAGGATCATCTCCAGTTTAATCAGATAACAGGAAAACCCATGTTCTCAGTGCCAGCTGAGCGATGCGTCCAAAATTGTGACTGAGGAGGGAGGGGAATACATAAAAAAAAAACTGTATTCTTCCGTCCCCGTTATCACCACCGGCACAAACTGTCTATTCCAGGGCTGAATGGGCACCACACATCTGTCAGTGTACCTCAAGCATGCCCTGTGTTTATCCCTGCTATGTGAGTATCGCATGAATATCAGTCACCTTGGATCTCCCTCAGAGCATGACTTGCACTGTCACTGAGCCTTCACTCCCTTCATTCTCCCAGTGTCAGACCCTGATGACCCATCTCAGGGTGCCTGGTCGTCGCATAGTGGTGATCCAGCGCGATATTAACAAACAGTATTCATACACCAGATACTCACTTGGGCCCATACATTCATACTACGCTAATACTTACGCTGGGTTTTATCAGTTGTACTCTTTATCAAAATCCCTGCTACCAATTACCTTCTGATTGAAGAGTAATGACTTACCAATGAATCCTTTGCTAATTGGGAAATTTAAAATGAGTGACATTCATTATAGTACATAATCCAGAAATAACCACTAAGTCAGGAAGTTTTAAAATGTTTATCTAAAGATTTAGCAGAGTAAAATACAGAGCCACATGGTACTTAATCGCAATACCCAAGATTAAGCATAGAAATGATTATTGCTAATCAATGACGGTGTTTAAAGAAAAGGAGAAGATAGAGACAGCAGCGCAACTAAAGGTTGCATTATATTTACCTAAGTGCGAGAACCAAAACCCCTTAGCCAAGGAGTTGAAAGAATAAGACCCAGGAAGGATGAAGAGCAAAGACCTACTCCAGGATCAGGACAGGACCGATGACCTCTCTACAACGACGCCTGCGTCGTTCCCCTCTCTGATACTCCGCTTCTCCTCGATTCTCCCGTGCCTTCCTTCTAATGGACTCCGCCGCCGCCCCCTCCTCAGGACCTCTTCAGGACAGGGATTCAGTCTGCAATCGATCAGCTTGGCAGTCTGGAGCTAAGAGCGCTCTGGGAGCATGGACGCCTGTTCTTCGTGAACGCATGCTCTTCGCCTCTTCTCACTAATTAACTAATGCTATTTTCTATTATACCCTTCTACGCCCATGTACCTCCCCTTAATGTTGCTAAATTCTCACACCATATCGATTTGGCCTAAATTGTAAAGCCTATTGTTTTTAAATTCCCACCCCTTCAAATTAATACATTCGCTTTATTTCCCACCCGTCTCATGACAAATGTAAACCAATTTTCATAGACAATGTATCAATGTACAACAGGAAAGGCAAAAGTACAGCATCTTCGGCCATCGGGTCGCGGCCTTGGACGACGTCCAGATTGACTTCATTTGGCAGGCACACAGGACACATGCGCAGAACCATTTGCCTCTCGAGTTTCAGGTCACCAACCCAGGCCCAAGTTTACGAACTAGTAAAAGTGCAAGAAGCAAATATTAAAATCACAAAATAAAATGTTTCACTGTATGCCCACTTTTCCTACTCTATTCCCATTTAATTATAAATTCTATCCCGCGTTAGTAGCATTAGGAAACGACAATTTAGTAATGACATGAGAGCAAGCTGAAGCATGTGAAAACATCAAGCAGCCATTTTAATACACACTGCGCAGAAGTAGAAATTTCCCACCAAGCAAAGAGAGACGTCACAACACGTGCTATGGTTGAGACATGCGCAGATAGTTTCCCACGCTTTAGCGGCCATTTTAGATTACAGACAAGCGTTATTCATTAGTAAAACACATAGGCAAGCATCCTTCCCTTTCGTGTAGTGTATGCAAAGGTTAGTATTAACAATACAAGTTTTAATAGATTAATACTGTGATGAGGATTGAATACAAGCAAGTTTCATTTATGAAACCTTGCTCCATCAATCCCCTCTCTGATGGCGTTTCTGAGCCATCAAAACACTACCCTCAATCAGATGCCAACTTCTAGGAAATTACTTCATTCTCATCTTTACACTTTCCATTTTTACAATCTCCTTTTAATTTCTTGTATAATTCACTTCTCCACTCTTCAAGTTCGATTTAATCTACCTTTCGTTTCTTTCCTCTTCCTGTCACCTTATATGTTCCATTCCTTTTACAGCATTTGCACCATATTGTTATTGCCAATATTATTATTGCTAAGGGTACTAATATTTGACCTATAAGTCCTTTTCCTATATTAGCAAACCAGGTACCAATTGACGAGATACTATTTGTCAATCTTTCCCATACACTATCAACTTCCAGTGGTTTAAGTTCTTTCTCAAGTTTAGTTATATTCTGTATATACGTTCCAATTTCTGCACTCTTATCAGGAATATAAGTGCAACAATGTTTCGTCTTCAATAATTTACAGACTCCGCCCTCTTTTGCCAATATTATATCAAGAGCAAGTCGATTTTGCATAACCATAGATCTAATCGCAACCATTTCCGCATTAATCATTAGAAAACCTCCAGCAGTATCCGTTGATAAACGATCAACCACTGTAGACAATTTACATATTCTCCTTGAGTTCAGAATTATTCCCACTGAAGGTATCAATGCACCAAATATATCACCTAAAATTTCTGAAAAACTAGCTCTTTTACTACGTATTAATTCGCTATTGTTTTCATTGCTCTCAGTGTTTCTTTTTACGTGGTATATCTTTGGAAATACTATTCCAAAATAACAACTACCATACCACCGTGCAGGAAGACTAAAGTAAGCCTTATTCCCACACACATAATAGATTCCAGGAAAAACTGAATCTGTTCCTCCTTTGAGTCCCCAACCTCCAAGAATTAAAAAATTGTGTTCACATTCACTGGTACCGATGAAAACATTGTTATAATCAGTCTTTAACCTATGAAGACAAATTTTTCCTGTCTTTACGAAATCCAGAGCCATAGCAGCTTGAGCCTTGCCAGGTGTGTAACTCCCTTCTTTCTCAGCCCAAGGTGGTAAATGAGCCTTATGCTCAGAAGCTTTCTTTTGAAAATCTTGTCTTCTATCTTCTACTAAATTCAAAAATATCTTTTCTTCTTCAAGTAAAGAACATGTTAGATTGTGTCTATGTGCATGTGTTATGTCTATTGATTTCATTGTTAAGAAAAATTCTCCCATAAACTGTGCGTCTTGACTACTAAGCACTGGGTTCATACTCTTGCGAATCGGAACCTCAGAAAATATCACATCTAAGTTTGAATAATAATACTGAAGTCTCCCTGTTCTATAAAATCAACTAGACAAAACACTACATGATATGCCATATATCAGTGGTAAGTGATGGTATGTTAATCCTTCTGCTACTGATTCAGGTAACTTCATACAGACATAACAATTACTAACTTCCATGGTGTCTACATATTGAAACAATAACTTTGTGAAAACGTTTAAACTAGTGTCATTGTCAGCTATTTCATGTTGAATTTCTGGTTCATTCTCTGCCATTAGTTCTACTCTATTGCCCTTCATGTTTGCTGTCCTCTCCTTAGTTTCATTATTAATCTTTTTATCCATTATCATAAGGTAAGGAACAGCTACAATCAGGACTAACCATACTATAAGCACCATTACTAGACTACATATGCATATTGCACAGCATCTTCTACAACATCTCTGTTTTGGTCTCCCAGTAACTCTATTGTTAGGCATTTTTCGACAAGTAAGATTGCTCTTATCTTTTCTTTAGCTTATTCTTTTGCTTAGTCAGGGTGGTCTTGTTTCTTCTTCGTACGTCAGTTCTGCACTTGTTCCTTCGCCACCACTGTCACTTGACTCTGAGCTTTCAAAATCTTCAAGGATGATATAAGTCCAATCAGGACCCTTGAATATGTTATTCACAAGTTTCAGTCTTTTACTTCTTCTTTTCGCAGTTTTATGTTCTTGGTCAGTTTGACTTGTCACTTCATTCACTTGATCTGGATCTTCACTTCTGGTTGTTATGTGGTACTTCACTCTTTTAATGACACTTGGCCAATGATCTCCTTTTCTTGTTTTCTTTGTTTGCACTGTCGCTTTATCTTTGTTTTCAGAAATCTTTTTAATTTCACTGCTTAGCACTGTTTCGTGTTCTTCAATAACTGTGTTTCTTGTTTGCTCCTTTTCAGGTCTAATTGGTTTTTCTGTAACAGCTCCGCTGTGAGTTTCCAATAACTGACCTTGTTCTTTATTTATTTCTTCAAGTTCATGTTTTTCAAGGTTTTCTTCTGTGCACTCTTCTTGATCTAACTTGTTCTGATCAGGGCTTATTGCACTGTGAACTTCTGCAGCCTGACCGGATTCTTCTAGACCTGTCTGTCCCTGTTCAAAGTCTATTAGGTCTTCACTGTTTTGAGTCCAGTTTCCTTTCCCTATCTGACCTTGTTCAGGATTTCTTAATGTCTTTTCTTCTTGTTCCTGAACTGCTTCTTCTTCACCCATCTGATCTTCTTCAATTTCTTCCAATTTCGCTTGACTTCTTGTTCTGTGATATACTTCAGGAACTTCTACCACTGGTATCCAATCCTGACTTGTGCTCGGTTGTTCTTCTTCAGCTTCTCTGGAATCTCGAACCTGAGATCCTTCAGCTGGGCAACCTTCAGCTTCTTCAGTGATTGGCGTTGTCTGAGGATTCTCTTCCTCTGGATCTGGTACTCTCTTGGTGTGACTTACATGAATCCAATTACGAAATCGGGCACACTTCACTGCTGTATTCGTTGTCAGTATGACTTGACACAGTCTGCCCCATCTAGGTGATAGACACGTTTCTCTGGTGTGATTCTTCACTACCACCCAGTCACCAGGATTCAGATCATGTTCTTGCTCGGGCTGCCTGGAAACTTCGTCTTCTCCAACCTGATGAGAGACAGAACGCACTAGGTCAGCCAATCCTTTGCAATAGTCCAGAACCATATCAACAGATATAATCACCAGTTTGTTTGTGGGAACATGTGTTTGTCTCATTGCTCTTCCCATCATTAGTTCATGTGGGCTCAATCCTGTGGTTCTGTCAGGTATACTTCTGAGTCCCATTAAAACGAGTGGCAATGCATCTGGCCACTCTAATGATGTTGATGGACACATTTTTCCCAGTCTTGACTTTATAGTGCCATTCAATTGTTCAACCACTCCAGAAGCTTCTGGACGATATGCACAGTTCAGTTTCTGTTTGATTTGAAATGCTTCACAGATTATTTGAATCACTTCACTGTTAAAATGTTTTCCTCTATCTGATTCCAAAGTTACTGGAAAACCAAACCTAGGAATGAGCTCTCGTAGCAACAGTTTCGCAACTGTAATGCTGTCATTTCTCCTAGTAGGGTAAGCCTCCAACCATTTTGAAAACAGGCACACTATGACTAGTACATATTTCAGCCCTCTACATGGTGGTAACTGTATGAAATCAAACTGAAGTCTCATAAATGGACCCTCTGCCTTTCCAATTTTTCCAAATCCAATTACTGTCTTCCTCCCCGGATTATGCATCTGGCAAGTTAGACATCTCTGGCAAAGACTCTCTGTAACAGCCCTGAATTTAGGATTATACCAATTTTGTCTGAACAGCCTAATCATTGCATCTCTCCCTATGTGTGCGTCTCCATGATACATCCTAGCCATTTGTGAGAGTAAACAGTCTGGCATGACTGGTCTGCCATCAGCACTGATCCACACTTCATCATCTCCTCTTTGGGAACAACCCACTTTGATCCACAAATTCTTCTCACTTTCATCAACTTCATCTTGCAATTTCTTGACGTCATTCCAAGATTCAGGTGGCATATACAGCATAAGTTGGCAGCTGATTCCCATTCTTTCCACCCTCTTGACTGACATTCTGGTTTTGGCACAATGTTGAGCCACCAGATCTGCATATCGGTTGCCGACTACCACCCAGTCATCTCCTGACTGGTGTGCGGCACATTTCACCACAGCCAATTCTTTTGGTGATTGTATTGCTTCTAGCAATTCCCTTACAAATTGTCCATTTTTAATGGGGGATCCTGAAGAAGTCATGAAATCCCTCTGCATCCATAGCTGGCCAAAATCATGCACAACCCCGTAACCATATTGACTATCTGTAAATATGGTTACTCTCTGATTCCTCCCAATTTTGCATGCTTTTATCAACGCAATCAATTCAGCTACTTGTGCAGATTTGACTCCTGGTAAATAAGATGCTTCAACTATTCCAGTTAATTCACATACCGCATAGGCAGCAGTTAGTTTACCGTCTTCATGTCTTTGACATGAACCATCAACAAATAGCTCCCTGTCTGGCTTTTTAAGTGGCTGTTCCTCTATATCTGGACGTGGTTTTGTGCATAATTCTGTAATTTGTATACAATCATGTTCATCGTCTTCATCATCTTTAATTCTCTCATGATATGGGTCTGGTAGTAAGGTCGCTGGATTTATTATAGTACACCTTACCATGGTCACATTTTCAGCACCCATTATGATTCTTTCGTATTTAGTCAGCCGACTAGGAGTAAGATGCTGAGTTCGGGTTCTTGTCAACAGAATGACAACTGCATGTGGAACATACACTTTTACAGGGTGTCCCATCACAATTGTCTCACTTTGTTCAATGCTCAAACAAGTAGCCGCCACTGCTTTCAAACATCCTGGCAACGCGGCTGCTACTGGGTCCAATGTAGCAGAAAAATATGCTATAGGACGTCTTTCTAATCCATGTCTCTGAGTTAAGACAGAAAGTGAACAATTTTCTCTCTCATGACAGAACAATGCAAATTCTCTTTTATAATCAGGCATGCCTAAGGCAGGTGCTGAACATAGGGCAGTTCTCAATTTTACAAAGGCTTCTACACTTTCATTCTCCCACTCAACAGGGTCCTTTGCTTTCTTTTTTGTCATGTTAATTAAGGGCTTAGCTAACATGGAAAATCCTGGTATCCATCGTCGACAGTAACCTACTATTCCTAGGAACATTCTCACTTGTCTTTGTGTTACAGGCATTTGCATTTTCTTTATTAAAGCTACTCTTTCAGCTGTTACTCTTCTTTTTCCTCTTTCAATTTGATGTCCCAGATATTTAACAGCTGTTGTACAGAATTGCAATTTTTCAGGTGAGACTTTATGTCCTTCTTCTGCCAAAAGATTTAATAATGCTATGGAATCAACAACACAGTCCTCTCTGGTATTCGATGCCACCAATAAGTCGTCGATATATTGGACTAAGACTGAGCTTCCTGGCATCACTAGTTTTTCAAGGCACTTTTTCAGTATCTGGTTGAAAATAGAAGGACTTTCTGTGTACCCCTGAGGAACACGATTCCACACATAAACCTTGTTCTCAAATTTAAATGAGAAAAGATACTGGCTGTCTGGATGTAATGGTATTGAAAAGAACGCTTGACACAAATCAATTACTGTGAACCATCCTGCACTCCAAGGGATCTGGTATAGAATTACTGCAGGATTTGGCACTATGGGACAACATGGTTCCACAATCTTATTTATTTTCCTCAGGTCCTGAACAATCCTATATTTTCCACTAGGTTTCTTTAACCCCATTATAGGTGAATTACATGGGCTACTCATTACTTCTTTTAGGATATTTTGTTCTACCATTCGATTTATTTCGTCAATGACTCCTGCTTTTACTTCTGCACTCATTTTGTACTGTCTGGTATTTGGGAAAATTGCACCTTCTTTTACAGTAATTTTAACTGGATCTATTTTAGCCATAAGTCCTACTTCCTTTCCGGTGAAATCCCATACTATGGGGTTTACTGTATCTTTTAATTCTTCTGGCAACTCATCTTTTGTTATTAACGAAAACATTTCATCCACTTCTGTACCTTGTTTTGCAATCATAATTTTATATACATGGACTTCATCTGGTGTTTGAACTGCCACACCATCCGGTGTGCAGAAAATGGTACAATTCATCTTGCACAACAAATCCCTACCTAATAAGTTTACTGGACTAGAATCACACACTACAAAATGATGCATTTCTCTGAAATTTCCGATTTTAACTTCCATGGGTTCGGTAAGGGGTGTTCTAATCCGCTGATTAGCTACCCCCAGTACTTGGATATTTTCACCAGAGAGAGGAAGGTCTGGAATGTCTGCTGTTCTCACAGTAGACCGGGTAGCACCAGTGTCCAAAAGGAAAGTAATATTATTACCTTTCACATTCCCTTCAACATATGGACCTGACTGATCTACCTGTAAGGATGCGCCAAGTATGCACTCCTTCTTCCCCTCTCCTAGGCACCGTCATGGACTGAATTGACACAAATCGTCCTGCAAAAGAAATTGTGATGTTATATAATCATTCTTACCACTTCCTCCTTGATATCCGATGTCTGTACCATGCTTTGCTCTGCTTACATTACCCTGAATAGGTGCAGGTGGCAACTGACTCTGAGGATTTACACTCTGCTGTGAGTCATTCTGCGTCTGTGGATTTAAATTTTGATTTGGGCCATTATTATTCCGAATTTTTTACATTCATCCTTCCAATGCCCCAATTTTCCGCATCCATGACAAGGAAATTTCTTTTTAGCTTCTTCTCTACTCATTCGTCCTCTAAATTTTCCACCATTCCCAGTATCACCATTCGTTCCAGAATCTTTTCCTTAATTTTCACTCGGATTTTCCAAATTGATTCCCTGTTTCTCAGCCATTTTCACCTGAGCCCACATTACCTTCTCCTGTAACTTCTTGTGTCTATCCTCAATATCGTCTCCACAATATTTTGCATACTTCAAAATCTCATCAATGGGCTTCCCTTGCCAACAAAGCATATGCTGTTTAATCATTTGACAAATTTCTGGCTTCAAACCGTAAACAAATCGATACACAAACTGACTCATGTTCTTGTCTCCAATGTCCTCAAATCCACTATACTGTTTAAATACCTGCAATAGACGCTCATAGTAGGAATGCACCGATTCATTAGCTTCTTGGGTAGTTCGATCTATTTTTACCCAATCTGTTTCTTTCGGGGGTATTTTCCCTTTCAGGTAAGTTATCACCTGCTGATACTTTTTCATTACATCATTTGACGGGGCACCTGTCTTCGGATCTCTAGGATATTCATCACTTGGCCAATCCACTGTGATTTTGCAATCTGTCCACAAATCGGCAGGTACCACTATATCAAACAACCCATCCAAATCCATCAACAATACCTTTGACACCTTCACAAACCTGTCAACCTGCTTGTACCATTCAATTGGTTTTTCTCTCAACTTTGGAAAATCATTCGTAAATGACAAAATATCCTGTCTGCTCCATGGGACATGTACATATCCTCCTCCCGCAACTTCTCGCATTGGATACATTTGGTCTGCTTTCCCCGTTTCCTTCATCACATATTCAGATGCTGTTCTACTTGTTCGTGCTTCTTCCTTTTTCTTGGCCCACCTAGTTTTCCATTTATCTAGGTCTCCCCATTTTTGCAAAACTAACATTAATTCTCTTATTTGTAATCTTCTTCCAGAGGCATTCATATTTTCTAAATCTTTGTCTGAAAATTCTGCTCCATAGGGTTTCTGTAGTACTTTTGATCTCCCTATTTCTATTCCCATCTGTAGTGCTAAATTGGATAATTTTTTATGGAATATCCTTAAATTTCTGGTGATACTCCTGCACAGGAACAATAATTCTTCATCCTCATAGGTATTTAAGCGTTCTGGTCCTACATTTCCTGCTATTATTTCTTCTAATTCGACTTTCAATTTATGAATGTCCATTATTTTCGGAGGTGTGCACTGTTTAACTGACCCTTGTACCCATCTTTCTAGATCTTCAGGTGTTACTATGGTAGCACTTTTTGCTCCCGATGAAGTTACTAAACTTACATCTTTTGAACATCCAGGTACATCTTTTCTGGGAGTGCTATTTACAGAACCTCGAATAGGCAAGTCCATGAGTGATATTGTGGATTCACCGTCACTAAACTGATCCTCAATTATAACTGGAGCTTCAGGTTTGGGATTATTCACAGGAGTAGGTGTAAGTATCGGTGGAGGACAGCTTCCCTGAGTACCATATAATGGAACTACTGGACCAATTGTTACAGGTATGGTCAACGAATCAGGATGTACTTTTATCTGGGTTATTTTCTGTATTAATTCTGCTCTGGTCTTTTCTAGGGCTTCTTTTTCTTTGTCATGAAGTATTCTACTCGTGGTGAATTCATGCATTACCTGTGGCACTAATGGAGTTTTCGGTGGTGCACTTGGGGTGCATCCACTTGTCCCTTCCTGATATGGTGGGGGGTTTCTTAACATTTCCTCCATAAATTCGTCTTCAGACTCCTCATTTCTCATTAAATGTTTTGTCTTTTCTGTGCACTTACTTCCTAATTTCTCCTCTGCTGAGAACAATGGATATAATCCTTCTGTAATCATTGCCCTTCTCCATTGTTTCATCTGACCGTTCCTAGACTCGTAGGTATCTGGGGAAAAATCCTGGATAACCCCTATTACTCCTAGATCGGTCCCGCTCAAATGCCTCGGTTTCCCATTCCTCTAGAGCTTCGTACTGAGTTAATCTAGGTCTGGGTTCTAAGTCATTCATCCTCAATCTCAAGTTTTGTAGAATTCGCCCATTGAACGTGCCATTCTCGGGAAATGCTAGTATTCCATCATTTTTGGTATATTCTATCCAATTCTCCATCCATTCACAAGTATGATAACCTCTCTCCATCATCATGAATAAAGCGGGCGTTTTAGCTGGTGGAATAATAATTCCTTCTCTAGTTTTGATTGGTTTATCCTTTTTAAAATAATTCTTGATCTTTTGTAAAAATGACATTTTTCTCCTTTCTCCGTACATCTTGGGTAAGTACCGAGGTATAAAATTATATTCTGCAAAGCCTAAATATCTCCTATCCTGACGAATTCCTGTTAAAGTCGGATCGCGTTTTAACATGCAATCTTTAGCCACTAAGAATTTCGCTTCTATAATTTTGACCAATCAAATGTCTATCTTTTATTTCCGAGCCAATCCTTGCACGGCCTTTTGGTGACGTTTATCTGTCAACCCCTCCTTTACAATCTGCTCTTTTCTGTCCTTGCTGGTTTAACCAATCCCAGCGCGGCACCTGTGACGTCAGTACTACTCCTGACTACTGACCCCTCCTTTACAAGGGTCTTTCCACACCCGCTAATTCAACCAATCCCAGCGCGGCGTTTTGTGACATCAGCTCCCTCTCCGGCAACTGACCCTCCCTTTACAAAAATGTACGCAAACTTATTTTCTCTACAATTTTTAATTTCAGTAACATAAAACATTCGCTATCGTGCCAGTTTCTTCTAAATTCGAAAAAGATAGTTTCTTCCACACTTTAGTAAAACCTTTCCGTTTACTAACATACACTACGAGTAAAACCCTTCCGTTTACTCTTCACACAAGCTCCAGAAATACCTGTTACTTCTCCAATGTTACCCTTTCTAGGTGATATAACATCAAATTTTCACCAGCGTACTCTTTTGCTATTACTCACACGCCTAGAGTCCCTAACGAGTACTGAAAGTCCTGCTTAACTTTTCAGTACTAATTCTGCCTGGCAGATAACCTCACTGCAGTATGGCTTCCATTTACCATCCGCTATTCCTTTTACCCCGGGGTATTCTGGACAACATAAAACAAAACTTTGAATACACGGATGTTAGTTCATAAAAATAAAATTCTCATTACCCAATTAACAAAGAGTAACCATCCTCTGCTTACCAGAAAACTGATCCAGCGCGATATTAGCAAACAGTATTCATACACCAGATACTCACTTGGGCCCATACATTCATACTACGCTAATACTTACGCTGGGTTTTATCAGTTGTACTCTTTATCAAAATCCCTGCTACCAATTACCTTCTGATTGAAGAGTAATGACTTACCAATGAATCCTTTGCTAATTGGGAAATTTAAAATGAGTGACATTCATTATAGTACATAATCCTGAAATAACCGCTGAGTCAGGAAGTTTTAAAGTGTTTATCTAAAGATTTAGCAGAGTAAAATACAGAGCCACATGGTACTTAATCGCAATACCCAAGATTAAGCATAGAAATGATTATTGCTAATCAATGACGGTGTTTAAAGAAAAGGAGAAGATAGAGACAGCAGCGCAACTAAAGGTTGCATTATATTTACCTAAGTGCGAGAACCAAAACCCCTTAGCCAAGGAGTTGAAAGAATAAGACCCAGGAAGGATGAAGAGCAAAGACCTCCTCCAGGATCAGGACAGGACCGATGACCTCTCTACAACGACGCCTGCGTCGTTCCCCTCTCTGATACTCGGCTTCTCCTCGATTCTCCCGTGCCTTCCTTCTAATGGACTCCGCCGCCCCCTCTTCAGGACAGGGATTCAGTCTGCAATCGATCAGCTTGGCAGTCTGGAGCTAAGAGCGCTCTGGGAGCATGGACGCCTGTTCTTCGTGAACGCATGCTCTTCGCCTCTTCTCACTAATTAACTAATGCTATTTTCTATTATACCCTTCTACGCCCATGTACCTCCCCTTAATGTTGCTAAAATATGGGACCACTACTTCTGATTGGACAGGGACAGGGGGTGGATTCTCGCACCATATCGATTTGGCCTAAATTGTAAAGCCTATTGTTTTTAAATACCCACCCCTTCAAATTAATACATTCGCTTTATTTCCCACCCGTCTCATGACAAATGTAAACCAATTTTCATAGACAATGTATCAATGTACAACAGGAAAGGCAAAAGTACAGCATCTTCGGCCATCGGGTCGCGGCATTGGACGACGTCCAGATTGACTTCATTTGGCAGGCACACAGGACACATGCGCAGAACCATTTGCCTCTCGAGTTTCAGGTCACCAACCCAGGCCCAAGTTTACGAACTAGTAAAAGTGCAAGAAGCAAATATTAAAATCACAAAATAAAATGTTTCACTGTATGCCCACTTTTCCTACTCTATTCCCATTTAATTATAAATTCTATCCCGCGTTAGTAGCATTAGGAAACGACAATTTAGTAATGACATGAGAGCAAGCTGAAGCATGTGAAAACATCAAGCAGCCATTTTAATACACACTGCGCAGAAGCAGAAATTTCCCACCAAGCAAAGAGACGTCACAACACGTGCTATGGTTGAGACATGCGCAGATAGTTTCCCACGCTTTAGCGGCCATTTTAGATTACAGACACGCGTTATTCATTAGTAAAACACATAGGCAAGCATCCTTCCCTTTCGTGTAGTGTATGCAAAGGTTAGTATTAACAATACAAGTTTTAATAGATTAATACTTTGATGAGGATTGAATACAAGCAAGTTTCATTTATGAAACCTTGCTCCATCAGTGGTGTGCAAGGTCTTTTCAGTCACTTGGATTCTTGTAGTGTCTGTCTGATATATGATTCACACAAGTAATAAAGCATTCTTCTTGTCACTCTTAGATGGCCTTCTATTTTACAAGAGCAAGGTTCTAGATTGAATCCTGTTCTCTCTTTGGGACTTGGCCACCGCCACCCTTCAAAACTGACGCTAGTCGTCATCTGCTCAGGACATGAGGACTCACTAATTCACTCCTGGTTATAATTTAAAAAAAAGCATTTGCAATGCAATAGGTCTTGCATTTAAGCAAGTTTAAGCTATTATTGTAAATGACAATGCGTTTTTACGTTTCAAAAACCTAAATAAAAGGCATTGTCATTTACAATGCCAATAGCTGCAACTTGCGTAAATGCGAGACCTGTTGCTTTGCAAATGCTTGTTCCTTCTCGTGCTTCCACAGTGAGCGCATACAACTGCTCACGATCTGCGGATTCCAGCTTAGTTTATAATGACCTGTCAATTTCGAATTGTAAAGCTGGGGTGCCATAGGTCCTAACACAAGCAATGAAAATAGGGTTGTTACTCCTGTTGCATAGTTAAAAAAAAACAGCCATCATTTGGCTGCAGTGGGTCTTCTTTTTCGACCTGCACTTGCTGCACTAATGATAGCTACACCGCTGGTGTGTACCTATTCATAACCCCAAATCCGACAACTTGCCTTATTATTCTGCTGCTGTGCACGAGCTCAATGTGCAGCACCTTCTGTGTTGGCAAAAAGTGCTGCACTCAGCTTCAAGAACTGGGACAGAAACGCTGTGCTGTGTAAGTGACGCAGTCGCTGTGCTCTGTTGGACTGAATTTCCTCTGTGTGACAATTCTTTTGACAGAACCTTACAGAGGACTGCACTAAATAAGCTTTAAGAGTTGATTCTTTCTAAGTCAGCACTGTTTTACAACTGATGCATGAGCTGCGGTCATTTTTCCTTGGTGTTTAAAAACAAAGACCCTCCTGTCTTCTAACAAGAGGTTTGTCTTCTCTGCTCTGTCATTTCTTCATGAAAGACTTGGTTTATTAATAATGTATTGGATTTTATATAGTATATAAAGCAATCTGCAGCACTTCTGCCATATTTAAGCATTGTAAATAACATACTGCAATTGTAAAGTACTCACTTTGTCACCATCAAAAGGATCGAAGTCTCGCCAGGACTGATTATGATTATATATATATATATCGCATATCTCAAGGACGAGCATTTTACTCGCTGAGTTAGAGTGTGCTATTACACGTGACAGTAAAACAAAACGCGCAAATCCATTCACACCATTTTGCAGCCCTTATCATATAAACTACAACACGTTATAATATTTACACAGGTAAAAAAGTGGAAGAAATTGTTTGTATTCTATTTTTTTCGTTATAATATTTGAACAACACATATTTCCTTACATTTCATGTGTGACACCTGTAGCAAATATTACGTAAAATTAGTTTCCTCTTCAGTTTGGTCCAGTTGACCTGCACCGTAGGTTAAGCAATTGTGTCTCACATCTGAGGGCAAGGTTCTAGCCTCCCTTCTTCCTCAACCGGGAAAGGCAGCTAGCTAAGTGCAAAGGCACATCCGCTTATCAGGAAATCAGAAAAGTGCCACGTGACGTCACTTTGGAAATTAAATTAAATTGCTCCTAAAAACACTTACTGTAAATCCTACTTATGATATACCTTTGGAAAAGATTAACATTTCTTATAGAGATCTGCCATTCAGCCTTACCTAAAGGCAATCATCGCTTCTTCGGCAAATATGTTATAGGTACAGTTCGCTTCGTTATTAAGAATATGCGGATACTGGGCTCTGTGTGGGTGGCATTGGAATTCCTTTGTATATATTCGACAGTCAGTGCATGACATGTCTTGATTTCCTGTGCTTGAACAACACATTGTTCTGAAAACACACAGCAATTTTAAAGCATTTAACCAGTAAGCACACCGATACATACGTGATTAAACGTTATTTTAAAAATGTATTTTTTAATTAAAAATCTCTTATATCTTACAATTTAATTTTACAATTACATTTCACGAGCAAGAGAATTTTAAGAGACGTTCGAAAAAAATCTGCTACGCCAAAGTTACTTTTTGTCCAGCTCGGAAGGATGCGCCAGACTGCCCTCTCCTTTTTGGGTTTTGAAAATGATCATATCTGAAACAGAAACAATGTGGTAAGTTACAATTCATAGCCATGTCCGCTCAGTGTATATAAAGCAGTGTTTGTTATTTTTTTGTAACTGTAAATTTCTCCTGAAAACATATTACAGAACGGATGTTAAAAAAAAGAACTCATTAGCAATATAACATGGCTCTAGGCCTTTTCAAGTGTGGCGTACATTCATGCCAGCAGAGCGTGCCGTGCTGATGTCATGAAACCCTACCTACATTTCCCTTTAATCATGATGTGTCTGTGCTGCCTAACACGGGGCCATGATACTGGCACCGCCCATTGGCTTAATATGGCAGCTAATAGATTATTAAAACTTTTACATGTGTTTTTAACAACCCGAACAAACAAGATCAGGGAAAGTCGAATAAAGTAGTTTCGAAATATAATAAACACCTCTGCAACATTTGACACTAAAAGCTTAGTAAAATGGTACTTACCAAAGCAGAAACAATAGTTCTTGTGAATATTTGTAAGCTTGGGATTGAAGTGCCCCCCCCCCACCCCCTGAAAAAGCACCGGCAAGACCAGCACAAGATTAACAAGCATTTGCAATGCAATAGGTCTCGCATTTGCGAGACTTTGAGCTACTGGCATTGTAAATGACAAACCTTTTATCTATGTGTTGGTTTTCAAAACAGATAAATAAAAGGCATTGTCATTTACAATGCCAATAGCTTAAAATTTCGCAAATGCGAGACCTATTGCATTGCAAATGCTTGTTTTTTTCTGGATTCAGTCTGGAATCTGGGAACGGCTCACAGAAGGGGAATCAGCAGGAGCAGATATACACTAGAAATATCAATTCCCAAAGAGGTAGCAATTATGCAAAGAATGATACCTTGCAAACTGAGGACCTGTTTGAATAAAGACCGACAGATGTTCTGTGGGTGACAAAAATAAACGCAAGCTTTTCGAAAATAGATTGTTGGGGAATTTTTTTTCCAAAAGATAGCAGTCGAGCGAGCAGCTAATAGTACTCCAGTTATTTTGATCCTTAGCTTCCATACCGTTCTGGGATTGAGATCAATCGCCAAGTGTAGGTATAACCATAGAGCCTCTGGCCAGATTAGGACAATCATGTACACTTTTCCTGCATTCGGACCTGCAGACAAATCCATGCACCATAAAAAGGCGTACTTCTTTTAACTCAAGGTTCCCAAACGAGTCAATCAATCAAGGTATCGGTCTCAGACTTAAGTTACTCAATAAATGTAAAGTACACCATGAACCCGAACTGCTGCAGAAGTGCTGTTAAAGGGAGCTTTTCTTCTCAGACACTTGATTTTTCAGCTTCTCATGCTTGAATCAGTCAATTACAATGCAACACAGTTCGAATCAAATTACAAATTAAACTGTCCTTCAACACAGAACAAACGTAAATACATTTTATACGAAGATAATTTAAGCTACTGTATTTTAGTATTTCAAGTTTAGTGCGCACAGCTGGAGAAAGGGGCAGTCGCAAAAAGTAGCCCTTTGTTAGTTCAAATGAAATCTTTCAGGCAATTTGATCACGAAGTCTTCATGGTTTCTGAAATGTGTAGTAATTTCAATGAAAAGTAAAAGCACTTTACCATTCTGCACGTTGAGTCACTATTGAACTAATATGCCACAAAATAAAACCAATCATAAACAATGTATGAAAACGCTTACGGATGAAACAATTTACTTCACACTCGTTTCATAAAGTTGATGCTGAAGGATCTATTCACGGAGGTGACACGCTGCGACTTATGGCGTGTGAAATTAATGCAGGTCACCGCATTGCATGACCAAGTCAAACAACATAAAAAAGGTGTCTTGTTTTAGGAATAAATAGGATGATCCCTACCAACTACCACTTCCAATTATTTATGTGTACTTGTGATCTTGCAGTACATTCAAAACCCAGAGGGTGGCAGGATGCCCTAATAGTCTCCGCACGAAATTACACTAAAACTACAGGAAGTCGAGTCAGGTTTGTGTGGCACCTTTACATCCAATGTGTATTGAGTTAGGTGGAGTTATATCCCCAATGATGCGTGACCAACCTTCCCGAATGCTACAAATCGCAATACGTCATACATCGCAGTCAGTCCAGAAAATCGGCTGATAGGGTTGGATCTACTTGTAAACTTGATGAAACTGGTTACGAAAGGTGGTACAACGTCGAGACATTACGGGTAAAAAGATGTAATTCAGGTGCCATCTACCGTCCCTTCACAGGATGTTAAATGATCAGAAGTGTATAACATGTCAAGATACATTTAGGTTGAGGTCCCCATTAGGTAAACAAGCACGGAATCGAAACCTGTGGTGCGTGCGCACCACAGAGGAGCCGAACGCGGGAATCGAAACCAGTTGTGCGCGCGCACCACAGAGGAGCGGGGGGCGAGGGAGCCTGTCGTCTGTGCCGCGCGCTGATGCGCGTCCTAGACACGGACGGGAATGGGCGGAGCAAAGGAGGGACATGCGCCCGCCTTTGCCCAATTGTGTGCCGTTTTTTTTAAAAAAAAGCACGCTACAGCCAATGCCAGCCTGCGAAAGCAAAACCACACGCACGAGCGTGTGGTTAGCTTTCTGAAGCCCATTCAAGAGGTCTCACGCTGCGCGAGCAGTGCTGCGCGAGCAGTGCTGCACACTGCAACGCTAGGCGCGAGACCTAAAAAGGAGAGGCCAGCTCAGATTTAATTCCCAGAACGACAAGAAAACTTACAAGCATTTGCAATGCAATAGGTCTCGCATTACTGATAGTTTGAGGTATTGGCGTTGCAAATAATAACGCAAATGCCAATAGCTCATACTTTCAGTAATGCGAGACCTAGTGCATTGCAAATGCTTGCATAGTGAGTCAGGAACCAGCATTGTATGTCTCAGTGCAGTTCTGCAAGCTGCTCCTAGAGGTCCCTAGTGAGCAAGGCACCAGCACTGCTAGTCTATGGGCAGTACCGCAAGCTGCTCCTAGAGGTCCCTAGTGAGCAAGGCACCAGCACTGCTAGTCTATGGGCAGTACCGCAAGCTGCTCCTAAAGGTCCCTAGTGAGCAAGGCACCAGCACTGCTAGTCTATGGGCAGTACCACAAGCTGCTCCTAAAGGTCCCTAGTGAGCAAGGCACCAGCACTGCATGTCAAGGTGCAGTACTGCTAGCTCCTTCTAGAGGTCCCTAGTGAGCATCATAAACTTTTGGTCACATATGGTACTGCACCCTGCAGAAGATATGGTAAATCCACCCTACCCATAATGCATTGCATGCAAGACAGTACTACGAGTACATTCAAATAGCTATGTCCATATATACAATTAGTAGCTTTGAAATGTGACAAATGAATTACTATATTAATTCCGGATTAGGTTGTACTCTATGTGGAGCTGATGAAGGGAAATTTATAGAAGGTCTAATATAAATGTGAGATGTGGTAGGTGCAGTACCGTAAGCTGCTCCTAGATGTCCCTAGTGAGCATCATAAACTTTAGGTCACACTGCACCCTGCAGAAGATATGGTAAACCCACCCTACCCATAACGCATTGCATGCAAGACAGTACCATGATTGAATTCAAATAGCTATGTCCATATATACAATTAGTAGCTTTGAAATGTGACAAAAGTATTATTATAATAATTCCGGATTAGGTTGTACACTATGTGGAGCTGATGAAGGGAAATTTATAGAAGGTCTAATATAAATGTGAGATGTGGTAGGTGCAGTAACACCAGCTGCTCCTAGAGGTCCCCAGTGAGCAAGGCACCACCACTGCTTGTCTAGGTGCAGTACTGCAAGCTGTTCCTAGAGGTCCCTAGTGAGCATCACAAACGTTTGGTCACACTGCACCCTGCAGAAGATATGGTAAACCCACCCTACCCATAATGCATTGCATGCAAGACAGTACCACTAGTACATTCAAATAACTATGTCCATATATACAATTAGTAGCTTTGAAATGTGACAAAAGAATTATTATATTAATTCCAGATTAGGTTGTACTCTATGTGGAGCTGATGAAGGGAAATTTATAGAAGGTCTAATATAAATGTGAGATGTGGTAGGTGCAGTAACACCAGCTGCTCCTAGAGGTCCCCAGTGAGCAAGGCACCACCACTGCTTGTCTAGGTGCAGTACCGCAAGCTGCTCCTAGACTGATCGAGTACGTCAAGAGCCGCAAGGTTCAGATAGCCTTGGTCAGCCTGAATCAGGAAAAGGCGTTTGACCGCGTTTCCCATGAGTTCATGAACCGGACACTCAGAGCACTGGGGCTGGGAGACTTCTTCTGTGATGTGGTGACCACAATGTATAGAGATATCTCTAGCACGGTGTTGGTTAACGGCTGGAAAACGGACCCCTTCCCAGCCCTGTCAGAAGTCAGGCAAGGCTGTCTGCTCTCCCCTCTTCTGTTCATCTGCGTGATTGAGCTCCTCGCCGAACGCATCAGACAGAACAGGAACGTCAGAAGAGTGACAGCCCCAGGAAGCAACGGAAAGGGTGAAGTGAATTGTTCCCTCTACATGGACGACGTCTCAGTCTTCTGCGCGGACGGACAATCTGTGAGAGAACTGGAGAGGACTCGAGTTTGGAAAGGCGTCAGGAGCGAAGATCAACAGTGCCAAGTCGGAAACCTTACTCTTCGGACACTGGACCCCCACCTGAGACCCACTGCCATTCCCCATCAAGCAAGACTTCCTTAAGATCCTTGGAGTCTGGTGCGGCGGAGAACGTGCAGCAAAGAAGACATGGGAAATGAGACTGGCGATGACAAGGCAGAAGCTGGGACTCTGGAGCCTCCGGAGGCTGACGATCGAAGGGAAGTATTTGGTCCTGCGGAACGAGACCCTGCCAGTGCTCCAGTACATCGCCCAAGTGTGACCTTTGCAGTCCCGCACGGCCAAGGCCATCACGAGAATGATCTTCTCCTTCATCTGGAGCTCAAGGATGGGCAGGGTGAAGAGGGCGGTGATGTTCAAGACCCATGACAAGGGAGTGCCAGACATCGCCACTATCCTGAGGGGAATCTTCGTGTGCCACTGCGTGAGGAGCACCCTGAGGACCGAAGACGAGAGCCACGTCGGCTTTCTGATGATACGATTCTTCCTGTTGCCAGCGTGGAGGCGCCTCGGATGGGCAGATCGGGTGAGCGCCATCCCGTACAACTGGGAGACCCCGTGGTTCTACAAGGAAGTGGAGAAGTTCATGAAGGAGTTCGGGCTGGAGGCTGCTGCCCCCGCCACATGGACCCCGAAGCTTGTCCAACGCCAGATACGAGCAAAGGACATCAGTGAACCGATTGGCGCCCTCCCCTCTGCCACAGCAGACCACGTGTGGGGAAACTACGCATCCAAGAGCCTGACTAATCAGCACAAAGACATCGTCTGGATGGCCATCCAAGGAGGACTTCCGGTGAGAGCCTTCATGCACCCAAGAGGACTCAACCAATACAAGTCCTGCCCGAGAGGGTGCACTGTGGACGAGACGACATACCATCTCTTCCGGGAGTGCACGTACGCACAGGACCTGCTGAAGGCACTAGGCACAGAGCTTAGGGCCTGGATACCTACGCCCTGCATCACCGCGGACTCTGTGATGTATGGTTTGTTCCCAGGGACACATGCACTAGGTGACCTCCAGAGGTTCTTCTGTTTTCCAGAAACCACCTGGTAGTAGGGAAGGAGGAGATATCGACCCTGGTGTGCCGATCCACAGCCTCCTGCTTGACTACACTGCACTGGACGGATCAGATGAAGACGACGATGATGACTGAGGACCAAAGGGGTCCCCTTGTACCCTTGCACGGGGGGGACCCTGGAGGGGCCACTAACCTATTTTGTCCTTTATTCTTTAACCCAGGAATCGGTTGGCAACAGGGAAGAGGAGAATGCGGATGAAGGCAGGTGGAGTAAATGCAGTTATTTACTGTATGCATTTGACTAACGTGACCTTTTCCTTTCACAGGTAAAAGGTCAATGGGATAGCTTGCACACTTGTTGCCAAGTTTGGTACCAACGACTGACGAATAAATAAGGTGTTGTGGAAGGTGACGATTGATGTATCTGAACCAGAAACGACGCCCTGACAAGAGGAAAAAAATAAAAATAAATTAGAGTTGAATTAGTATAGTGAAATATGAAAGTAATTTGAGTGGTGGATAGGTTAGTCAGTTATTTGGATTCATAAGGATAGCGGAGGGATAGAAGAGGGAAAAAGGTTTGCATTTATATAGAGCTTGTTACCCCTGATGGGGTGTTGAAGCGCTTTTTTGGTGAGTAGCACGCTACTCCGGAACCCATAAAGGATCAGTGGTGAATTAGTATAGTGAAATATGAAAGTAATTTGAGTGGTGGATATTAGTCAGTTATTTGGATTGAGAAGGAATATACATGGGAGACGTGCTAGCGAGTAAAGTAACCACTGCTAACCTAGTTTAGGACCAAGTGAGTGTCCTGTCTGAAGGCCTTTAAGAAAATAGTGCCATGAGGCTGTAATTAAAACCCAGGGCGTAACAACACATGTAACAGGGGGTGTCCTAATGGGAGGTTACAAGAAGAGACAAGGCGGTACTAAGGAGGGACTACTAAGCCTAATGACCAATGAAAAGCCACCATTTATAAAGGACAGGGACAGGAGCCAATTAAAAAGATGGGTGGAAAGTAGTCGGAGCTTTATGCACATATCCTGAATACAGCATGTCTCGAAGAGACAGCGCAACCGCTGCCTAGGCGAGACCTAACAAGGGGACTCTCAGGTGTGCAATACTGGAAAGAGGCAGAACAGGAACATCTGGGAGAGGTTCAATGGAGAGACAGGAACAAACCAGAATTAGCAAAGCAAACTGGTCTGACATTGGATGCCAGTTTTGTCAATGCTTGTTTTGGCTTGCTTTTGATAAAACATTGTTTTGGGAGTTGCAGGGCTACCACTAATATTACAAAAATTGGAAAAAAGCAAAAATATTGTTTTGGTCTCAAAAAGCACACATTGCCATAGTTGTCCCTGGTCCTTAAGGGAACTACTTTGTGAGTGGACATGCTCCTTGTGAAAGTTTAGAATGCTCTCACTCACTTTGAAGTTAGTCAATAACTAAAGTAGGCTGACCCACTACTTCATGTTGTAGTGGGCGGAAGAAAAATGTGAATGACACAATAACAGACCAATGGGTGAAGAGGGCTGGCAGGAAGCCCCTGTAGGTAAGTATATGTATAGTTTTACTGAAATCAAAAGGTCTTGGCTAACACCAGACCTAAGAATGGATTGTTGGACCCGCTCAACACCTTGGAATGGGAATGATGACAAATCTGTAGAGCATATTCACAAGTAGGGTTTGTCTCAACAATAGCAAGATCCAGGATCCTAAGAGGGCTAAAGCCACCACAGCTCAACACATGCTTGTAGTTCTTTACTGATACAAAGTTCGTACCACATACATTTTCCTATGACCTATATCTTCCTCAGAACTTTACACCAAAACCCTCATACTGCAGCATTAGGATGTCTGCATATAGCTAATGTCGTGCTAATTTGCTCTGCAGACACACCAAACACTCTTCCCCAGCAAAGTGCAGGAGAGAATTTATCACAGCTAATGATACCAAGACAGACTTGTTACATGCAACTAAAGAAACTAATTTAGTGAATTACCCGGGAAAAGTGAGAAGGACCATCAAATCTCAGCCAAAGCAATAAATAACTTTTACTGAAAAAACAAAGAGTACACCCAAAGTTAAACATCCCTGCGTAGAAGACATTTAACAAACCTGAACAAAGCAAAGAAGTCAATTCCCATTATAAATAATACCCAGTAAAGTAATATTTAGGACAGCAGAATCCCACATTCATCTATCTAGATAACCCCTACAATATTCAGTGATAAACCTAGCAAAATAAAACATGAAAGAGCAAACCAGTATTCCAAGTTTAGGAAATCACACAAAAACAAAGATGACCATAACAATCCTTGTCTTAGAAGGCTGAAAACGTAATGGATGGATTCCAAAAGATAGATCAAATAAGATAAGTACTTAACTGATTATCTGTTTTAACGGAATTATTATTCTTTTTTTATTTTAGAACCACATAACGTGCACAGCAGCGGAGTTCATCATTCAAATAATGAAAGTAAACAGTATCTATCAATACCTCAATAGTAAATTCAGCACTCTAAGAATAATGAGATGCTAATATTATGCAGTAGAGATGGGAAAGTAATCTTACCATTGTTTTGGACACACCCTTGTATCTATTCTTCCAGTATGGAACATCTGTCCATACCCTTCATCCATGCCTGTATCGAAGGGGCTTCCTCGGATTTACATTGTTTAGCAGTATCTCTTTTGGCTAATAATGTAAGTAGTTCAATCAAGGTTCTCACCTTTCTAGAGCAGTCAGTGCCTTACGGTAAGCCCTAAACTAGCAAGCCTAGGAGAAGAATCTATGGGCCATCAAATACGTTAGATCAGTCGTCCTAAACCTGTGGTCTGGGGACCCCTGAGGGTGTGCGATGCCAACGCAAGGGGTCCACGACTGCTTAGAAAATTAAATAATATCAACATATTAATAAGGTGTATATAAATTAATAAGCACAATTGAAAATTTTAAAACAATTATAAATGTGAAGGAAATTGGAGGTTAAAAATTAAGTTGGTGGCCTCAGATTGATTCGTATGAGCAGTTAAACTGAATATAATATGGACAATGGGCGACCTCAATCAAATTTAGAAAAGCTCTAACATTACCATTACAATGTATTTGCTTGATGAATGCTTGTTTCCATATTTTTGTGTTTTGTTTTGTGGTTCAAATTAGCGAAATTGCTTAGGTCAGGGTCTCCAGATTCCAAAAATGATTCAGTTGGGGTCCCAGGATTCCAATAATGATTCAGTGGAGGTCTGTGGATTTCAGTAACAATTAAGTGGGGGGGTCCAAAGAATTAAAAATGTTAAGAACCACTGCCTTAGATAATGTGTGGAATATGGTGTGCCAGTATTTATGTAGCAATTGACATTGCAATACATTGTGGAAGAAATCAGCGGCTTTGGAATAGTACCTTGTGCAGTCAGGTGAAGGGGGCCTACCCATTTTAGACAACCTTCCAGTAGTATAATACGCCCTATGTAAATAATTTCATTGGATCATACACAGCCTGGTTGATATGGAGAGATACCTTGGTGCCATGCGAGCATCTCTCCAGTCCTCTTCCTCCATTGGGCCTAGGTTGGCCTTCCACCGAGACCGCAAGGATTAGGGTATTGGAAATTAGTGCCCGATAGAGTCTTGAAATTTCTTTCCGGCTTAGACGGTCTATTACTAATTTTGCCGCAAATGGTTTATATTCCAGGAGTGTGTTAACATCTGGATGATGGATCTCCACGGCTTCACTAAATTGCAAGTATTTATGAAATTGAGACTTGTGTAGTTTAAATTCTTTCTGTTGAGTGGCAAAGGATTTTATGTGGTCAACCTTCCACATCTGTCAGCCTACAGATATTTGTCCCATTTCTCGAAAGCAAGACATTCTAGCTGGATGAAGTAGCCACGTGCCACACTAGAATGGGTTTCCTGCATCTATCTGTTTTACCGTGCGATGCAATGGGGGGCTCTGGATCAGTCGTCGATAGCTACTCTTATCACAGGAAGAGGGATTCAGGTACTGGGGTGCCCTAAAAACACCCATGAGCTGACTCCCTTCAAATAAGTTCTGTTCAAGGCAAAATGCTCGGTTGTTCCTATCCTCATGGAGCCATTTACTTATAAGTTAACGTTTGCCATAAGAAGACCCCCTTCATAGCTTGACTCTCAGTCAAAGGCAATTCAGGGATGATTAATTGTTCACAAGAAGGGTCATGTGCTCGCCCTCAGTCTACGAAGAATTGCTAAGGTATTTCACAATGGGAGTTATGTAGAGCATACAAGACTGTAGTAAGTGTTATAATTCTGTTAAGGCTTACTCTACTCAAAAGGATCAGCCCTTTATTACAACTTGCCAGGTCTTTACCCAGAAACTCCAGTGGGGACATCCAATTAAGTTTGCAGCAATATGTTCGGTTGCTCATGATATGGACACCCAGTTAGTTACAGCTTTCCGTTTGGATATGCAGTCTAGATTGTCAATTGCCTGCAACCATCCAGCCACTGACCGGGATTATGGTTGATTTCTTCCAACTGTCCTCCACACCAGAGGCCTTGCCATCTTTATTAGCCTCTGACTAGTTCACTTAGGATACCGCAGAAAGAGAAGCATGTCATCCATGTATAGAAACATGTGGTCTTCAACGCCCCTTCCCATTGGAAGCCCGGATCGAAGACATCGAGTATGATCCAGGTCACAAGTGGCTATACAGTCTGGGTGAATAACAGATGTCACAGGGTGCACCACTGCCTGGTGCCTCTACCAATTGGAATTGAAGGTTATTGCACATTATTGACCCTATCCTGGGCCTTTGTATTGTTGCAGAGGATTTGAAACTAGAAAGATACTGGGGACCAAAATTAATTTGGGTAAGTACCTCCTGCAGAAGACCTAGCAGAGAGAGTCATAAGCTTCTCGAAGTTCACCAGAATCAAGGCAATGGGCCAAGAGAATGTGTGTGGTTGAGCCAGAGCCATCTGCACCAGTTTGATGCAATGCCTAGTGCTTCGTTTTGGCATAAACTTATTTTGGTCTGGGTATTAATGATGTGATCACTCGGACCAGCCTATTTACCAGTACCTTGGCAAAGCCCTTATTTTTATGTCGATGAGAGAAATTGAGCGATAAGAGGCATGCTGATCCACAGCCCTCCCATGCTTTACCAGAACTTACACTGTAAACATTTTGATGTCCCCAGGGAAGGCGACTACTTGTATGGCTTTATTAAATAGGTTTAGTAAATGTGGGACCAGAAGCGAAGCAAATATCTGATAATATTCAATCACACACCCTTTGGGGCCAAGCCCAGCTGCTTTATTCCCAATTTTGTACACAACTGTAAATCTGCCTGGATGCATCGAGGGCCAGTTGGTTAAGCTATATCTAGCCCACTTCCAGTTGGTGGAGCGCGGAGGAATCTCCAATTAAAATGAATTGTTGCTTCAGTTTAAGGCTCTTGACCTTAAGATTGGTTATTGCCCATTTCCCCATCTTTCCTTAATGCCAAAGGTAGGACATTGCTTTCCCCATGATCACCGATTTACTGGCTAATCCGTGGCAGAGCTGAAGGGCCAGAATGCACCTTCATCTGAAACTAGCCTACAAATTCAGCTGGCAAATCTTGCTGGAACACTTTATGTGCTAACCACCTTGCATTTAAGCACAACATTCTGCATTCCCCTCGCCTTGTGTGACCTAACTGCAACTGTCAATGAGGAGTGGTCTGACAATCCCTTGGAAAGAGTGCTAGATCCTTGCAAACACACCTAAGCTAGGTCTTTTGCTGAGAGGATGAAGTAGTCCAGTCTAGAGAAAGAACTGTAACAGGCCGTGAAAATTCATGCAGACTATGCCAGGATATAATGGCTATCGAAACAACCATGGCACACGAATTCATGGTCATCACCTCCGGTTACGGAAATGTAGCATATGGTTTCATAATTGTCAATTGCAGTTACAAGCCAAATGATGTCAAAGAACAGCGGACTTAGCGAGTTACCCCATGTAGCATGGCAATTTTATCAATTAAATCTTGAACAACATTCATGAAAAGCATTTTGGTAGAAAAGGACTAAATTAGGAAACGTAGTGGGGTGCCAATTCGAGTAGTGCTAATAGGGAGTCACAGTCCCGGTTAGAACTTGTGCTAAAGTACATTTCTACTTACACCTAGGATCAGAAGGAGACACCATAGAAGCACACCAGAACAAGGATAAACTTGTTCACCTTTATATAAATTAGAGGAGTGTGCTAGCGCTAACATTGACAAATCAAAGCCTGTATGAGCCCATTCACATTTCAGGACATTATGCAATAAACAGTCATGACTTCTAGGAAACAGGAATTCACTATAGCATAATGTACAGAATCACTGTGCATCCTCCATGCCCTGCACTGCAAACCACTAAACTAAGTGTAATGTCAAGTATAAACTGTAAACTCGTGCCCTCCAACTCCCCCTCCACTCCATTCTCCCACGAAGCATCTGCTGCCCCAAGTAACACCCTAATGGAGCTGAACAGCCAACATTCAGCTCTGTCAAAGAATAACACCTGCAGTTAAAAATTTTACAAACTATTCCCTTGTAATTTAGACACAGAAGACACATAGTGTTGTAGCTTTCGTGATGAAATAGCATTGATATTTATAAGCCTTAACACTTTGTGTCTTCTGCCAAAATGATGGATGTAACAGTTAGGATACAGATAGTTACAGGATGATTGAGTACTGAAGCAAGAGAAAGGTGGCCCCAGAACATCTGGGCCCACCTTGGTCAATGTCCAGATTCATTTCTTTAGCAGCAGTGACGGGTGAGAACCAGGCCCATATCTCGACTGGTGTGACTCCTCCAATGCCTGCCTGTCATCATCTGAACCTGGGTGGTCCAGCATCTCATCCTTGTAGCACCCACTTTGTGCCTGCACCATCTCTTCCTTGCTGTTAAACCTGTACATTCTGCTTCCCCTTCTCTCAGCGAGGGCCAGGCCCCAGTTAGGGCCTTTTTTCTCTGCAACCCAATCCAAAGCCTTCTTTGGAGAGTCCAAAAAGAGGGCGGTAGAGCTGAATAAGTCCTTGAGTTTTGCAGGAATTAGGAGCATGGATGATATGTTCATGGCCCTCATTTTTTGGTTGACACCCTCAAATTCCCCTTGTTTTTGCACCACGTGGGTGTGGTTAGGAAATATCATAATTCGTGTGGACTCTAAAAGGACTTGATCTATTGTACGGACTGCCTGAACTCATTGTAATCTTTATAATTCAGTATCATATTCTGGGGAGGGGGTCCAAGGGGAGGCCTCTGTTTCTCTGCTGGCATTAGTGCTTGTAAAAACAACAGTTGATGGACAGAATGCAGAACAATGTCATACATTCACCCCAGATCTGGGCCTAAATCCATGGATTCAAGCTAGCCTGGCTGATGTGGGCTGAATAGCCAGAAACCGGGCCCAGGATGCTTGTTTCCGGTCCAGGGAAGACATGGCTTGGCAGTTCGGGCTGGACTGTTCCCATGAGGCACAGGGTCAGACTGATTTGCATATGGCCATGTCTGAACTGGGGTGGTGGAGTGAGCTAAAGAATGATGATGGATTAAACCCAGATCAGTTGACTGGGGGTGAGTGTTTGATTTGCTCAAACGCTCCGTCCATCATCCCCTTTGGTATCGCTTTGTTCGCCCTAAGTTGGCAGGGTATGCCCAGACGTGGGTCCCTTGCTCACTTTGCCACTGGATTCAAGCTAGACTGGCTGATGATGGCTGAATAGCCAGAAACCGGTCCCAGGATGCTTGTTTCCGGTCCAGGGAAGACATGGCTTGGCAGTTCAGGCTGGACTGTTCCCATGAGGCACAGGGTCAGACTGATTTGCATATGGCCATGTCTGAACTGGGGTGGTGGAGTGAGCTAAGAATGATGATGGATTAAACCCAGATCAGTTGACTGGGGGTGAGTGTTTGATTTGCTCAAACGCTCCGTCCATCATCCCCTTTGGTATCGATTAGTGCTTGTAGCCAAACCTTTAGGAATTTTTAAGGATGGATTCCCTCAACTCCTGTAGAAATCCTATCAAGAGGAGGCTGTTTCTCCTGGCACAACCCTCTACATCTTTTCTTCATCTAGTTTTTTAATGCCACAGACAGGCGTTGCACAGATGCTTTGAGGACTTGGAGTCCTCGAGTTTCGAGATACAGCCTTCTGCTTCCATCACTCTGTCTGTGGCATCCCACACATCTTGGTAGACACTAGGGGGTAGCTGTTCCTAAGGTCTCAAGAGAGTAGCAACCAAACTCTGGTTGGTAGGGAGGAATAATGAAAAGTGGTCAATCTCAAAGAGGTTGGTTTTATAAATAGTGATGGGGGGAATCCCTCCTTTTGGATATAGTGCCCTCACACACCCTTGCGAGTGTCATGCTTCATCATCGGGCGTAGCTCCTCGTGGGGGTGGCGCTGCTGTCCCCCACGGGCCCCGCAAGAGGGCTCTTTGACGGAGATCTTTTAAGGAGACGCCGCAGTTGTGCATGTGGGTGTGTGGGCCTAGGGAGATAAGTGCGTGAGTGAATTAAAATTACCAGACGGTACCCGGAACCAACCTTTATTCGAGGGTCCGAATGGTAAGGTTAAAAATAGGTGTGGATCCTGGAGCCCCTCTCAGGAATAAATATAGAGGGCGGATGTGTAACTGGTCGCTGCTCTCAGAATCAGTGCACGAGTGAATTAACAAAAAAATAATAAATAGGTCAACATGTTTCGTGCTTCTTATTGGTCCTTAAGGGATCCATTGGCGCTTCGTCAGGACCGAGAGGTTAAGTGAAAATAGAAGAAAAAAGATACAGGTTACAGGAAAAGAAAGCCCTGTATACCTGTGGTACCTAGATTTTGAGGTAATATGCGTCCTTGCGCAGATAAGAACTCTCAGTGTGGGTTCCTACCCCCAACCTGTTGATACAAAACGGAGAAAGACACACAAACAAAAGCTTAAAAATGCACGACACATATTTGACAGACATCATATCATTGTGATGCATTGTGCCGGTCTTGCATGCACAAGAGGGGGCATGCTGATGTGTAAAATGCCAGGGTGACATAGTTATATGGACAAATTAAATATCAGCTGCCAGATTATCAGGTGGCTCCTTGCCTACAGATTTATTTAATGGAATCTATCAAATTGTGCAATGGTTGCACTTTTCATTCACAAGTCCACATCTTATTTTAAGTAGTAAGCCATCTTAAACTTACATGGAAGAAGAAAGAAATGCAACCAAACTCTGCTAAACAAAGAGCAGTGTCTTATGGCCTACCAGCCCAATGACTTCTTAAAACACTTTGCACTCTGAGCAGTGTTCCTGTCAAGTCGATCCAGCCTGCAGACAGGAGATTGGATGCTGCGACCTGGCATGGCACCACCACTGCTCCCCCCCCCCTCCCCAACCCGCCCGCCCACCCACCTCTTAGGGTTCATGGCTTGAGTGGGTCGGCCCCATGGTCAGACATCTCTGCATAGCCTCATCTCTTGTGGATGCTTTCTACCTCCAGGTCCTCACTGTTAGTTGGGGCCCGGGTTGGCAGCATCAGCACACATGATCATTGGAAGCAGTGGGGGGTCCCACACAGCCCAAAGTGAAAACTGCTGATGTACAAGGGTAGCCCTTGGAGCCTCTTTCTTCACGTCTCATCATCTTCTGCAAAAGTAAAGTAAGTGGAGAGGTAAGGCAATGATCTTGTGATGTTAGGGAAGGCGGACTGATTTCACAATCCTCCCAGTTTGGAGACAAGTAGGCAGCTCTCAAACATGTTGTCAGGCAATGAGAAGGCTGTTCCTGTCTGTAGGCTTCCTGTAGTTGGTACCAACTACAGGAAGCCTACAGACAGTTGGTACCAACTACAGGAAGCCTACAGACAGGAACAGCCTTCTCATTTATGACAGCCATCACCCGAAAGCACTGAGGAACAACTTACCAGTCGGACAATTTCTACGATTGCGGAGGAATTGCGACACCATCACAGAGTTTGAAAAACAATCAGAGATTCTATCAGAAAATCTGAGAAGGCGTAACTACCCTAAGAACATTATACGCCAGGCACACAAAAGAGCGAGAAACAACCCTAGGGCTGCCCTCTTAGAAGTGAGGGACAGGCCTCAATCTGAAGCCATCACATGTGTCACCACATTTACGCCTAGTTCCAACAAGGTTCAGAAAGTTATAAAGAAACACTGGGGGATTCTAGGAACAGGCACATTCACACCGGGCCCCCTTCCACTTTTTGCATTCAAACGCACCCGGAATTTGAGAGACCACCTGGTCCACACCCGCCCTAAGACACCACTCGCGAGACAACCAACTCTATGGGCTTTACCACCTGTGGCGGGTCATTTTCCTTGCGGCTCTTGCTCAGTCTGTGCACACACCGCAGCTTCCAAACAGATTGACCTCGGTCTAGCCACACCCTGGTGACAAACAAAACACACCAATTGCAACACAAAAAACTGTATCTACACCATGCTATGCCCGTGTGGTAAGAGATACATTGGCATGACGACCAGACAGGTCAAGATAAGGATTGGTGAGCATAAAAGCACCATACGACGTGGAAAAACCAACACCAAGCTGCTCACCCACTTCCTGGAGAACAACCATACCGCAGAGAGTATAAGGTGGACTATCATCGAGTCCAACACTAGCTGGACCAACAGAACCCTTTTTAGGCAGGAACAGCGCTGGGTTCATAGGCTTAGGAGTGACACCGAGGGACTCAACGATGATATACCTTGGGTAGAATTCATGACTTAGAGCACGAATTCCATCTTCATCCTCGCAATCTACATCACCCCCTGATTGTTCCTCATTAATCACACACATGATCCGGAGGGGAACCCAAGAGATACCCTGTATGTGGATAGACATCTTCCGCATCATGGAACATGCCACCTATCTTGTCATGAATTCAGGCCAGTTTCCTAAATAACTGTTTTTGAGGAAGACTGTGCAATTAATATACTGTTACAAACATCATGTGGCCTAGAGTACCAAGGGCTATCACCACACGCCACATCATGACCTTTTCATTCACAAAGCACTGCCCATCGGCTTTGTTGTTTGTTTGTTTTTTGACCATCTTAAGGACACTACTGAATCAACACCGCTATTCATTAGTGTTGATTCATCAGCTCTTTATTCCAACCTAATTGAGTAAAAACTCATTTCCACGTTCAATAAGAGCCGTAAATTTGATATCAAATCCAGCTATGATACTCCACTACAAGATGGCCGCCATTATGTGGCACCTTCTAGGAGAGCAGAGCAGGGCTCCGTAGACCCACCCACAACGCCGTGCCTCATCACGCACTTTTGGACACGCCCTTTACATCCTGCCGGGGTTGCAATACCGAAGGATATAACGGGGCAGGCCATCCTCACTCCCCTTCGATCCCGGCGCACCGCTAAGGAGGGGTAGGTGAATAACCAGGAAGAGGCGAGCTAATGTGAGTACTCACTCCCGAGTCCCGCATCCTTAAGGATCGAGGTAACGACACCCTCGAGTTTGAGGGCTTCGATCATCTCCATAAGGACTGCACTTTTTTACCTTTATTTTTATTCTTATTTCCTGACAGTAACTCTGCCGCTCACCGAGTGCGCGCCCAAGAAGCCTGATTTCCTTAATAAGGGGTAGGATTCCTCAAGTGCTTGTGCAGAGCGATTGTATGCTACACTATGTGATCGGGGTGAGCGGGGTCCGCGTGTGTGTGTGTGTTTGTAATCACTGCGCCCCACTGGCCTTCACATCATCCCGCACATAGCCATTTGTTTATCACTTCCGTGAATTGTACCACTATGATCAATGACAGTCCAACACGATTGTGGGCCTTTATTCTAAGTGCATACCGCCATCACGTAAAAGATCACTGTTTGAAGAGGCATATCAGACCTCACCCGGGTCTACAACGTGTGTGCCGTGTTCAGTTAGTTGGCACTGTGCATGGGGATCTATAGAGCATTCAGACATAGATACCGCCTATAGGCTTCACCTTTTGCATAGCTGACAGCAGCACCCTGGCATTTTACACATCAGCATGCCCCCTCTTGTGCATGCAAGACCGGCACAATGCATCACAATGATATGATGTCTGTCAAATATGTGTCGTGCATTTTTAAGCTTTTGTTTGTGTGTCTTTCTCCGTTTTGTATCAACAGGTTGGGGGTAGGAACCCACACAGAGTTCTTATCTGCGCAAGGACGCATATTACCTCAAAATCTAGGTACCACAGGTATACAGGGCTTTCTTTTCCTGTAACCTGTATCTTTTTTCTTCTATTTTCACTTAACCTCTCGGTCCTGACGAAGCGCCAATGGATCCCTTAAGGACCAATAAGAAGCGCGAAACATGTTGACCTATTTATTATTTTTTTGTTAATTCACTCGTGCACTGATTCTGAGAGCAGCGACCAGTTACACATCCGCCCTCTATATTTATTCCTGAGAGGCGCTCCAGGATCTACACCTATTTTTAACCTTACCATTCGGACCCTCGAATAAACGTTGGTTCCGGGTACCGTCTGGTAATTTTAATTCACTCACGCACTTATCTCCCTAGTCCCACACACCCACATGCACAACTGCGGCGTCTCCTTAAAAGATCTCCGTCAAAGTGCCCTCTTGCGGGGCCCGTGGGGGACAGCAGCGCCACCCCCACGAGGAGCTACGCCCGATGATGAAGCATGACACTCGCAAGGGTGTGTGAGGGCACTGTATCCAAAAGGAGGGATTCCCCCATCACTATTTATAAACCCAAACTCTTTGAGATTGACCACTTTTCATTATTCCTCCCTACCAACCAGAGTTTGGTTGCTACTCTCTTGAGACCTTAGGAACAGCTACCCCCTAGTGTCTACCATGTTGTTCTTTGGGAGCACGGGTACTGGACCTCCTTTTCTAAATAGCTCCCGGTCCCCAATTCTTTTTGTGTTTAGATCCCACACATCTTACCTGAGGAGGGCAACATCTATCACCTCCTCACCAACTGTCAGCTCCAGTGCTGGCCACAAGGTTTGGATCACGTGCAACATCATTATCATTGAAAAACAGGGCTGCTCATCCATGGTCCCCATTTGCACTCACTAGTCTAGTGAGGGCAAGTCATATGCCCACCTTCCACTGCTTATAATAGGCTTGTCCCCTCCCTCCCTTCAGTGATTGCAATATCTGTGACCTGCCACGCCAGTCAACAGTTTGGTGTGCTTGCTTTCAACTTTCTTGGCCGAGTCTTTGTTTGGATTAATCAAATAGTCTTTCCGCTCAGAGCCAGGAACCCCAAGGGTAATTTCAAGAGTCTATGAATAAGGGGGGGAGGGAGGCTACCACTATGGGTGCAGAATCCCTGCTAAAGGGAAGCTTTGCTGCCACCAACATCCATTGTCTTAGATCCCATAGTTGAGTGGATCACAAGTCTAGTAGGCCCCTTGTGCATAACCCAGGTGCACCTCTGCGAACCCAGGTGATCAACATCCTGAGTTCTGCCTGACAACATGTTTGAGAGCTGCCTACTTGTCTCCAAACTGGGAGGATTGTGAAATCAGTCCGCCTTCCCTAACATCACAAGATCATTGCCTTACCTCTCCACTTAATTTACTTTTGCAGAAGATGATGAGACGTGAAGAAAGAGGCTCCAAGGGCTACCCTTGTACATCAGCAGTTTTCACTTTGGGCTGTGTGGGACCCCCCACTGCTTCCAATGATCATGTGTGCTGGTGCTGCCAACCCGGGCCCCAACTAACAGTGAGGACCTGGAGGTAGAAAGCATCCACAAGAGATGAGGCTGTGCAGAGATGTCTGACCCTGGGGCCAACCCACTCAAGCCATGAACCCTCAGAGGTGGGTGGGCGGGTTGGGGAGGAGGGGGGGGGGGGAGCAGTGGTGGTGCCACGCCAGTTCGCAGCATCCAATCTCCTGTCTGCAGGCTGGATCGACTTGACAGGAACACTGCTCAGAGTGCAAAGTGTTTTAAGAAGTCATTGGGCTGGTAGGCCATAAGACACTGCTCTTTGTTTAGCAGAGTTTGGTTGCATTTCTTTCTTCTTCCATGTAAGTTTAAGATGGCTTACTACTTAAAATAAGATGTGGACTTGTGAATGAAAAGTGCAACCATTGCACAATTTGATAGATTCCATTAAATAAATCTGTAGGCAAGGAGCCACCTGATAATCTGGCAGCTGATATTGGTATCACAATTAAAGAGTTAGCTCAGAGCACCAAAGAACTTAACAATATGGATTCTTGCTTTAAAAGTAAGTCTGTCATTGTGGAGCTTGTAATCCATTCTTCACCAGAGAACATGCAAAACATAGCTTTCCTAATCAATCCTTTCATAAAGACAAAAGGTAATAATGGATCACCGTTGCACAAAGGAGAATCAATTTACAGGCCAAGAGGAAATAGAGTTTGACAGTGGAGCCAATGCTTTAATCTTAAACATTTTTGCAGATGACACATTTTGGATGTTGGAGATTCTTTAGGAGTTGGAAGCTATGTCCTTGAAAGCGGTCTCCAAAGCCGGGACTAGACCCAAAAGTATAGCACATCTTCTGGCTCTAGGTTAATACACATAGTAAACAATGGAGTTCTCTCTTCATATGAACAGCTTTGGGAAGAATTTCCATTGATGACAAATACATCAGTCCGGAAGATAAATAAAATGGCTTTACACTTCCGAGGATATAAAAAAAAGAGGTTGGCTTTGTTATTAAATGTGTCACAGCCGCTTAGTGAGATCAATTCTTTTTTTTAGAAGAATTGGTTTAAGGACATCAATAACTTCAAGGCTTAACAATTTTGTTGACCTTATTATATTAGCCCCTTTGAAAATGATAAAACCACTGAAAGAACAACCAATGCAGCCAGCTTCTACCGTGGATATAGCAAATGAGATAGAAAGTGAGTCTTAAATTACTTTTGATCTATGTAACTCGGTTGGCTCTAGTCCTGCTGAGAAGGCAGAAATATTACAGCAAAAATCAGGAGCAAGTAAAGAGAACACTGATGAGGATAACTATCACAGTAAGAAGAAATAAAGAAAAAAAAATGTAAACGCTTTGGGGTGTCAAGGGACGCGGCCTCACAACATAGGCCAGTCTCCAAATTACCTTTAAAAGACTATTCAATATTCTTAAAACAATTTTTTTAAACAAATCTTATTCATTTTCATCAGGTAATAATACACTCTATTTATACAGCATGGTGATATTTTTCCACTTAGTGACAGTTCACTTTTATAATTGTACATTATGCTCGTCATGTGCCAGTGCATATAGTCATTTATTGTTCAGGAAATATTCTTAAAACAAATTGAGACATCTGGTAATAATGTCCTAGATAATAATGACAAGTCAACAAGGAAACTGAATATCGGTGTGCCAGGGAATCCATGTAATGGTAATATTTTAAAGGATAATGATAACCTGTTAGGGATGGGAATTGTGAGTTCACTCAAACAGAAATTCTCTAGGTGGGAAGAAGGTAACAAAACACTAACACTAGATTCTCCATGTACAAGTAGGAAGAAGGTTGACAAAGTGTGGTTTCATAGACACATCTCCACATCGTACAAGGTTGGAGGAGGCGCTTTAAACGGACTGACTGTAGATTTCCTTAATGATGAATCAACTGCACTGAGTAATGTGCAGAATACTTTACAGTATACGGTGGTTACTACAGCTGACTCACCTATCATCTTGAAATACATCAATGTTCATTTGTCGACTTGTAAAATTAGGAATAAGATTGCAGATTTGGGATTTCACTTGAATTCAGGATCATTTCAGGGCAGAAACTTCAGGTATAGTGAATTGAATCCCACTGCACATACTTTTAAGATTGGAGCTACTCATAGTACCACTGGTTGCTAGAGATGAATGTAGAGTATGAAACAAACAACTTAGATTTTATACCCACCATTGTCTCTAAAAGGATCGATATGTTTTAAATCAGGGAAACACACTGAGATTATTATCAGATTTCAGTAATTTTACTAGTCTAAAATCGAATGTTATTGAAATTTGTAACGGACATAAAAAAGGAACTGAATTCTCTACGGTGACTTGGGTTAATGAGATTCTAGTCAACAAAGGACAAGTTACTTACCTTCGGTAACAGTTTTTCTGGTAGAGGCTCTATCAAATAGCAGATTCCTCACCTTAGAATATTCCCAAGGCGTCAGATTAGATCTGGAAAATCTTGAGCAGTACCTCTTCGCGCTGGTAAGTGGAGTCATTGGATTTGTGCTGGCTGCATTGGAAGTAACATTGTGGTGCCTATGTAGGTGCCACCCCAGTGTACTGACAGTTTCTTTTGTGACTAGTTCCGCACCAAAAAAGAAGAGCTACATAAAAATCAATGCAGTGGTTGACCAGTAAGCAATATCTAATGGGATCTTTTTGGGAAAGGGCCCTGTTTGCAGAGCGGGGAGGATGAAAGAGTCTGTTAGGATCTATAGTTAGATTGTTTACCAGAAAAAGGATTACTACAGGTACTTGTTCTTCTGATAGAGACTTCTAACTGCAGATTCCACCCCTTAGCATAGATACCCAAGCAATAGCTCCCTGGAGGTAGGTCTGCAAACTGGTGTAGATGAAAAAGTCCTGAAGGACCAAACTGACAAAATGCCCATCACGACAGACCTGACTGTCGAAGCAATACTGCTTTGTGAATGTATGGATAGAATCCATGTGGAAGTTTGACAGATGTTTAGGGCAGGAACCCTGCAAACTAATGCAGTAATGGCAACTTTGGCCCTGGTGGAGTGAGCCTGCAAGCCCTCAGTGGGTTACTTCTTCACCAGTGCATTGCAAATCTTTTTGCGGACTTCAATGCATCGGGAGATAGTCCACTTCTGCAAAGCCTGGCCATTCTTCGCTCCTCTGAAGCCAATAAAGAGCTGATCGTCCACTCAATGGTCCTTGGTGCGTTAAATATAGAATGACAGAACTCATTTTGGATCCAAACAATGAACTCTCTCCTCCTCCTTGGAGCGATGAGGTGGAGCGTAGAAGGCAGGCAAAGTGATACTCTAGCCAATGTGAAAAGGGGTGACCACTTCTGAAAGGAAAGAGGCATGTGTCCGAAGAACCAGTTAGTCAGGGAAGAAGTTCCTGTATGGAGGCTGGGCCGACAGAGCCTGAAGTTCACTGACCCTCCTGGCCGATGCAATGGCCACTAGGAATGCTGTTTGAGGACAAAAGCAGCAGAGGGCATCTATGCAGGGGCTCAAAGGGAGATCACATAAGAAAACTAAGGATCAAATTGAGGTCCAACTGGGGAATCACAAAAGGAGTGGGTGGTAACAAATGCTGCAAACCTTTCAAAAACAAAAAACCGAGTCACAATGGGTGACTAAAAGAGGGAAGGTTGACCCGGCATCCGCTGAGATGACTCACAAGTAACCTTTAATAGTGTCCACAGCAAGGCCTTGCCGGTCTAAAGAAAGAACAAACAGAACCTCAGCAAGAGGTGCAGAAAGGGGGTCAACAAGGCATGAGGAGCACAAAGCCAAAAACATACCCCAATGGCAGGCGTAGACAGTTTTAGTAGAGGGATGCCTGGCTGCCAGAATGACATCACAACATTCTGTAAGGAGATCAAAAAACCTCAGCTGTCGCCACTTAATGTTCATGCATGAAGGATAAACGTGAGTAGTTTCCGGTGCAGGACCCTGCCCTGTTCTTGTGGTACAGGGTCCTCCGGAAGAGGCAGCTGGAATGGAGGACAGATGCTCATGCTCAAATGTTCTGTACACCAGACCCACTGTGCCCAATCCGGAGCCAAAGGGATGACTTGGACATGGATGTTTCTAATCTTCTTGAGAACTTGGGGCAGGAGTAGTATAGGTGAGAAAGAGAACAGAAGTCCCACTCGAGACCGAATGCATCTCTGAATGAGCGCCGTGCTGGAAACTAACATGCATTAGTGCTAATATTGCACATTCTCGTCGGGAGCCAATAGATCTAACCAAAGCTCTCCCCAATCTCAGGTGAGACCACGCACCACCTCTGGATGTAGACGGCATTCATGATACGCAAGGCATCGACGGCTAAGTTTGCCCACCCTTGCGTTCAGAGATCCCGGCAAGTGTTGTACGACCAGGAAAATGTCCTGACATTCTAGCCATGTTCAGAGGCGCAGAGCCTCCTATCACAGGGTCCATGACTCCACTTCACCCCGTTTGGTGCAGTACTACATGGGGGTTGTGTTGTCTGTGAACACCTAAACCAGCCCATCTTTGATGGAAGGAAGGAAGGCTTTCAACGCCAAGCGAATCGCCCTCAACTCCAACAACCTGATGTGGAGCTGAGACTCCGGCCTCAGAGTCCTTTGATCAACTGTCAATGGGTGGGGAAGGGAGAGGGCTCTGCCGCTGGCCCAATTGGGGGGGTCTTTGGCCACCACTGCAGATCATTTTCAGTTTCCTCCGATGTCGAAGAGATTCCCTGATGCTGCACCCACTAGGACTTCAGATCTCACTGCAGAAACCGCATGTTTCAGCGGTCATGTTTGATCAGCAGAATGCAGGTGGCCATGAGATCCAGCAGCGTCAGAGTCAGTCTCACCGAAATTCAGAACACAGACGGAAACATTGAAATCACAGCCTGAATATTCTGCCTTGCCGCTCTGGGGGGTAGGCGCAGAACTGCATTTTGTCTAGAATGGCTCAGGTGAAAGGGAGCGTATGAGAGGGAGTTAGGTGTGACTTCGGAACATTGAACCCAGTGAATGCAGGAGGTCTGCTGTAGTCTGGAGATGCGCAATGACTGCCTGGGGTGAGCCCGCCTTTAACAGCCAGTCGTCGAGGTAGGGGAAGACTGGAACCCCTAATCACCGCAGATGGGCTGCAACCCCCACCATCACTTTTGTGAACACCCAAGGGGCCAAAGGGGAGAAAAGCGAACTGAAAATGCTTGCTCGGGCCACCTTGAACTGCAGGTAACGCCTGAAGGACGGGGATGTGAAAATACATGTTCTGCAGGTCCAGCGCTACCATCCAGTCTCCAGGATCCAGAGCAGACAGGACCTAAGCCAGTGTGAGCATCTTGAATTGCTCTCTTTTCTGGAAGAAGTTGAGAAGGCGCTGGTCTAGTATAGAGCAGAAACCTCCCTCCTTCTGTGGCACCGGGAAGTAGTGGGAACAATATCAATGCCCTACCTCTGATGTGGACACTCTCTTGATGGCTCCTTTGGGCAAAAGAGCCTGCATTTCCTGATGAAGCAAACAGAGATGGTGTAGGAGGCTGGCTTAGTATATGGTGCACACTTATTTAACGGATGCACCTTGCACTAATCGAGGCAACCCTTATGGTGATTTTAGTGGTATTTGATAACCATAGAAAGCTCTCAAAGTGGTAGCTGTGGAGAGCAGCCTTCAGGCTTATCACAAAGGAGTGTTAAGCAGCTTGTTTTACCAGTTTAATCAATAGAGTATGTTAAATGAAAAAGAACCACACAGTTTATATAAAAAAAACTTATATTTATTACACAACACTCACTAACACATTGGTATATCTTCTACCCGGAGATATTAACACAATACACAAGAATACTTCAAATGCAATCAGGTAAGTAGCACAAAATACAGTGGTCTCCAGGGGGAGACCAAACCATATACTAAGAAATTGGAATGCAAACTGTAAAGGAGGACGCAACTCGGACCAGAAGACCCAGAGGAGTCGGGGACACAAGGAACCACCCAAGGTGAGTACCCAGGAACCCCACGGAGGCTGTGTGCAGAGTGGACACACATCCGCGTGATCAATGGAGAAGTCGCAGTTGCAGTTTTGCAGAAGAAGGACCCTTCCCAGGGGACCCCGAAGAACTCCCTTGGAGGACGGAAGGTTGGAGAGCCACCCCACCCTTGGATGCCCTGGGAACCAGGTTACCTTCACCAGGGAAGCCAGGTGCATAGGGGTGAAGAGATGTCGGAAACCTCCGCAGACGACAATAGAAGACTTAGAAGAAAGAGCCTCTGGATAAGTTCATGATGGAGTCCAGTGGAATCCAAGGGTGGATTCTGGAAGTGAAGAATCTGCAAGCAGAGGGGACAGAGTCTATGCCACTCAGAAGTTACCAGGAGGCACAAAGACAATGCCCACCATGTCGGGAGGTTCTGGAGAGTTGAAGGTGACCTTGTTGCTGCAGCTGTGAGGACCAGGCGACGCTGAGGAAGACCAGAAGCCGTGCACGAGCTGTCCCACGTCGGATGTCCGCAACTGGTAAAGAAATCGAAGGAACAATGTTGGGACCAGCAAGGTCCAGGAGACTCACCTACAGCAGGAGAGTCGGAGCCGGCCCCGAGCAAACAGGGGAGCCCACTGATGTAGTAGAAGACGCTAAGGAGGACCCATATGCCGAAGCCACACGAGTCGCACGAGGACCTCGAGCAGCTCACCAAGAATGAAGGCCCACGGTGCAGAGGATGCAGTGAGGACACTGATCTTGGAGGGAAGAGATGCTGGATCTTCTTATAGCCCTAAGACCTCTGGAGTGCAGAGCCAACAAGCCTTGGCAACAGCAAGTTGACGCGGTGCACAGGGGTTCGGTCCCAGCGGTTCTGACTAGGGATACTGGCCTCAAAATTGCAAAGAGGACAGGTCAGGCCTCGAGCGAGTTTCAGAACGACCACCTGTGCTGCTGAGCTCCGGGAAGACCGTAGGACGACAGGAGCAGCAGACCGGTCAGCTTCGTTGCGGTGCCTGCAGATGCAGGGGAGTGACTCCTTCACTCCAAGGGAGATTACTTCGGGTGTCCTTGATGCTCACAGGTCTGTTGAGGCACAGAAACAGACGACGAAGAAGACTTGAAGAGCAGCGAGACCAGGAGCAACGGGAGTCTTCCTTGGTGCAGTCTCGGTTCCAGTCGAAGTCCTGATGGTCGAAGAGCGACGCAGTTTCAGGCTTGAGTCTTGTCCCACCACGAATCTAAGGAACCACCCACAGGTAAGCCCTGAAGTACCCTAAGGGAAGTGTTGGAACAACTCAGGGGTCCCTCCCAAAGGAGGGGCTAGACAGAGGTGAGGATACTCCCATGTCCTTTGTCCAGTTACACGCCAGAGTGGGAGCCAAGGGCTCCCTGAACTGGCTCAAACTGGAGTATGCAAGGAGGGCACCAAATGTGCCCTTCAAAGCAGTCTGGCCCAATCCACTAAGTCCTGTTTGGGAGGTGGTCACACCTCCCTGTGACAGGAAACCTATTGTTCTACCTTTTCCTGCTCGAGCTTGGCTCAGCAGCAGGAGGGCAGAATTGTGTCTGTGGTTGGCAGCAGCACTAGCTTGCTGTCAGAGCCTGAAAGGCTTTTACTGGGAGTACAGGGGGTATCCCAAGGGAGCCCCCCAGTACATGGGATCATACTTCCAACACCGGGTTCGGTTTAGCCATTACTGTTAGACATCTCGTACTGACTGATGTCCATTATATGTATTAAAATGGCTGACCGCACTTACAAAGCCTGGAGAATCGACTCCGGGGTTTGTAGGGGTGTCCTGCTCATGCAGGGGCACCCTCACACTTGTAACCAAGCACCCTGCCCTCAGGACTGAAGAGCCTGCCATAGGGGTGACTTACAGGTTTTAAGTGCAGTGACTTCAGACATAAGGAAATTTATATCTGTCGTGAGAGGTGCAAGCACCAACTCACACAGGCTGCAATGGCAGGCCTGTAGTCACAGTTTAAGTGGACTCCCATGGGTGGCACGATACATGCTGCAGCCCATGAGAGACCCCTGGTGTACCTACGCCCTAGGTATCTTAGTACCATATACTAGGGAATTACAAGGGTACACCAGTAGCCAATTGTGGATGTACAAAAGTACTTACCATGGTCAATTTAAGGAGAAAGCAGAGTGACAGGGGTCCCGATTAGCAAGATCCCAGTCAGACTGGGTCAAAAACACACTGACACCAAGCAAAAAGAAGGAGTTACCATGAAAGCAGATCCTACTTTCCTACAGATGGCCAGCCGTCAGCCATTCCTGTGGTGGGAAGGGTGGAGGTGTTTCCAAAAATAGTAGAGCGTACCCTTTCTGTATGATCTGAAGCACCCACTTGTCGGATGTTATCGCCGACCATTGGAGCAGGTGGTGCCTGATTCTGCCTCCAACAGGATGGCTGGACTTAATAGGAGGCACACTATCAAGGTTTTTAGGCTGCGGATTCGGAGGGGCGAGGGGACTGGACAAACACTGGAACTGTCTGCCGTGTCCTTTCTGGGTTTCACAACCTCATATTAGAGTGATGAGCAGGCTGCTGAACAGGGCATGGCTGGTATTGTGGGTGCCCAAAGAACAAGTTACTTACCTTCGGTAACGATATATCTGTAAGAAACATTAGTTAGTTATAGATTCCTTACCTTAGAATTACCCCCAGGCGTCAGACTGGATCCGTAAAGTTTTTTTGTCAGCAGTACCTCTGCGCGTCGAAAGGTGGCGTCGGTCGGCACCGCGTCTGTCGTCGGCGTCGTGGTCGCCGGGATGACGTCGCGGCAGCTACTTAGACGCCGCCCTCGCGCTGACGTCAGTTCTGTACACGACTTTCCGCGCCAGAAATGCCGAGTCATGCAAGACACTGACCATTGGTGCACAAAACTAGGGCCCTGAAAGGATGTCCTTAACCCTAGAAATCAGTTCGCAGAACGGGGAGGATGGGTGGGGCGGTAAGGAATCTATAACTAACTAATGTTTCTTACAGATATATTGTTACCGAAGGTAAGTAACTTGTTCATCTGAAAGAAACACGTTAGTTATAGATTCCTTACCTTAGAATAGATACCCCAGCAATACCAACCCCGGTGGTGGGTCTGCGAACCAAGATCACACCAGAAAATCCTGGAGAACAGAACGGCCAAAGAAGCTGTCTCTCCGGACTTGGCTGTCTAGGCAGTAGTGTTTGGTGAACGTGTGCAGCGATGCCCACTTGGCTGCCTGACAGATGTCATTCAGAGGCACTCCCCTTCCCAAGGCAGTAGTGGCTGCCGTTGCCCTCGTGGAGTGAGCGCGTAGCCCGACTGGAGGCTCCTTTTTAGCCAGAGAGTAACAAGCCTTAATATACAACACGGCCCATCGAGAAATGGTGCGTTTGTGTACGGCCCGACCCTTCTTTGCACCCACGTAACCAACAAAAAGTTGATCATCCACCCGGAACTGTTTGGTGCGATCCAGATAGAAGGAAAGCGCACGTTTTGGGTCCAGACGGTGGAGCCTCTCTTCCTCCTTTGAAGGATGCGGAGGCGGAAAGAAGGTGGGAAAAGTAATGGTCTGCCCGATGTGGAAGGCAGTGACCACCTTAGGAAGGAAGGATGGACGGGTCCTGAGAACCACCTTGTCCGGATGAACAGACAGGAAAGGAGGTTTTGAAGAAAGAGCCTGGAGCTCACTCACCCTTCTAGCAGAAGTGATGGCTACCAGGAAAGCAGTCTTAAGGGTCAAAAGACGTAAAGGACAGTTATGCAGCGGCTCAAAGGGAGCACACATTAAATAGGTTAGCACAAGATTCAAGTCCCACTGAGGCATAACGAAGGGGATTGGAGGAAAAAGATGCGTTAAGCCTTTTAAGAAACGGTTAACTACCGGGGACTTGAAAAGAGAAGGTTGATCTGGCAACCGAAGGAAGGCAGAGATGGCTGAGAGATAGTCCTTGATAGTGCACAGAGCAGAGCCCTGATAGGCTAAAGAGAGAAGAAACAAGAGTACTTCAGAAAGAGGGGCAGAAAGGGGATCCACAGCCTTTGCTGTGCACCATGCCACAAATTTGTTCCACCTGCAGGCGTATAACGTCTTAGTGGAGGGACGCCTGGCTGCCAAGATTACGTCACAGACTTCGGGTGGCAGGTCGAAAGACGTCAACTGCCGCCGCTCAATCTCCACACAAGGAGGTGGAGGCTGGACAGGTTCGGGTGGAGGACCGTCACCTGCTGCTGCGACAGAAGATCCTCCCGAAGAGGCAGTCTGATCGGAGGATCGATACCCATGTTGAGCAGCTCGGGATACCAGACTCTTCGTGCCCAATCCGGAGCCACAAGAATGACTTGGGCCCGGTCACGCCTGATCTTCTTCAGCACTCTGGGAAGAAGTGGTATAGGCGGAAAGGCGCACAACAGACCGCAACTCCACTCGCGACGAAAAGCGTCGCCGAGCGAATGCCGCCTTGGAAATTCCAACGCGCAGAATTGCTGATTTTGGCGTTCTCTTCGGTGGCGAATAGATCTAACCAAGGCTCTCCCCACTGTCGAAAGAGACCTTGCACCACCTCCGAGTGAAGACGCCATTCGTGATCCATCATGCACCTGCGGCTGAGTTTGTCCGCCCTGGCGTTCAGAGAACCTGCCAGGTGTTGAACCACCAAGGATATGCCCTGATGTTCCAGCCATGTCCAGAGGCGGAGGGCCTCCTTACATAGGATCCACGACCCCACCCCGCCCTGTTTGTTGCAGTACCACATGGCGGTGGTGTTGTCCGTGAACACCTGCACTACTCTTTCCCAGACAGAGGGAAGGAATGCCTTCAGTGCAAGACGAATCGCCCGGAGCTCCAGAAGGTTGATGTGAAGCCCGGACTCCGCCGGAGACCAGAGGCCTCTGATCTCTGCCTCTACCATGTGGCCGCCCTATCCCAGAAGGGATGCATCTGTCACCACAGTGTGGTCTGGTTGGGGAAGGGAGAGGGATCTGCCATTGACCCAATCTTGGTTCGTGAGCCACCACTGCAGTTGTTGAGCAGTGCCCTCCGAGATCTGGACGCAATCTGACAGATTCCCCTGATGCTGCGCCCACTGGAACTTCAGGTCCCACTGCAGAGCCCGCATATGCCACCTGACATGATCGACCAGCAGGATGCAGGAAGCCATGAGTCCCCGCAGCCTCAGGGTCATTCTGACCGAAACCCGGGATAGAGGCTGAAAGATTGGAATCGTAGCCCGAATATCCCGGACTCGCTGTTCGGGAGGATAGACCCGAAACCGCGTCGTGTCCAGAACCGCTCCGATGAAGAGGAGCTTCTGAGAGGGAATCAGGTGCGACTTCGGCACATTGATGGAGAACCCCAGCGAATGCAGGAGGTCGGCCGAAGTCTGGAGGTGGGAGACGACTGCCTGGGGCGAGCCCGCCTTCAACAGCCAGTCATCGAGATAGGGGAAGACTGAAACCCCTGATCTGCACAGATGAGCTGCGGCCACCGCCATCACTTTCGTGAACACCCGAGGGGCGCTGGTAAGGCCAAAGGGGAGCACGGTAAACTGAAAATGCTTGTGGCCTACCGTGAACCGTAGTTAACGCCGGTGGGCCGGCAGGACGGGGATGTGAAAATAAGCGTCCTGCAAGTCCAACGCTACCATCCAGTCTTGCGGGACGAGGGCAGACAAGACCTGAGCAAGCGTCAACATCTTGAACTTCTCCTTCCGGAGGAAGCGATTGACGTCCCTGAGGTCCAAGATAGGACGCAGGCCCTTGTCCTTCTTGGGAACCAGAAAGTAGTGGGAGTAACAACCATGACCTACTTCTGGGACAGGGACGCGTTCGATGGCTCCCTTGGCCAAGAGAGCCGTAACTTCCTGCTGGAGAAGGGTCAGATGATCCTCCGACATGCGGTGGTATCGAGGGGGCATGGCTGGAGCGGTAGTCTCGAAGGAGAGGGAGTAGCCCCTTCGGACTATTTGCAAAACCCACCTGTCCGACGTGATGGTGCACCAGTGGGGGAGGTGATGGCGAATCCTGCTGCCCACTGGCGTTTGATGGGCCTGAAAGGTCGGACTAGGAGGGTTTGGAGGCTGCTGCAGAGGGGGGGTTGGTGGACTGGCCCGCCCGCTGGCCCCCGGAACCACGCCGGTTGTTTCCACGTCCCCGGCTGCGCGAAGGTTGGGTAACTTGCTGCGGCCTGTGGCCCTGGGTGGGACGTAGCGGGGCACCCCTTCCGTAGCCACGAACGGGGCGAAAAGCAGACTGCGCCGGATGGGTGGAGAGGCCCAAGGACTTGGCCGTAGCCCGTGAGTCCTTGAAGCGCTCTAGGGCGTTGTCTACTTTGTCATCAAAAAGGCGACGGCCATCAAAGGGCATGTCCATCAAGGTGTTCTGGACATCCCCTGAAAAGCCAGTGGACCTCATCCATGCGTAGCGACGAAGCCCTACCGACATTGAAATGGTCCTGCCCAGAGAGTCGGCGGTGTCCAGCCCACAACTTATCGCAAACTTTGCTGGATCCCTCCCTCCCGGCGGCAACAGCCTGAGAGAGCACTGCCCGGGCCTCCTCCGGACACTGAGGCAGCACTTGCGCCACCGTATCCCACACTGAGTGCGAATAACGGCCCAAGAGACATGCGATGTTTACGGACCGCAGTCCTAAGCTGGCGAAAGAGAAAGTTTTCTTGCCAAGGTGGTCCAGCTTCTTGGATTCCCTTTCCGGTGGAGCGGTAGGGAAGGCGCTTTTGGAGGTGGAGGCTTGAACTACCAAGCTCTCAGGGGTGGGAAGTTGGGAGAGGAAAGTGGGGTCGCCCGGAGCCGGGCGGTGGCGTCGGGCAATCATCCTGTCCACGGGAGCCCCTGTGTTGGGCCTGGACCACGTGCCCAAAAGGACGTCTGTGAGGGCCTCATTGAACGGCAGCAGGGGCTCCGAAGAGCTCGCAGCCGGTTGAAGCACCTCAGTCAGGAGGTTAGTCCTGACCGCCACCGTAGGAAGCTCGAGGTTGAGAGCCTCGGCCGCCCTACGCAACACCACTGCGTATGATGCTCCCTCCTCCGTAGCCACGGTAGGAGGAGACAACATGCCAAGGTCAGGGGAGGTGTCCAGACCACTGGCATCCCCCAATTCCTCTCTCCAGTCCTGTTCACTATCCAACTGGTCAGTTAAAGGGTCACCTGACCCCTCCCAGTCCTCCTCATCATCCTCTGGGTGCCACTGTGGTTAAAAAGGGACCCCAGGAGTGAATAGGGGCATGAAAACCCCACCCGGCGGCGGATCCGGCGTCGGGCGACGCCGGTTTGGCTCAGTGTCCACGTCGGGATGGAGGCTGGGGTCGACGCCGGCCAGGGGGCCGACCAGCGTCGGACGTGGTTGTGGTGCCGTCGGAAGCGGCGCCGGTGGAGGCGTAACGAGGTCAACCAGTGCCGATCCGGATCCATGCCTGGATCCAAGGGGGGCCTGCGGCATCGGGGATGTGAAAATAAGCGTCCTGCAAGTCCAACGCTACCATCCAGTCTTGCGGGTCGAGGGCAGACAAGACCTGAGCAAGCGTCAACATCTTGAACTTCTCCTTCCGGAGGAAGCGATTGACGTCCCTGAGGTCCAAGATAGGACGCAGGCCCTTGTCCTTCTTGGGAACCAGAAAGTAGTGGGAGTAACAACCATGACCTACTTCTGGGACAGGGACGCGTTCGATGGCTCCCTTGGCCAAGAGAGCCGTAACTTCCTGCTGGAGAAGGGTCAGATGATCCTCCGACATGCGGTGGTATCGAGGGGGCATGGCTGGAGCGGTAGTCTCGAAGGAGAGGGAGTAGCCCCTTCGGACTATTTGCAAAACCCACCTGTCCGACGTGATGGTGCACCAGTGGGGGAGGTGATGGCGAATCCTGCTGCCCACTGGCGTTTGATGGGCCTGAAAGGTCGGACTAGGAGGGTTTGGAGGCTGCTGCAGAGGGGGGGTTGGTGGACTGGCCCGCCCGCTGGCCCCCGGAACCACGCCGGTTGTTTCCACGTCCCCGGCTGCGCGAAGGTTGGGTAACTTGCTGCGGCCTGTGGCCCTGGGTGGGACGTAGCGGGGCACTCCTTCCGTAGCCACGAACGGGGCGAAAAGCAGACTGCGCCGGATGGGTGGAGAGGCCCAAGGACTTGGCCGTAGCCCGTGAGTCCTTGAAGCGCTCTAGGGCGTTGTCTACTTTGTCATCAAAAAGGCGACGGCCATCAAAGGGCATGTCCATCAAGGTGTTCTGGACATCCCCTGAAAAGCCAGTGGACCTCATCCAGGCGTAGCGACGAAGCCCTACCGACATTGAAATGGTCCTGCCCAGAGAGTCGGCGGTGTCCAGCCCACAACTTATCGCAAACTTTGCTGGATCCCTCCCTCCCGGCGGCAACAGCCTGAGAGAGCACTGCCCGGGCCTCCTCCGGACACTGAGGCAGCACTTGCGCCACCGTATCCCACACTGAGTGCGAATAACGGCCCAAGAGACATGCGGTGTTTACGGACCGCAGTCCTAAGCTGGCGGAAGAGAAAGTTTTCTTGCCAAGGTGGTCCAGCTTCTTGGATTCCCTTTCCGGTGGAGCGGTAGGGAAGGCGCTTTTGGAGGTGGAGGCTTGAACTACCAAGCTCTCAGGGGTGGGAAGTTGGGAGAGGAAAGTGGGGTCGCCCGGAGCCGGGCGGTGGCGTCGGGCAATCATCCTGTCCACGGGAGCCCCCGTGTTGGGCCTGGACCACGTGCCCAAAAGGACGTCTGTGAGGGCCTCATTGAACGGCAGCAGGGGCTCCGAAGAGCTCGCAGCCGGTTGAAGCACCTCAGTCAGGAGGTTAGTCCTGACCGCCACCGTAGGAAGCTCGAGGTTGAGAGCCTGGGCCGCCCTACGCAACACCACTGCGTATGATGCTCCCTCCTCCGTAGCCACGGTAGGAGGAGACAACATGCCAAGGTCAGGGGAGGTGTCCAGACCACTGGCATCCCCCAATTCCTCTCTCCAGTCCTGTTCACTATCCAACTGGTCAGTTAAAGGGTCACCTGACCCCTCCCAGTCCTCCTCATCATCCTCTGGGTGCCACTGTGGTTAAAAAGGGACCCCAGGAGTGAACAGGGGCATGAAAACCCCACCCGGCGGCGGATCCGGCGTCGGGCGACGCCGGTCCGGCTCCGTGTCCACGTCGGGATGGAGGCTGGGGTCGACGCCGGCCAGGGGGCCGACCAGCGTCGGACGTGGTAGTGGTGCCGTCGGAAGCGGCGCCGGTGGAGGCGTAACGAGGTCAACCAGTGCCGATCCGGATCCATGCCTGGATCCAAGGGGGGCCTGCGGCATCGGGGCCGGAGCCGCCGGCAGTGAAGACCTAGGCCCCCCAACCGAGTCCGCGGGGCCTGAAGGCGCGCCGGCGGGGTCGGTGCGCCCAAAGATGGCATGCATCGCCTCGTAGAACGTACGAAGCTGGGCGGGAGTCGCTCCGGGACCCGGAAAGGGAGGGAAACTCGGAGTCGACTCGTCGGGCTCTACACGCGGAGCCGCGGGAGGGGCACCACCCGCGTGCCTCGTCGGATCGGCCGACCGACGAGGAGAAGTCGAAGAACGTCGATGCTTCTTCGACTTCTTCTTGTGCTTCGACTTACCCGACCCAGCGTGCGAAGACTTCGATGATTTCGAACCGGAATGGTGGTGGCTCCGCGACCGGTCCCTCGACCTCCCTCTCGACCGGGACCTCGAACGGCGCCGAGCCGACTGCCGATGTTCAAGCAGCTTTCGGGACTGCTCCCGCCATCGACCGGCAGTCGGAGCACGACTTGGGGTCGTGGCCGCTCTCCAGGTAAAAAAGACACACGCGGTGCGGATCAGTCACCGACATCATGCGATGACAGGAACCGCAGGCCTTGAAACCGGGCATCCCTCGTGCACCTTTTCGGAGTTGGAGACTCGAAGAAAGAAGTCGACAAAAGTCTAGAAAAAGTTAGTCAAAAAATGACTGAGGTATTCCTCTTTCCGGATCTGCGCTGGCTGGCGCAGAAAAAGAAAGAACTGACGTCAGTGCGCGAGGGCGGCGTCTAAGTAGCTGCCGCGACGTCATCCTGGTGACCACGACGCCGATGACGGACGCGGAGCCGACCAACGCCACCTTTCGACGCACAGAGGTACTGCTGACGAAAAAACTTTACGGATCCAGTCTGACCCTGGGGGTAATTCTAAGGTAAGGAATCTATAACTAACGTGTTTCTTTCAGATATTATCCTTTACAAGTCTTCTGTAGGGGGCAAAAGAACGGGTTAGGAGGGTAAGGCCAAGGGACCAGGCATCAGCGACTGAGAGGCAGCGGATTGGAGTCTCAAATGATGATCGCCTCATCGTTGAACGGCGCCAGGAGGGATGGAGTCAGGTTGGGTGGAGGCATCCATGTCGGCATCATTCCAAATCCAGGGGTGGAATAAGTGGGCCTGGTTGGTGTTTAAGGCAAAACCACCGATGATAACCCAGTGGGGGCACCTCTCAGCTGAGGGGCCCGAATGCGTTCCAGAGGTAGTCAGTGGCCCAAAGATGGCATGCATGGCATCCTAGAATTCCTTTAATTGTGTGGACATCGCTCTGGCAAACTTGGGGTATAATGGTGCACGCCCTGACACTGGCTCCGCAGGTGGAGTGAGGGAGCAGAGTCAAGAAGCACGTTTGGAGGGCAAAGTCGAAGCATGCTTCGACTTCTTTTTCTTATGCCTCTTCGACTTACTCGACTTGGAGGAAGAAGTCTTTGAGCGCGGAGACGACCAGCTGCGAAAAGAACTCCAAGAACGGCTGTTAGCGTCCCTAAGAATAGGACTGGGCCCAACTACGGTATGGAGCCTTGTTCGCCTGCACTGCCAGGAGTTTTATCGCCTGCTGGCGATCGCCTTGTGGTGCATTGACTTACACTCTGCTCAGGCCTTGGAGTCTTGACTTGACCCCTGACACCAGAGACAAACCAAGTGGGGATCAGGCACCGACATCTGTTGATGAACAAGTTACTTACCTTCGGTAACAATATATCTGTAAGAGACCTATATTAGTTATGGATTCCTAACCTTAGAATTACCCCCAGGCGTGAGACTGGATCTGGAGAATTTTTCTTCAGCAGTACCACTGCACGTCTGTAGGTGGGGTCAGTCGACTCCGCGTTCGTCGTTGGCGTCGTGATCACCGGAATGACGTTGCGGTATCTACTTAGACTCCGCCCCTGCGCGCTGAAGTCAGCTCTTTACACGACATTCCACGGCAGAAGCGCAGAGCCATGCAAGACACTGACCACTGGTGCATAATACTAGGGCCCTGAAAGGGAGTCCCTTACTCTAGAAGTCAGTTCCCAAAACTGGGAGGGTGGGTGGGGCAGTAAGGAATCCATAACTAATATATGTCTCTTACAGATATATCGTTACCGAAGGTAAGTAACTTGTTCATCTGAACGAGACTATTAGTTATGGATTCCTTACCTTAGAAGAGATACCCCAGCAATACCAACGCCGGAGGTGGGTCTGCAAACCAAGTTCACACCAGGAAGTCCTGAAGAACGGAGCGGCCAAAGAAGCAGTCTCTCTGGACTTGGCTGTCCAGGCAGTAATGTTTAGTGAACGTGTGCAACGAAGCCCACGTGGTTGCCTGGCAGACGTCATGAAGGAGGACTCCACGTCCCAAAGCAGTAGTGGCTGCCGTCGCCCTGGTGGAATGGGCGCGCAACCCTACTGGAGGTTCCTTTTGCGCCAAGGAATAACAAATTTTAATGCAAAGAACGACTCATCGAGAAATGGCTTGTTTTTGCACGGCCTGACCTTTCTTGGCACCCACATAGCCAACAAAGAGCTGATCATCCACCTGGAATTGTTTTGTGCGATCCAGATAAAATCCAGACGGTGGAGCCTCTCCTCCTCTTTAGAAGGATGCGAGGGCGGGAAGAAGGTGGGCAAAGTGATGGTCTGTCCTATGTGGAAAGAGGTAACCACTTTGGGAAGAAAAGAAGGTCTAGTGCAAAGGACAACCTTGTCCGGATGAACAGCCAGGAAAGGAGGTTTAGAAGAAAGAGCCTGAAGCTCATTCACCCTGCGAGCAGAGGTGATGGCAACCAAAAAGGAAGTTTTGAGGGTCAATAGTCTGAGAGGACAATTATGTAGCGGCTTGAAAGGAGCGCACATAAGGTAAGTCAGAACAAGGTTCAAGTCCCACTGGGGCATTACGAAAGGAATAGGAGTAAACAGGTGAGTAATGCCCTTAAGGAAGCGATTTACAATGGGGTACTTGAAAAGAGAAGGCTGGTCAGGAAGGCGAAGAAAGGCCGAAAGATAGTCTTTAAGAGTGCCCAGAGCAGAGCCCTGCTGGGCCAAAGAAAGAATGAAGAGGAGAACCTCTGAAAGAGGGGCAGAAAGGGGATCCACAGCCTTTGCTGTGCACCAAGCCACAAATCTGTTCCATCTACAGGCGTATACCGTTTTGGTGGAGGGACATCTGGCTGCCAAGATAACGTTACAGACTTCGGGAGGAAGTTCGAAAGCTGTCAACTGTCGCCGCTCAATCTCCATGCAAGGAGGTGGAGGCTGGACAGGTTCAGGTGAAGGACCGTCCCCTGCTGCTGCGACAGAAGATCCTCCCGAAGAGGCAGTCTGATCGGAGGATCGATGGCCATGTTTAAGAGCTCGGGATACCAGACTCTTCGTGCCCAGTCTGGAGCCACAAGAATTACTTGGGCCCGGCCGCACTTGATCTTCAGCACTCTGGGCAGAAGTGGTATAGGCGGAAAGGCGTATAGAAGTCCGCGGGGCCCAAAGGCTCGCCGGCGGAGTCGGGCTGCCCAAAGATGGAGTGGAGGGCTTCGTAAAAGCTATGAAGTTGGGCAGGGGTCGCCCCGGCTCCCGGGAAGAGAGGGAGGCTCTGAGCCGACCCAACAGGCTCCGCGGGCGGAGCCGGACGACTACCTTCCCCAACCCGCGTCGGCCGACGAACGGGGAGAAGGCGAAGAGCGATGATGCTTCTTCGCCTTCTTCTTGTGCTTTGACTTACCCGAAGACAAAGACTTTGAAGAAGAGTGATGGTGGTGACTCCGCGACCGGTCCCGTGACCTCCCTCTCGACCGGGACCTCGAGCGGCGCGGAGCTGACAACCGGGCCTCGAGAAGTTTTTGGGACCGCTCCGGCACAGACTTCGTTCATGGCCCGTCAGTCGGAGCACGACTTCGGGTTGTAGTCGCGCTCCAAACACCAGAGGCACACGAGATGTGGGCCCGTGACCGACATCAACTTGTGACAGGAGTCACAAGGTTTGAAGCCGGTCCGTCGATGTGACATCCCTTGCACCAGGAGACGAACGACTCGTAAAAAGAAGTCGACAAAAAGTCAAAAAACTCTAGTCAAAAAAGACTAAGGGTACCGCTCTCTCCGGATCTGCGCTGGCTGGCGCGGAAAAAGAAAGAACTGACGTCAGTGCGCAGGGACAGCATCTAAGTAGATACCGCGACGTCATTCAGGCGATCACGACGCCAACGACGAACGCGACGTCGACCGATGCCACCTACCAACGCGCAGGCGTACTGCTGAAGAAAAATTCTCCAGATCCAGTCTGGCGCCTGGGGGAAATTCTAAGGTAAGGAATCCATAACTAATAGTCTCTTTCAGATATTACCTACAAGGCTTAAACCCAATAGATTTAGAATAGGACATGTCTCTAGCACACTGGAAGCAATAGCTAATAAAAGTAAACAAAAAGTCGCAAAAAGTTGGTCAAAAAATGCCAGATGTAGCTCTCTGGATCAGCGCTGTTGGTGCAGAACGAAAGGAACTAATGTCAGCGCACCGGGTGGCGCCTCTATGGGCACTGCAAAATCACTTCTGGCACATACGACGCAAAGCTGAACAATGCTACCTAGCGGCATGCAGAGGTACTGCTCAATAATTTCCGGATCTCGTCTGATGGTTTGGGAATATTCTAAAGTGAGGAATATGTGGTTAGAAGTCTCTATCAGAAGTATAGAATTTTAATGATATTTGGAACAGCATGTTGTATTAGTGAGAGGATACTATGGTCAAAATATCATAGAATGCTTAGGCCCCTATTTATTTATCTATTTTATTTATTAGTTGAATTTGTAAGGAGCAGCAGCTACCCAAGAAGGGTTTCCCGGCGCCAGAGCGGACTGGGTGGAATATAAGCAGCTTGGGGAGGTTAATGGTTGAATAGCCAGGTCTTCGGGGATTTGCGGAAGCGGGTGTAGACTGTTTCAGTCCGGCTGGCTGGTGGGAGTGAGTTCCAAAGAGGGGGGCCAAGATAGGCAAAAGATCTGCCTCCCATCCTTGATAGTTTGAATCTGGGTACAAAGAAGTTCTCATGAGTTGATGAGCAAAGGTGTCGAGCAGGCACGTAGGGGCTGACCAGGGATTGTAGGTACTGTGGGGCCATGCCGGTTTTAATTTTGAACATGTAGCTCAGGGCTTTGAACTTGATACGGTTCTCTACCCTGAGCCAATGTAGGTCCCGTATGTGGCTGGAGATGGAAGTAGCTCTGGGGACCCTGCAAAGGAGTCTTGCCGCAGAGTTTTGTACCATCTGTAACCTTCGAGTCACAGCCTTGTTGGACCCAAGGTATAGTACATTTCCATAGTCCAGCCTTGAGGTGACAAGAGCCTGGACCACTGTTCTCTGGGTAGGCTCCGGCAGCATCCAGATGATTTTTCTGAGCCACTTCAGTATGGTGAAGCATGTGGCAGTGACCTTGACTGCCTGGTGGTGCATAGTGAGTGAGTCGTCAATGGTTACGCCTAGATTACGGACCGCGGTAGAGCTCCCATCTCACTGGGCCAGTGGAGTGGGCCCCATAGGTCTTTATTTTTACCAAGGATCAAAACTTCAGTTTTTTCACCGTTTAGTTTTAGATAGTTGGTGTGCATCCATGAGGCTATTTTCCCTAATCCAAGCTGAAGGGGGGATGAAACACCAGTGTTTGCTTTAGAGAGAGAAAAAATAATCTGGGAGTCGTCAGCGTAGGAAAAGAGAGACAACCCAGCCTCTTCTGCAATGCCAGCTAAGGGTCTGACATATAGGTTAAAAAGCAAGGGGCTAAGGATGGAGTCCTGGGGCACCCCATAGGGTAAGCGATGATTGTCTGAGCTGGCGGTTGCCGAGAAAATTTGGAAGGTTCGGTTATCCAAAAAGGAAATTAACCATTTTAAAGCTGTGCCACAGATGCTGAGTGACTTCAGTGTTTTGACGAGTATTGGGTGGGATACTGTGTCAAACCCTAAAAAGCTTATGAGGGACAGTAAGGAGCTGTATTCAGCTATGCTTTACTCATGGATAAAATATTCTTTAATCTACAAGGAGCTACGTATCCCAGGTCATCAAAGATATGTAATCAGTTAATCAATTGTAAATGGTATTTATTTGGCGCTTACTACCCTTGACGAGGTGTTGAAGCGCTTCACAGCAAGTATCACACTACTCAGGAACCCAAGATTAGAGTTAGCAGATTAATACATTTGTTTTTTGCGCATTAATTGTTTTAGGTTTGTGCTCTCGAATTTCTTGTGTTTAGTAGAGTTTACAGTAGAGATAGAATGATAGGAATGGATTTGAAAAGGGAAGTAGTAAGGAGGAGAACATTTTTGGGGGTTCATAGTAGTTAAAAAGGTTTGGGGAGAGTCAGAGAGAGGAGGGATGGGACAAACGTTGAAAGGAGGATTTTTCATAGCAAAAAACTGATCTAGCATATGACTTGTGTTCAGCAGAGTAAAACAAGAAATCCCTCCTACCTCGGTCTGTCAATCTTCATAGTCAGCCCAATGTCTTGATGCACAACTTGGTGCCCTCAGAAAGCGCTCAACATTGCCTATTCTTTGCACCGACCTGCCCGTCTTACTGTTCATGATCAGGTTGAGGCCACCCCTGATTATCAGATCCCCGTCTGAGGACTGAATGATTTGGAACACTGCAGGCCTCAAACTTTTTCCACCTCATTAGGAATGTATATGGTTGCTACAGTGACCATGTAATCTCCTATTGCAATCGTTAGTGTGAGTGCCCTCCTAATTAGGTCAGCCACACTTCCTTTAACTTCGCCTCTAAAGGTTCACAACAATAAAATAGCCAACACCACCGCCTCCTTTTCTGATGGTCCGAAGTAAGCACTGGTGTGGAAACCATTTGGAACGCATGCGGGGCCAATCTAGTTTAAGAAAGTGAGTCTCCTGCAGTAAACAAGTATCACATTGAGAATCTCCTAAAAACGAAAGCAGTGAGAAACCCTTCACTGGAGCATTGAGACCTCTGATATTTAGGCTCAATATTTCAAGCTGGTCTCGTCCCTTCTTCCACGGGGTGTGTGGCTGTATCAGATCAAGGTACATAAGCCACCATGGGTTATAGAGATGGTGACTGGGAAGTAAACCTATTGCTTTTATTTCTAGGAAAGCAGCAGATCTGGACACATTTCCAAAATGGAGATCGCAGACCACTGGTGCCAACATATTGTTCCTGCGGTGCAGGACAGGCAAGGGCAGTTAACTACTTCTTTATGAAATATTATGAAGTTATTGGAAGCACAGGAGCAGATCCTTCATGAGTATATGAGAAAATACTTGGAGGAGGTAACATTAGCATGGGTGGAGGGTGCATATAGGGAGCTTTTGGTGGCTCAACTTAACCTAAAAGAGGTCAAAACTGCTATAGATGGGCTAGTGGCAATTAGAGCAGAGAAGTCAGATGGTCTTGTAGCAGATTTTTTTAAGGCTTACAGGGGTCTACTTGGGCCACAACTCAGATGCTGAAGCCGATGGAATAAACTGCCATTGATGATAGCTAGGCGAATGTCCCTTGTGAGAAAGTATGTTACTAATTGGGATGGATTGAAGTCCACTGCAAGTAATCATGTCATTAATAATAATGTCACTATTCTTGTAAGGTCTAGTAAAGGTTTCAGTAAATTAAACCTGAACTCAACCCGTGGTAGCTATAGCACAGAGCAGAAAGTCTTAACTTAAGAAAATGTGTGAAGAATTTAGAAGGACCAAAACAGTTGAAAAGTCAAAATCACAACATAGTAAAAATCCCACTACAATTTGTAAAACTCGAGAATATTTTAATAAACAAAATGATGTGAGAACATCAAAAATCCAATAAGAGGAACTGGAGTTATGAATTTTTAATGTTTTACATAAAAATTGTGGCACAAAATACAACCCGCCAACCACCTGCAACTGGTTGCGCTAGACCGAGACAAGGGTATGGTTGAAGGACGACTGCGATGGAGCCTGGGTCAGATACAGAGACCAGGTTTGTCCTGGTCGAAAGTTTTACCTTCTCACTTGGTATCTGAAATGGAAGTCGAAAGCCCTCAGCAGCAAGACAGCAGACTGTGGCCGAGATGGGTTCCGTGAGGCCAGATAGCTGTTAGACGAAGTAGTTGACTTTTGGTGGGTGATATTAAAAATTTGCACTCAAGCAAGGTCCCTTTGGCACCTCCGCCAAGTGAAGATTTCTACCTTTGGGCAAGGCTGCAAGCTGTAGTGGAAAAAGGCTCACAAGCCTTGATACCTTCTCCGCTACGTTCTACTGAAAAGGATTTGCTGCTGCAGAAAAGCTCAGAGCAGGAACAACCTGAATCTTTGACCCAGCAACAATGCACCTTCGTCAGATTGACTTTACAGATTTGTCCCAGTCTTTTGTCAATTCTCCAGGCAAAAAGTCTTAAAAAAGTTTCTCGGTCCCATGTTTTAGGATTAGGAAGCACTAGTGCTCTCTGCCCCGAAAGGGTCCCAAGATCTCATGGACAGCACTTGAAGGTCAGGACTCACTAACAGAAGTCACCAGCAGGGTCCAGGGCAGGTCAAGTAGAAGTTGGTCAGATGGGCTCTTTCAAGAAAGTGGGCTTCTTGCAGCTTTTGTGTTCCTGTAGCTTAACAGGAGGCCAGCCAACTGACCCTTGGGAGTCCACTTCTTAATCTTGGGTACAAGTGAGAACAGGTGTGGCGCTTGTGGTTCTTCTCACAGGTCACAAAAGCAATTACATTCCTTCTTCTGTCTTCCACAGGTGCAGTAGTGTCCTGAACAGTGTGCCCAAAAGTGTCACATTTATGGCTGGCACTAGAATGAATGAATGAAGAATTTGTAAAGCGCTGGAATCACCCCCGCAGGGGTATCTCCGCGCTGACCACGGAAAGCAAAATAGGGGGTAGTGGGACGCTCAGTTATTGAAGAGTTCAGTTTTCAATAGTTTCCTGAATTTAAGAAGATTAGGGCACTCGCGTAAGGCGATGGGGAGGGAGTTCCAAAGACGCCGGGCAACATAGGCAAAAGATTTGCCCCCGGTTCGAAGTTTGTTAACCCGATGGACTACTAGCAGAGCCTTACAACCAGAACGCAAAGATCTGCTAGGACGGTAATGGACAACTTTTTCCGCCAGATACCTGGGCCCGCTATCATTGATTGTTTTATGGACCAGGCAGCAGATTTTAAACTTGATTCTGCCACTGATGGGGAGCCAGTGAAGACATTCCAGTAATGGCACGGAGGCTGCCCTGGGAGCACTAGGATTGAAGCCTGGCAGACTAGGAGTCCAACAAAGGAGGCAGGCCCAGTTGTGAGCTATATCTGCCTATGACAGGGTAGCCATCCTTTGAAGTAAATTAATTCCTGAACACAGCCCAGATGGTCATACTGTCAGAGGAACCCCAACCCAAGGCCTCTGTCTCCACTCTGGGAGCCAGTTCACACCTGTTGTAAAATATTATTTAGATATCCAACTCTAAAAATGAATTGGGTCTGTAATACATATTTTAAAGTAATACATTGATGTTTTATCTTGTTCCTAGGTAGAAATAACATTGATAACTTTAATGATATAAACCTAATGCTTTCCTGTGGAATAGCTAACCCTGGTACAGTGAGGATAGTATTAGGGAATTTTCACTGTAAGGACATGTTTTGCATTAAATTCTTACATGGCCTACCTTTAAATATCATGCTCCCTGCCCTATGGGCACTTAAGGCCTACCTAGAGGTGAATTACTAATATTACAAAGGTGAGTTTAGGTCTGTCAGAAGGGGTTATTTTAATAGGATGAATCTGCATTTAAAACCTGCACAGCCAGGTTACTGGGAGGAGACCTGCAGTCATGTTTTGCATTGGCACTTTAGAGGTGGCACAATAAAAGCTGCAGCCCACTAGCGGCCTTTGACTTACAAACCCTTGGTACATGGGGTACCATATACTAGGGATTTATAGATGAGTTTAAAGTGCAAATTAGGGATTTAGCCGATTTCAACATATTTTAGGGGACAAAGCACATGCACTGAGCACAAGTGACTCAGTGTGCAAAGTCCAAAACCATCAATAAAATCTAGCAAAACAATGTGGGTGACCAAGCAAATGAGGCATCTTCCTACAATCCTCATACAAATTAATTTGCTCCTGTGGTTTCTGTCCTTATTTGCCATTCTAGTTTTAGATCTGTATCATTTGGTTGCTCTAGTTCACTAAATGGATTAAGGATGGTAAGCTTGCAACATCACTGAATCAACATGCTTCATACACCAGAAATAGACTTCTCCACGGTAGCTAGCACAAATAAAGCCCAGGAGGCTCTTTTGAGAAAGGTTGATCTCCAAGTCTTGTACTCACCTGAAAGCCCACTTTGGAATAATCCTGCTTTTCTGCCAACCTTGGAGCAAACTGTGCTCAATACGCCATGTTGATGCCAGAGCAAAGAAGGCTGAAGGATATCTGGAAACAGTTTTGAGAGTATCTCGGTCCACACCAGCGACTCTTGACAGATGCTGCACAGCTATAACGGTTTGCTTTTGAGTTCCTCGTACCTAGATCGGCTGTCTGAGCTCTCTGGGCCACTATGCCTACAATGTGTCATATGTTTGGATTATTGAAATGTGCCCCTTCTGTGATGTTAATATGTAATGGGCTATTTCACAATGTGCTACATGAATGTATCTATATATTTTATGACCAGCGTATGATGTATCCAGGTCATGTCTGGTGTTGTGAATATATGGTTCAAATAAAATAAAAAAATAAAAATCTATTTGTTTTTTTTAATTAAAAGAAAGCTCAACTTTCAGAAAGACCTAATAAGACCACCCTCAACATCCAACCACCATCATTCATTTCATTTATACAGCACATTATGATTTATGCCTCTTGGTGCAGATAAGCCCTTGTGCCTCCAAGGGAGGAGAATATCCAAACGCATGGAGATATCAACAAACTTGTCTAATTTCATGTGGCAACACCCCTGCCAAATTGGAGCTGGGAATGATAAGCTCTGCCTCCTCACTCTATGAAGCGGACACCTACTGATATCCCATACTCCTCTATAGTAGCCTCAGCATTAACTTCATCAACAGACACATATGTACAATGGGCTCTATGTAACACTAGAAGCACACTGCACCTGGAGATGGTGAACAGCGCTATGAAGACATACCAATGGCAGACATATGGTATACAAAAATTTGTAGGAGTCCAGTGCTTCCTGGCCCTACAGAGTAGTATGCCTTTTGTCACACTCCAACAGCTCAAACCTTGCCAAACGTAATCACAGCAGCTGCTTTGTTTTCATGCTCCACATTTTTGTTGTGTGTCTGAGATCAGTCCATTGAACTACTGTCCTTTCTTCTTGTAGAGCCCTAGGTACAACTTATGGAGTTCGAAGTATCCACACCTCTAGAGCAGAAGCCAAGGCTGAGTTGCTTCGAGTGACAGCCTGCTGTTTTCCATATTGTATACTGTACCCACCTTTATAGTCTGTGCTGCTATGTTTGGTTCTCACCTTCCACCACCTCAAAGGACTGTCTTCAGCCTGCAATGTTTCCACTAGAGATCAGTGAGGAAGAAAAGGCAGTTCTCCTAATGTCGTCCTTCTAAGGCCAGTTCAACAACATGCACCATGATGTCATGTTTCAGCCATGTGCCTCCACAGCGACTGCAGGAGCTACGGGAGTATTGCTGATGATAGGGGTAGGGAGAGTCCTTCCATGAGAGCTGGGTTGGGGTGAAGCAGCCTGTTCAGTGCTTTACACAGGTTGTTTTGTTTGGCAGGGGTGCAACCATGTCCCTCCTTAGAGCAGTGGACATGTGTGAGATGATGTTGCCTAGTGGAAGCCATGGCAGGTTCAGTAAATTGACGTCGACATTCAGCCTCTTTCCGTATCACAACTAGTTTCTTAACTCTTACCAAACAAGACTCATGCACTGCAAAAAGGATGTGGTTGCAGGATTAAGGTTAGGAATTATACCTCAAGACCTACTAGTACGGATTCCCCAGTTTGCGGAAGTTAGGTCTAAAGAGGTAAGTATGAAAGGAGGGTAGGTAATATAATCCCCTCTGTTGATGGCAGATATTTGTCCCTAATGACAGTTCTATTAGAACATTGGAATTTTGAGCGCTCCATTGAAAACAATGGAGTGCTCCGGGCTTCTAATGGCCGGTAGAAGCCCGGTGCATCAACATTCCAATGTATAACAAAGGCCTCACAGAGCCCGAGGGGATTTCAACCCACTGGGGCTACGTGAGGCCTTTGCTTTAGAAATTAAAACATTCTGCCCTCTAGGGGCGGGATGTTCCAATAGCCATAGAGCCCTCCATAGCAGGCTCTACCGGCCACTAATGGCATGCTCCCTTGTTAAAGGCCCTAGCTGAGCAGGCCTTTAATGGCCGGTAGAGCTAGCTACATCAGGCTTTTAAGGCTACAATAGATCTACAACTAAAGCCAATAAGTTATCATTTGAGAATTTGAATGAGGAATACAGCAGGGCTACATGGGCAGTCGTCAAATGTACCTGATAAATGATTGGCTTTTCTTGATCAGTATCATATTATTTGCATCCAAGTGACCAGGAACCTAGATTTAAACCCATTAAACAATTAGCAATTTTTGGCAAGTTAGCAACCAAGGGGCTCAGGAAGACCCAGTAAAGGTTTAGCTAGCTTGATAATGATCGTTATAAGACATCTGGGCTATGTAGTAACTTTAATTAATCATTTACTTGCTATAGAGTCCTGAATTTCAGGAGTCAGTTTAGGCAAAGTAAGATTTTTATTTTCACATGCATATCTTCCACCGGCCTTAACTGGGGATAAGAATGAACTTAGAATAGTACAGAATGAAGTGGAACTTTTGTTAACCAAGCATAATGCATGCATGCATTAGTGTGTTCGCAGGTGACTTTAACACCAATTACTTTAGTGACCCCCATAGTTAGGTCAGATTCGGAGCTGCAAGATGCCAGTTACTAAATAGCAGGTAAAACCTTTCTGCCTCAAACAAAAACTGGTATTGATCAATTGGTTCTACAATTTACTGAACAGTGGGATTTAAGATGTTAAATAGCCAATTTAGTTCTGATCCCCTTGCACTACATAAACACGTCTTCAATGGGCTTAATGCTGTATTATTCATGCTACAAATGTTTATTTACTTAGTCACTTTGAGATTATGGAATGGATAGAAAGTGATCATTTTCCACAGTCTGTCAGACTAGATATACCCCAAAAGGATTTTGAGAGACAGAGCCTGGACAAGAGTTGTTTTTATAAATAAAGAACCAAAAAGCTAACAAATGAAAGAAGGGGTGATTAAATACCATCCCAAAAAACTGCAAAAATGACACGATCTTAGAATGCAGTGCTGTTCGCTTTACAATTATCAATAAATCTGAATAAACTGTCTGGAAAAGTTAACTTTATGGATTTCTGACTTAAGTTTGTTGAAGGGAATTATAGAATGACCTGTTTCTCTAATAAACATAACAAACAAGACCAAGCATGGTTACATATGCTCCAGACAATTAGACAAAAGATATGTAGAAATTCTGGAGATTGGTTGAATACTGACTTGAGAAGTATAATTGCGGCTCAAATCCTATCTTAGGCTTGGCAAGATTTTATCATACTTGAACAATAGCACAAATGAACAGAGCTACATTAGGTCATTGGAGAAATGTACCTGTGAAGTGCTAACAGTCAAAGAAATCATCACACTGATAAAAGCTTACAACCACCTTACAACCGAATTACAAGAAGGGACCAATTAATGATGCAAAAGCTTTAGTCTAATTGCTTTGTTACACTTCGAGGGAGAGATTTTTGGAATGGTACTTCTAAAGATTAGAAGTCTGGGTACAGGCAAAAAACTGGATTCCGAAAGCAATGCTGAACCACGGCAAATATAATGTCCGCATCAATACTAGCCCAAGAGGGAATCCAACAGACAACCATGGGTGCATTGTATACCTTACTGATTACAGCACAGCATCTGACTGGTCACACTTATGGTGCAAACCTAATAAGTGGAGGATATATAACACCTTGAGGAACAACTGAATTGCCTACAAATACTTGGGTAAAGGTTAAATTATAAAGCACTGTTGGATATACAGCAAAATGATGACAGAAAATGCTAAAACCGGTATGCAACTTTGTCACTCTTTCATTGTTCCTGTATGTGTCAGAGCTCCAAGGCCATTTGGTTACCCTTGATATTGTTTCTCCAGATTTGGGTGGATTATGAATGACCAGACTTTCCTATGCCAATGATTTTGTACTACTAGCCATCTGTTATGTTATGTTAATTAAATTTGTAGAGCGCGCTGCTACCCTAGGGTGTCCTGGCGCTATGCACTGCCTGCTAGAGAAGAGGCCAGAAGGTTCATTGATTAAAAAGCCAGGTCTTGAGCCCCTTCCTAAAAGAGAGGAGATCTGTAGCGTTCCTCAGTTGGAAAGGAAGCTCATTCCAGGCTTTGGACGCGCTGTTAATAAAGCTTCTGCCTCCCCAGCCCGCTTTTTTAAAACCGCCAATTGTGACTTTCTTCGCCCCTGTCGATCGTAACACTCTCCTTGGAATGTACCACTGTATTTTACGTTGCAAGTAATCCGGGCCTTTGCCATTGAGGGCTTTAAAAACGGTGCACAGCGCTTTGAAGCGTATTCTGTGTCTGACAGGGAGCCAGTGCAACTGGTTGATCTCTTCCTTTACAGAAGCAAACTTTGAAGTCCCCGACAGCAGTCTGGCTGCCGCATTCTGAACCATCTGAAGCTTATTAATATATTGTTTTTGAGCATTCAGGTAGAGTCCGTTGCAATAATCCAGCCGAGACATGATGAGTGCCGAGATTATTGTTTTGAGGCCATTATCGTTGAGAAACAACTTATTCTTTTCTATGATCTTTAATACATAAAAACAGGCCGAGGTAACTGAACTTATTTGGTCACCTAGTGCCAGCTTATTGTCCATTAACACTCCCAGATTCCTAGCTTTCTCAGTAGGTATGGGGCATGAGCCCAGGTCAGCCGGCCACCAATCTGGGGTCCACACTAGCGGGTTCTTCCCAAATTTTATGACCTCAGTTTTATTAGAGTTAAGTTTTAAGCAGTTTGCAGACATCCATCCGGAGATAGCAGTCATGAAATCGAGCCCCTGTTTCCTTTTCAGTGCCCTCCCTTAGTGACAGCACTATTTGGGTGTCGTCAGCATAAGAGGTCAACTGGAAGCCAAATGACCTAATCACACCCGCTAGGGGAGCCACGTACACGTTAAAAAGTGTCGGGCTGAGGGAAGAGCCCTGTGGCACCCCACATGGAAGGGTGAAAGGTTTAGACTGGCAGTTGTCCATATCCACAGTTTGTACTCTGTCAGAGAGAAATGACTGCAGAAGCTTCCAGGCAGACCCCTTTATCCCGGCCCCAGACAGACGGTCCATCAAAACTTTGTGATGAACCGTGTCAAAGGCCGCGGACAGGTCTAACAGGATCAATACAGCATTGCCTCCCCTGTCCAGGGCCTCCCAAATTTCCTCCGTGGATTTAATTAAGGCAAGCTCCGTACTGTGTTCTGCTCTAAAGCCATATTGGGATGGATCAAGAGTCTGGTTAGATTGAAGAAAGGCATTAAGTTGTATGTTCATGGCTTTTTCCAAGGCCTTGGCAGGAAGCGGGAGACGAGATATAGGCCTATAATTGTTGGGGTCACCTGCATCAAGATTCTGTTGTTTTAGGAGGGGGAGAATGGAAGCAACCTTCCACTTCTTGGGAAAAATACCAGAGCTGAATATCTCGTTCAGCAAAGGGGTAAGGGCCGAACAAATGACTCCTGAGATTTGTTTCAATAGATAAGCTGGACAAGGATCTGATGGGGCTCCCGAGCGAATGGAATTCAGAATTTTAATAATATCTGGGACCGCGAGAAGTTGAAAGTGTTCTAATGCGGCAGGGGTTGTTGAGCTTTCTTTTCCGATCGTGTATGGCAGCTCAACCTCTTTATTATCTGCTGGGGAGAAAGAGGCGAAAATAGATTCCACCTTAGATTGCAATTCGCCTGCAAAGACTGTTGGTGTTTCTGAGAAAATACAACCAGGATAATTTCTTTAACCTCAGTATTGAAAAAACTAAGATCATGGTTTTATAAGAAATTTGATAGGGTGCACTTGGTCCATTAATATAACCTGGATAAGCAATGACATTATATATGCATATCTTAGTGTAATTTCTAGCCACAAAATGAATTAGAAAATGCATCATCAAAATTTGAGACACCGATGTTTTGGCATGTGTTATGGTCTTAAAATGTGCATTTCAGTTTGAAGGCAGGCCTATTGGTGATGACATGGGGTTAAACGTGAACCAAGTATGCTTTATGGTCTTTCAAAAGTTGAAGGGAGTTCTGAACACATTAGCAATCAGCTTCATTAGGTAGTTATTAACTTTATGGCAATCCATGCAATTGTCTTTGTATGGTTAGCATTGGGGGTCTCTTTAATGGCAGTACTAACAGGAAAATCTTTTTCTTTCTTTCTATATAGCAGTTTATAGGAAAGTCAATACTGGTACATTAAAACAACTGCTTTCGCTGGCACTCCAATCATTGCCAACTTCTGAAAAATCTAGTGTCAACGTGACATTTTATTCTTTGAAATCTGTGAGTTCTACCAATGGGATCTGAAGGAATCTTTATTTAATCTGAATAAAGACCACCTGAATATGTTACCAGGTAATATGAAAATTACCAATTCTTTAAATGTGGAACTGTAATTACTTATGGAGAAACATAACCTCAATTAAATCATCCATGAAACATTATCTCAAAATAGACAAGCATCTATCAAGCCATATCTTACTTCATTGGGTAAAACCAGCTTTCTCCAGTTCAGAACGTTATACCTACCATTAATACAAATTGATGGACCTTGGAATCAAAGTATGGCATATTTAACTAAATCTTGTTTGTATTTTTCTCAATACTAAACAGTCCACCCCACCTTATGTATTTGCCCTGCTGCACCTGAACTAAGGCTATAATATTTAAAACCAATCTTTACGGAATGGGGTTGCAGACCTATCAATGTGATAGTTGCCTTATGTTTTAGTGTTATCTGCAATCATGGTTGTAAGCATGGTCAAAAAATGTAGGTTATAAGGAGGACAGAGGGTGCAAACAATATTGAAGTGTAAAAACAACTTTTAAATATTCTAGGTTGTATTTCTTTTAATACTGTACATAAAGACTATGGAAAATGTTACGTACCCAGTAAGCATCTGTTCTTGGCATGTAGAGCTGTAGCTTCACATGCTTTGCATACTCCTGCCGTCTAGTTTTGGGTACGGATGTTTGCAAGTTGTTTTTCTTCAAAGAAGTCTTTCCAGTCATGAGGTAAGGTGACTCCTCCTTTCGGTGATAGTGCGCATGGGCATCGACTCCATTGTAAGATTGTTTTCCCGCAGAGGGTGAGAATGGAGTTTGTGAGTGTAGAATAGAGACGTCCATGCGTATGAACGTAAATTGAGAACTACAACCATTACAGGAGACCGGGGAGGCGGGTGGGCGCATGTAAATCTACAGCTCTACATGCCAAGAACAGATGCTTACTGGGTAAGTAACATTTTCCGTTCGAGGCATGCGAGCTGTAGATCACATGCTTTGCATAGACTACATGGCAGTATACTCCCAAAGCGGTGGCTAACCTGTAGTGGTTGTAGTTGTTTGAAACAGTGTTTTAAGTCCTGCTCGGCCTACATTTGCTTGTTGTCTCGCAATCATATCTACACAATAGTGTTTGGTGAATGTGTGCGGTGTAGACCATGTTGCTGCCTTACAGATGTCGGCTAGGGGAATATTCCCTAAGAAGGCCGTAGTAGCCCCTATTTTGCGAGTGGAATGTGCTCTAGGGGGTATCTTCAAAGTTCTTTTTGCTTTGGCATAACATGTTTGGATACATTTTACAATCCATCTTGCAATACCGGACTTAGATATGGGATTGCCTTTGCGTGGTGGAGAAAAAGCAACAAATTGTTGTTTTGTTTTTCGAAATTCTTTGGTTCTTTCTACATAATATAGTATAGCTCGTCTAACATCAAGTGTGCGTAGAGCTCGCTCTGCTACTGAATCAGGTTGAGGAAAGAACACAGGTAACTCAACTGATTGATTTATATGAAAGGCAGAAACTACTTCAGGGAGAAATTTAGGATTGGTTTGAAGACCCACCCTATCTTTGTGAAGTTGAAAGAAAGGCTCTTGTATAGTTAATGCCTGAAGTTCACCAACTCTCCTTAGTGAGGTTATTGCTATGAGGAAAGCAACGTTCCATGAGATGAATTGTAACTGACACTTGTGCATTGGTTCAAAAGGTGGACCCATTAGCCTTGTAAGGACTATGTTTAAGTTCCACTCTGGTGCAGGGGGAACTCTTGGTGGGATCACCCTTTTTAATCCAGATTGCTGTAAATGCAACAGATAACAAATGATGTTTTGTACAGAAGCATCAAGTGGACTGATGTTGTTACAATAAATAACAAACCGTTTCCATTTTGCTGCATAACATGCTCTAGTAGTAGGCTTTCTAGCCTCTTTGAGAATATTCATACAGTCTGGTGGTAGTTGTGGATAACCAAACTATGACTTCAGGAGCCAAACCGCTAGGTTGAGTTCTTTGGGATTTGGAGGTCTGATTTCTCCATGGCTCTGAGTGAGGAGACTGGGTGTGAGATGTAGCTTTTGATGTGGCACCACTGACAGTTCTAACAGGGTGGTATACCAAGGCTGACGAGCCCATGTGGGGGCTACTAAGATCAATGTGAGGGAGGTTTGCCTGAGCTTCCGAACCAGTAATGGAATTAGTGGGAGATGCGGAAAAGCGTAGGCAAATATCCCTGACCAATTCATCCATAGGGCATTGCCTATGGACAGATGGTGTGGGAACCTGGATATGAAGTTTGGGCATTTTGCGTTGTGTACTGTGGCAAACAGATCTATCTGTGGAAATCCCCATTGTTGAAAGTAGGGAAGAAGAACTTGGGGATGAAGTTCCCATTCATGAACTTGCTGCCTGTGTCTGCTGAGCAGATCGGCAATTTGACTGTCTAACCCTGGAAGGTGTTCTGCCAGGAGATACATTTTGTGATGAATTGCCCAATTCCAAATGCTTTGTGCCTGACGCGACAGCTGGAGAGAGTGTCCCCCTCCCTGTTTCTGCAGATAATACATCGCTGTCATGTTGTCTGTGCGGACTAGGACAGTTTTGCCCAGAAGGTGAATGTGGAAAGCTTTGAGTGCTAGGAATACCGCTAGAAGTTCCAGGTAGTTGATGTGGAAACGTTTGTGATTGTCTGACCACAGCCCTTGTACTGTGTGATGTTGGAGATGGGCACCCCAACCGGTTAAAGATGCGTCTGCTGTCAGTACAGTCTGTGGAATCGGGTCTATGAAGGGCCGCCCTTTTGATAAGTTTTGAGGGTTCCACCACTGCAGAGAGGGATGGTTGCGGCCATCTACCAACACTAGATCGGTTAATTGACCCTGTGACTGATTCCACTGACGCGCTAGACATTCCTGCAGAGGACGCATGTGAAGCCTTGCGTGAGGTACGATTGCAATGCAGGATGCCATCATTCCCAGCAGTTGCATAAAGACTCTGGCTGGTAATGTTTGATTGGGTTGAAACTGTAGTATTGTGGACTGAATATTGCGAATCCTGGCTTCATTGGGAGAGGCTAGAGCTTTGAGAGTGTTGAGGGAAGCTCCTAGATAAGACTGCACTTGCGCAGGACACAGATGAGATTTTTGTGCATTGATTGTTAAACCTAACTGATGAAGTAGGTGTACTGTTGCCTGAGTGTGTATTATACAGTTTTGCTAAGTACCCGCTTTGATAAGCCAGTCGTCTAGATAAGGGAAGACATGGATACACTGTCTTCTGAGATGAGCAGCTACTACTGCGAGACATTTGGTGAACACTCTGGGGGCTGTGGTGACGCCAAATGGAAGTACCTTGAACTGGTAATGTTTGCCTGCTATCACAAATCTGAGGTATTTGCGATGAGCTGGTGAATTGGAATGTGAACGTAGGCGTCTTTTAGATCTAGAGTAGACAAAGTCGCCTTGCTGTAAAAGAGGAAGTACCTGCTGAAGAGTCACCATGTGAAACTGCTCTGACAGTATGCATTTGTTTAACTCTCTGAGATCCAGAATAGATCTTAATGAGCCGTCCTTTTTGGGAATTAGAAAGTAAAGGGAATAAACCCCCGACCCTTGGTACTGAAGTGGGACTGGTTCTATGGCCCCTTTGAGTAATAGAGATTGCACTTCTTGTTGAAGCAAGTGTTGGTGGTCTCTTGACAATTTGTGATATCAAGGTGGAATGTTTGGAGGGTTGTTGGTAAGCTCCAGGCAATAACCATGTTGGATAATTCCAATCACCCATTTGTCAGATGTTATTGATTTCCAAATGGGGAGAAAATCTTGAAGTCTTCCTCCGACAGGTGTGGAATAGTCGGAGGGAAGTATGGGGAAGTCACTGTTTATTTGGGGAGGGGGATATGCGGGGTGTGGTTTTTACCTCTACCCCTGGAACTATTTCCTCTATAGCCTCCTCTGAAAAACCCTCTTGTAAAAGACGATTGGGAATTATTTTTGTAAGAGGAAGTATTTTGGTCTGTCCCTGTGGATTTGGACCCTCCACTGTGAAAGGAGCGCCGAAAGGAACCGCTATTACAGGGAGATTGAAGCGCTCCTATAGATTTAGCTACATCTGTGTCTTTTTTCATTTTTTCGAGCGCTTGATCAACTTCAGGGCCAAAAAGATGTTTCCTGTCAAAGGGTACATTGAGAATGGATTGCTGGACTTCAGGTTTAAACCCTGAAATACGTAACCAGGCATGTGTCCGAAGTAGGATGCTAGTATTTACCCCTCTAGCTGCAGGATCGGCTGCATCTAGAGCGCATCTAATGGAAGTGTTGGAAATTAGTTTACCTTCTTGGACTAAATCCTGTGCTTTGGCCTCATGCTCATCTGGGAGAAACTGTAGTAATTGCTCTATTTCGTCCCAGTGGGTCCTATCATATCTTGCTAGGAGACCTTGAGTGTTAGCAATACGCCAGTGATTAGCTGCTTGCGCAGCTACACGTTTGCCAGAAACATCAATCAGTTTTGACTCTTTATCTGGAGGAGGAGCATCTCCAGACGCTTGAGAATTAGCTCGCTTTCGAGCATTGGATACTACTATAGAGTCAAGAGGTAACTGACCCTTAATAAAAATAGGGTCTGTTGGGGAAGGTTTGTATTTCTTATGTACTCTAGGAGAGAGGATCCTAGCACATACAGGATCTTTAAAGATGTTGTCTGTGTGCCTTAACATACCCTTAAGCATAGGCAGGGACTGACGACTTGTGTTCCTAGAGTTTCAAAAAGAAAATCCTCTTCTAAGGACTCGATGGAGCTCCACCCCATGGTACTGTGCAGCCCTAGCAATGAGCTCCTGATATGACAGATTGTCATCAGGTGGAGATGGTCTGGCAGGGTAAAGATCTGGGTCTGTATCCTGTGGAGGATCAATGGTATAATCCGTCCAAGGATCTATTGGTAAATGTGTGTCATCATCATCAGTATCATCTGTATCAGGGTGAGGTAGAGGAGACTGACAAGGTGTAATGTGTAAAGGATCAAGTTGTGGTGGAGAGGGAGGAGGAAGAGATGGAAGTGTGTGGAAAGGACTAGTGCCCACATCCTTCTTCTTCAATGGAATTTTAGAAGAGCTGTCGTCGTCCGGAAGCTTGTGTTTGGATGGCGGTTTAGCGTGAATATGCCCAGTATCAGGATGAATATAGAGTTGTTTCTGTTTCGGATCCGATTTAGATGGTACAACGTCCATGTTTGGATCCGGTTGTGGTACGGGCAGTTCTTTAGTTTTCGGTGCCGAACTGGAATGTCCTTTCGGCACTGAAGATTTTGGCCCTGAGGAATGTTTTTTAGGTTTCAGTGTCGAGGGTTTCGGCTCCAAGCCCATTTTGTGCTTTGAGCCCGAAGGTTTCGGCTTGGAAGTGGGTTATGGCCGACTCGGTCCCGAGCCGGAAGGCTTGTCAGAGTGTTTTGGTGTCGAGCCGGAAGGCAGAGTGTTGGAAACCTCTTCTCGGTGCCGACCTTGGTCTGAAGGCAGAGGTGGTGCCGAAACCTTAGATTTTCTAGGGACGGTGGGTGGGGGGGCGGGGGGAAAGGGGATATCTGTACTCACGTCCCCTTGTCCCTGCGGCACATCGTCGTCCTCGAGGACAATCTGTAACTCTGTTTCTGAGTCTGACGCCGCTGAAGCCTGTTCTTTTTCGGCCGCCGAGACTTCCTCTTGTTCGGAGTCTTCACCGAAGAGATCCGGTGTGCCGTCTAACTGCTGCCGCTGCATCTCTCGACGTCGAGCCCGAAGATCAAGGAGAGTTTTCTTCAATCTGAAGGATCGGCACACCTCGCAGACTTGTTCTTTGTGCTCTGGGGACAAGCACAAGTTACACACCTGATGCAAGTCCGTACGCAGATACTTCGCGTGGCACAGGGGGCAGAATTTAAAAAGGAGTCGGTTCCATCGACAAGGAGCCGGACCGATGCGGATAGGCCGGAAGGCCACCCGTAAAATTCCAGTCAAAATGGAGATTTCTTGATGGTCGAGTCGAACCGCGGAGAAAAGGAAACTCATTCGAAAACAATACCGTCGAGGGTAGAGTGGATTGCGCACCGAGGGGAACTCGAGGACCGATTCCGAAACGGAGCGCAGCAATACATGTCGAACCAGATGGCGGAAAAAAACAATCTAACAATGGAGTCGATGCCCATGCGCACTATCACCGAAAGGAGGAGTCACCTTATCTTGTGACTGGAAAGACTTCTTCGAAGAAACACAATTTGCGAAACATCCGGACCCAACACTAGATGGTAGGAGTATGCAAAGCAAGTGATCTACAGCTCACATGCCTCGAACATAGTTGTTTCATTGTGATTCAGGCATTGACTGGGATTTATTTTTTCTGACTTCTGTGAAGGAGAGGGCTAGTCTAATTCCTAGTCGTTTTTTTATTTCTATTAAGACACTATATTGTTAAAATGTATTTTAAATGATGCGATAAAATGCATACTACTACAGCTGCTACCTGTGCTACTTAAAGAACAAAAATCAAAGGCAACGCCTTTAGATCTATGCAGCCAAAACCAGGATGTCCTACAGTTTGGTTTCAGCAGAATAACACAATCAAGGAAAGCAGTTCAAACATCAATACCTGGCCTTACTGACAATATTAGTGAAAGATATTTCATGGAGAGGATTCAGTCAATTAAAAGTACACTGCCTCCATGTCAATCCTATTGAACAAGTTTCTTACCTTCAGTATTGCTCTTTCTGGCAAAGACTATCTAACCATAGATTCCTCACCTGTTGAATACCCCCCTCAGGCGTCAGACTAGATCTAGAAAATCTTCAGCAGTACCTCTGCCTGCTGACAGGTGGTGCCAGCGGCTCTGCGTTGACGTAGTTCCGTGCCCGATGCGACATGAGCCTATATACCAGGGGCGGCCGGCATGGCTAGTGGGTGGGGGGGCGCAGGTGGTGTTGCGGGGGGGCAGGGGGAAAGGTCACAAGGGAGAGCGGGGTTTAGAAATTTAAAAAAAACAACAACAAAAAAACTTACCTCGAGGCCAGGTCTCGCATCTTCTGTGCTCCTCCTCTCCTGAGTCCGCTTCCAGGAACAGAAAGCAGGCAGCCAGGCTCCCTCCCCCAAGCCAATCACAACGCTGCAGTGCAGCATTGTGATTGGTCTGAGCGCCAGGGGCTGTAGGGGTGGGCATGTTCTCCATGCAGGCTGTAATGCAGCCTGCATGGAGAACAGGAAAGTGCGCATGACTGCTTTGGGCGGCCCGAGAGGGCTGACCAAGCAGTCATTGACTGGGCAAACCACTCCGCCCCTGCCCTGATCTGTGAGCAGAGCAGCCCCGCCCACCCTCCCGCCCGCAAAGGAAACATAACATGATAATAACTGGAAGTTATTATCATGTTATGTTTCCTCTTCTTGCACTGCGTGAAAGCAGTGGGGTGAGGCTCCTCCGCCATAGCGGAGGAGCCGCCACTGCTATATACGCACCTCCCATGCACTGACATCAGTTGCTTTCTTTATACTTCAGTGCTCATATATGTGGAGCCAATCAGATTGGTCATGACCAATGTGTAGATTTCTAAATCGGGATCTTTTTATGTGAAGAGACCAGTGCACAGGAAGGTGGGACAGTTGGTGAGGCATCTTGGTTTGTTAGAGTCTCTATGTGAAAGAGCGTTACCAAAGGTAAGTAAATTGTTTCTCTGATAGAGACCTGACTGACCAAGCAGGCAAAGAGCCCTTATCAGTGGAATGAGCTCTCAAGCCCTTGGGAGGCTGCTTTTGGCAGGTACTTAGCAGATCTTGATGCTGAGTACGATCCAGCATAAGATGATCCTTTTCTGCACAGCCATGCCTTTCTTTAGTCCAATGAACCCAATAAAGAGTTGATCGTCCACCCGGTTTCCTTTGGTACTATCTATGTAGAAGCTAACAGCCCTTTTCGGATACAAACAGTGAAGTTTCTCTTCCTCCTTGGTGGGGTGAGTCGGTGCAAAGAAGGCCGGCTGAGTGATGTTCTGACTAACAGGGAACAAAGTCTAAAACAAGATTTGCAAAGAAATATGCCTCTCAATGGTAATCTTCCCAATTTGTATGCTGAGCACGAACTCAACAAATAAATTAAGCTCCAGTTCAGGCTCACACCAAGCTGTTCATGAAGCCAAAGTCAAAAAAAGGTTCAGAACACTCTTCCAGTGATTAAACACTCACTAGAAATCAAGAACCTTCCAGAGACTCACAAGTTCTATCCTCTGGGTACTACAAAGATAGGAGTGCTATATGAACTACTCCACAGAACTATTAAAAACTCTAGCAAAGTAGGTCATATGGCTATTATCCACTCAAGTTAATTCTCATGCACTGAAACCATCCAACTTTCCCCCACTTCTTCTGAGCAATGTTGAAAAAAACGCTATAGACTTACAAAACCCAGAATGCACTTACAAAAACCAGACCCACAGCTGAGCCTTCTTGGGTAAATTCTGTGACCTAACCCCATTTGCTTCAATCAAGAGCCAAGGCAATCATAATCAAAGGATACTTCAACTTTGGTATAAATGGAAAAAACATGCAACCATTCAAATTCCTGAAAGCCTTTCTCTCTTCCATCTAATGAGAACATGCCCAGATTCTGTTGGACAACACAAGTACTGTCCATTATGTCAACAAACAAGGCAGCATGTGGTCGTGAACTGTATGGCGGAAGGTGACCTGCCTGTGGATACGAGTGCAGCAGTGGAGAGTCTTCTTAGTAGTGGTCCATCTCGCAGGCTCCCTCCATGTCAGAGAAGATGCCCTCAATTGAGAGACACATTGGTATATCCCTTCGTGGAACTTTTTTTTATCAAAGCTCGGCATAGCAAGTGTCCTCAATACTGTGGCAAACACTGCCTTCCAGATCTTTCCTTTGGGATACCTTCAAGTTCAGCAGGTCTACTATATACATGTCAGCCGATACCACTTCTGTCCAAGCACTGTGCAAAGTGTGGTAGTACTAGGTTTAGATGATGCAGATTGCTTCAGACTGGGGAAGGAGGATCTGGTAGGCCGAGCCATAAGCACGGAGTATTAGACCAAGGATACATAAAAAAAACCATACATGAAGATTCCATTCAACACTGGAAAGATTTGTGATAAATCAGATGAGCCTAAATCACATAATTTTGAAAGAAGAGAGTATTTGAAGGATGAGATATAATCCATAACTTGATCACTCTGTAAGCAGGTTCCCAACAACAACTAAAAAAAACTTTGAGGCAACTGTTCAATTACCAGTGGCAGCTAATGGCTCACGGAAAGTTTCACATTTAAGTCTTGCGTTAGGTATAGTCTCTGAACTGCAGAAAAGTGGTTCAATATTTCCAAAAAAACGACACTTCATCAAACTACACAGCACAAACATCCTTTATCCGAGTTTATTTAAGCTCCTTATGCCACCAGACTTGATCTGCATGATTCAACTTGGATTCTTGACCTGGCCCACAAATGAAATCATATGACCCAGACAGCAGGAGAGGGAACTGATACACTTTTACGGCGCCAACAGCAAATATTTTATCTTGTTTGCAAAACATGCAAGATGAAATTGGATATCAATAGGAGACTGCTGAAAAATAACTCCAAGCCGATGGGCTCAGAGACTGACAGTAAGAGTGAAGTAGCATGTTGTTAAGGGTTCAGAACCAGACTTTCAGGATCCAGACAGGCAAATTTGCAAAGTAATAGAGGACCCACAGCAGCATAACCATTTTTGTTAGGGCCATCTTAGCCATTATTGGAGGTGGAGTGTCTGCCAGAAAGCTATACTGCTTCTCAGTCCATGAATCGCACTGCCCAGGTTTACCTCTATTATGTCTGGGTCCACATGGTAAACCTTGATCCAGTAGTAGGAACTCTTGCTTAGGAAGCAGGTCTTTTGTCCCAAGAAACATTCAACGCCAAAAATGAATTGGGTCTGAGACCAGGATTGGTTCAACCACAGAAAGTCCACCAGAATCACAGAGCATATGGATCACCATCTCAGTTCCAAGATGATACTATTGGTCAAGGGCATGATGGTAAGTGTACAAGAGCAAGCCACTCTAACCAGGCAAAAAGATGTTGACCGCAGGCATAGATCCTGACCATCTAAATCACAAGCAGGTCACATTTGAAAGCAAAGATATTGACTCTCTGTGCTGCATATAATAGAATATACTGAAAAGTGATCAATTATTGACCCCCTCCTTTGAAAAGAGACCACACCTCCTCCTTAAAAAAAGACCATATTAATCTGCTCAGAAAGTCCACCTGGATACAGGATGAGCTCACAAAAGGCCACAATTCCATGGCATCATGTACTGCTTAACAGTACTGGAAATATAATATAATAAAATAAGTGTCTCATAGGCTTCAGAGTTATTACCTTAGGAAGTGTGTCCAGGATGTGGGTCTCAGAAAGACCCTACCTTTTTTTAAATTTATTTTTATTTTTTTATTTTAAAGTTTTATTGAAACAGAAGAATTTGACATACATTACACAAAAAAATTGGAAACAATTAGCTTACATAGACTCTAATCAACGCAATTATCAAGCAAAAAATAAAGCGCCACATGAGGGGAGTATTAGGAGCAGGGGGGGGTTCCGTCTTCACATTATCTTAAATGCTTGATATTGGCGGTAAAAAAAATTGGACTATGTATCATCTAAGGGGTGGGCCTTAGTGAGGAGTGTAGAAAAATGGATGGTATGTGGGCATCAAGTGGCCATGCGGGGGGGGGGGGGGAGAGGAGAGTCTGTTTTCATCGTTCTCAGGGTGGTCACAGAGTGCTGTAGGTGATGGTTGGGCAGTGTCAGCAGCCTGCTGTAGATACGTACGGTAGATGCACCATATGTCTTTGGGTTTCGAGGTAGGAGGTTGAAGTGTGGCATAAATATCAGTCTGTAAGCGGCAATAGGACATGCTGCGTGTCCATGCCGCCGTTGTAGGTCTGTGTTTAGCCCCCCAAAGTACCACTATTTCCCTTTTTGCAAGCATCAAGGCAATGGCCACAAATCGACGGTAACAAGGTTTAATATGGTTGACCAGTCCCAACAGACCAAGCCGTGGAATGGGAATGAGGGGTGCGGCGATTATTTTAGCTATTGTTTGGAATACCTCCGTCCAATATGGCAGGATGCGGGGACATGTCCACGCCATACGTGCAAAATCGGCGTCTATTGTCCCACATTTAGGGCAATTAGATAATCTTGCTAGTGACATACACCCTATGGATACATTTGAAATGGAGAAGTTTGTGCCTATGATTGGGCGAGACCTTCTGAGTTTGATCGAGGCAGAACGCCCACTCTTGATCAGTTAACGAGTGCCCCAGGTCCTCTTCCCATCGCCGTCGAACCCCTCTGTCCCGAACCTGTCGCAGTGCCATGCAAGCCTTGTATAGCTTGGTAACCAAATGCGTGCCCTCCTTGTCGGATATAAGCAAAGTGAGTGGGGGGAAGTCTGCAGGCGGGGACGGAAAGGAAGCAATAGTGGATCGAAGTGTACCCAGGAGTCTGGCAACTATGAAAGTGTCCTTTAATGTCATTCCAGACGTGAAGACAGTTCTTGTAGTGTGTGTGCTCGGTCCTCGGAAAACAAGGAGCCAAGAGTGTCCAAGCCAAGTTTGGTGAGGGTGTGCTGAACTACCTTTTCGGAGGTAAGTGGGAGAAATGGATTATTAGATAAGGGAATGGCCAGGGAATAGAGAGGGCCAGAACCCAGCATAATGTTACGTTTGCGCCACGCCCAGCAGGTAGTAGAAAGGGGTTGAATGTCATGCGGATCTAATGGCACACCCCGTGGGAGCAGGGCTTCTAATGGCGTAGGAGCTGCTAGCTCACGGTCAGCTTTCGTATAAGGAATCCGGGCATCTGGATGGAACCAATGGTGGGCAAATTGTGCCTGCGCTACCAAAAAATATAGCAGAGGATCAGGGACCGCAAACCCGCCTCTGTTAAATTGGAGTGTCAAAGTATCCCAGGAAACTCTCGGTCTACGTCCCGCCCAAATCAGTCTGATAAGCAGACCTCGCAATTGACTAAAGAAGGCGTTGGTGAGTGGTATAGGTATAGTGTTTTAATGAGGGCGATGCAACCGGCCATAGATAGGGGTAGTTTAATCCACCTCTCTATCTGTGCAGTAAGTTGTTCGATTGCAGGGCCATAGTTCAGGCGTATGACCTGCTCTTTGACTCTATGGAGGTGAACTCCAAGATATTTAGTAGTATCTCCTGCCCTCCGGAGGGGTTGCTCGGTTTCGTTCTCCACAGCTGCATCCGTGATAGGGAAAAGGACTGATTTGTCCCAATTTATCTTTAGGCCAGACATTTCTCCATATCGGCCAATCTCGTCTATGAGGGGTTGCAGGTTATCGTTAGGGCGTCGCACAAACAGCAAAATATCGTCCGCATACATGGACATCAACAGGGGGCCCGCGGGGAACTGTAGACCCCGAAACATGTGTTTTTCCTGCATGTGGCGGACCAGCGGGTCTAAGGCTATAATGAATAATAACGGGGATAACGGGCATCCCTGTCACGTCCCTCGTGTAATCGGAAACGACAAAGAGCCATTCACCCGAAGTGAAAGACCCTACCTTGAGTGTTGTGTCAGTTAGGCGGTGAGAACTAAAGGCCTAACTGGACATTGAGATTGGCAAGAGAACAGATATCACGCTAAAAAGAGGTGATAACCGTTGAAAATTCAAGAAAGATGAGGGCTATGTCCAAGGGATCACACGTGAAGTGGGGTAGATCTGAAGCAGATGCCACCCTTGAAATATAATTTGTGGGCCTCCCACCCGGCGACTCTGCACACTAGGAACCAGGAGGGAAATGCAGATGTCCTGGGCACTACAACTGAGCCTGCACCCGCCCTAGGCAACATCACGCTCATCTTGGCCAGAAGTTATGGCATGTGTGAGTGGGTCTCAGAAACCATTTAATGGTAAGGTCCACCAATGAATACAAGCTTGGACTTTGCCAAATCTGTGGCCAACCAGCATCTGCCATTACCAGAGGCTGCTGGGAACAAGGAACATCATCTTGTAGCCTTTTTGGAGTTGGTTCTGCCACCAAGCGTTCAGTGTCAACTACGGAAATACTGACTTGTTTTATAGTCTAGGACTAGTACTTATATTTGCATCTGTGCTGATGCTACTCAGTTAGACTTGAAGAAATTGTCAGAGGTATCCTAAACAGAAGCTTGTAGCCTCTTCAGCCAGAAGGCCCTCATTAACCTTAAGTTTTGCCCCAAAGAACTTATGTCTGACCAGCACATGTAGTGTCTTCTCAGTAAAATCATGCATAATAGGTGTTACTGGAGATATCCCGGTAAGACTAATCTTTGCATGCAAAGTACCCTTGAGTCGCTGGAGAATGACATCTGCAATTGGAAAGTGAGCGGCCAGTCCGCCCACAAGCTTGGCAAATGTTGCGGAGGGAGCAAGAGAGACATGCGGTGGTGATGGAGCAACTATGTTCCCTGAAGAGGCAGGACTACCTGACTGTGACCCACTCGGAAGGAGGAAGGGCAGGTAGACTCCTGGCGTGGCTGGTCCACCCGGAGGGAAGAAGATGCCTCATTACTAAGATCCAGGAACCGAGTGGGGAAATGTGACATGCGCAAAAAGAGATATTGACAGTCTTTAGACCACTATTGGGGGCTGTATGGGAGGCCTGCTCAGTTGTGAGGGGAGCAGATGTTGTACACTGGGCACAGGCGGAGGACAAGGCTCTTAGGGACGAGGAGCCGAGGGGGCTTCGCAAGACGTCTTTGGCTGACGGCTGGATAGAAATGGTGACTGTCTTCGAGAAGATGAGCTGGTGAGGCGACAGCGATCTGGGAGGATAAATGTAAGTTCTAGTGCCACTTAGACTGACAGCCCAACATGAGACTAAGGGAAACGTCAACCCCTCCAAGCTGTAATGCGGACTGTAAGGGACCGCCTACCCTATACATGCCATAAAGGCTACTGATTTACACACCACACGCGCTATAACACAAGCCAAAACCTGAGAAGTTACTAACGTGTTGTTCGTAAATGTAGAGATTCTTTATGTGCTTACCTGTGAGCCTAGCGCATACAGCAAACAACATTACAGGGGGAGGGTGAATCTTTACACAAACAGGGAAATGTTAAAAAATGCACTTGTCCACATTCATAATGCACGCAATAAGCTGAACACCATGGCAGTGCTATATGAAACGAAACACTGTACGGTATTGAAACACCCTGTATTATCATATCATGGATGCTACTAACCCTGTACTGTGCTGTGTGATGTTAAGCATACAAAACTAAATAAAGTTAAAAAAAGTAGCCTTGAGTCTTTTTTAGATTTCACTTGCGCTGTGCTTGTGAAATCTATTGCATTCAATATATCTTAAAAGGGTCTTACATCCCACCTTCTTTTATTTGTCAGTGTGCTTTTCACTTTCGTTTTTCTTTGTTTCTATTGGCTGTAGCTTTTTTTTGGAGTGTGCTTCGGTTATCAGTATCCCGTGGCCCAATTACTCATTCTCACCCGCTTTTGTCTGCTTTTATGTCTGGAACTACTTTTATCACGTTAGGACTGGCATCAGATTCCTTTCACCTTGCATTTTTGAAGAAATCTTCTTGTGGCAGCATGCACGTCGAAATTTCCTTTTTTCTCCGACAAATTGAATTATTTCATTGGGCCTTTAATTAACTTTCTTTGCCTGCACGCATTACTTTAATTTACTTTCCCTTGTGAGCCAACGTGTTAGCTCTTCTGCTTAGCCCCCCTCCCCCGACCTCCTACTCAGGTGCAGCAGCTTGACCTCCCCTATCGCTCCTCCCACAGATTCTTATAATCTTGGACACTCGGCGCTCACCGTGCAGCCCATCCTGCGTCCTCGGCCCTCACAGCTTCCCATCGGACAGGGACCTGAGCCCGGGACCCACAGCAAAGGGACTCCCTGAGTACCGCACAGGTAATGATATTTATGTAGCACGATCCCTACTGGAGTGCTTTAGACTAGCACCAATTAAAGGTGGACCACTCTAGCCCTTATGCTACATAAGGATCTCTCAGTCTCCTGCTCCCTACACTTTTCTCTCTCTTGCTTTATATCCTGCTCTCTTTTGCGCCCTGCCACACTGACTCTTGGCACCTACCATCTCTCCTGTTTCCTACCCTTCTTTCTCTTGCGCCCTACATCTGTCTCTTGCTCGGTACCCGTCTCTTGCTCCCTACTCCACTCGCATTGTGAAGATGAAAGAACTCTTTGAATTCAAGGAGATCGTGTTTGAGAGCTATTTTAGAATAGTAGTGTTTCAAACGTAAGGTGAGGATGGGATGCTGCAAGTGAAGAGTACTTAATTCTTCTGAAGTAAAAGGGAATTTAGGGATGACAAAGCTACGTAGGGGTTGTTATCAAAGAGGGTTGCCAGGGAAGTACAGGGACAAAGCCTGCAAAAGCATAGGAATGGTAAGGCATAAAATGATTAAATACTAGAATGATCTCCCTATAGGGACCTGTGAGTTAGCTTTTCAGATTTTAATAGGCAGAGAAATAGGTGGATCTTGGCTGGTTAAAAGGGGTATGGCTGGCAAAACTAGAAGAACCGATTTACATAGCTAGAAGTTGCTCACATAAACTATGGGGGAAATGGTGGGAATATTATGGTCTCTATAGTCAAAGTTATGCCACTTGATTTGTAATCACCTGGGAGGTCGAGTGAGATGAGTTGTGGAAGTGCGATTGTAACACAGGAGGCTGACTTTACTAGTTTTCCTACTTGTTTAAAAAAAACAAGAAAAATGTTTTATAAAAAAGGGGTGTGGCTGGTCAAGTTTAAGATGCTTATGAAGGATCTGTGGTGATAATATGCATTAATGCACAAGTTACTAACTTGTGTAATGATATATCTGTAAGAGACAGTAGTTAGTGACAGATTCCTTACCTTAGAATATCCCCAGGCGTCAGGCTGGATCCGGAAAGTTTTTGCGTAGCAGTACCCTTGCGCGTCGGTAGGCGGCGTCGTGCGGCTCCGCGTCCGTCGTCGTGATGATGTCGCGGGCAGTACTTGGACGCCGCCCCTGCGCGCTGACGTCAGTTCTGTACACGACTTTCCGCGCCAGGAACGCAGAGCCATGCAAGAAGCTGACATAGGTGTCTGAAAAATACTAGGGCCCTGAAAGGGATGTCCTTAACCCTAGAAATAAGTTCGCAGAACGGGGAGGATGGGTGGGCGGTAGGAATCTGTCACTAACTACTGTCTCTTACAGATATATCGTTACACAAGTTAGTAACTTGTGCATCTGAAAGAGACACGTTAGTGACAGATTCCTACCTTAGAATAGATACCCCAGCAATACCAACCCCGGTGGTGGGTCTGCGAACAAAGATCAGACAAGGAAGTCTCGGAGAACAGAACGGCCAAAGAAGCCGTCCCTCCGGACTTGGCTGTCAAGGCAGTAATGCTTGGTAAACGTGTGCAGCGAGGCCCACGTAGCTGCCTGACAGATATCCTGCAGCGGAACACCGCGGCCTAAAGCCGTGGTAGCAGCCGTGCCCTGGTGGAATGGGCACGCAGCCCAACAGGAGGCTCCTTATTAGCCAAAGAATAGCAGGCTTTGATACACAAGGTTACCCAGCGGGAGATGGTTCTCTTGTGCACCGCCCGACCTTTTTGGCGCCCACGTAGCCAACAAAGAGTTGGTCATCCACCCGGAAGTGTTGTGTGCGGTTGATATAAAAGGAAAGCGCACGTTTTGGGTCCAGACGGTGGAGCCTCTCTTCCTCTCTGGAAGGATGCGGAGGCGGAAAGAAGGTGGGCAAAGTGATGGTCTGCCCAATGTGGAAGGCAGTAACCACCTTTGGCAAGAAGGACGGACGCGTCCTAAGAACAACCTTGTCTGGATGGACAGACAGAAAGGGAGGTTTGCATGATAGAGCCTGGAGCTCACTCACCCGCCGAGCGGAGGTGATGGCCACCAGAAAGGCTGTCTTCAGAGTCAGAAGACGAAGAGGACAGTTATGTAGAGGCTCAAAGGGAGCGCACATGAGAAAGGTAAGAACCAAGTTCAAGTCCCACTGAGGCATCACAAACGGAACAGGAGGGAAGAGGTGTGTAATGCCTTTCGGAACCTGTTAACAACAGGGGACTTGAAAAGGGAGGGCTGATCAGGAAGCCTGAGGAAGGCTGAGATGGCACAAAGATAGCCCTTGATGGTACCCAGGGCAGAACCCTGTTGGGCCAGGGAAAGAAGGAACAGAAGAACCTCAGAAAGAGGGGCAGAGAAGGGATTCACAGCCTTTGCTGTGCACCATGCCACAAACTTGTTCCACCTGCAGGCATATACCACCTTAGTGGAGGGACGCCTGGCTGCCAGAATCACATCACAAACTTCGGGAGGCAAGTCGAAAGGAATCAACTGCCGCCGCTCAATCTCCACGCAAGCAGGTGGAGGCTGGACAGGTTCGGGTGGAGGACCGTCCCCTGCTGCTGCGACAGAAGATCCTCCCGAAGAGGCAGACGGATCGGGGATCGACGCTCATACTGAGTAGCTCGGGATACCAAACTCTTCGAGCCCAGTCCGGAGCCACAAGGATGACTTGGGCCCGGTCGCGCCGAATCTTCTTCAACACTCTGGGTAGAAGTGTTATAGGCGGAAAGGCGTACAACAGACCGCAACTCCACTCGCGACGAAAAGCGTCGCCGAGCGAGTGCCGCCTTGGAAATTCCAACGCGCAGAACTGATGACATTGCGCGTTCTCTTCGGTGGCGAATAGATCTAACCAAGGCTCTCCCCACTGCAGAAAGAGTCCTTGCGCCACTTCCGAGTGAAGACGCCATTCGTGATCCATCATGCACCTGCGGCTAAGTTCGTCCGCCCTGGCGTTCAGGGAACCTGCCAGGTGTTGAACCATCAGGAACATGCCCTGATGTTCCAGCCATGTCCAGAGGCGCAGAGCCTCCTGACAGAGGGTCCACGACCCCACCCCGCCTTGTTTGTTGCAGTACCACATGGCGGTGGTGTTGTCTGTGAACACCTGCACTACCTTCCCTTTGACAGAGGGAAGGAATGCCTTGAGTGCAAGTCGGATCGCCCGGAGCTCCAGAATGTTGATATGGAGCCGGGACTCCGCCGGAGACCAGAGGCCTCTGATCTCCGCCTCTCCCATGTGACCGCCCCATCCCAGAAGGGACGCGTCCATCACAACTGTGTGCTCTGGCTGGGGAAGGGAGAGGGATCTGCCCATGACCCATTGCCGGTTCGAGAGCCACCACTGCAACTGTTTTGCAGTCCCCTCCGAGATCTGGACGTGATCGGACAGGTTGCCCTGGTGCTGCGCCCACTGGAACTTCAGGTCCCACTGCAGAGCCCGCATATGCCATCTGGCATGATTGACCAGCAGGATGCAGGAGGCCATGAGGCCCAGCAGCCTCAGGGTCATCCGTACCGAAACCCAGGATAAAGGCTGAAATATTGGAATCATAGCCTGAATATCCCGGACTCGCCGTTCGGGAGGATAGGCCCGAAACTGCGTTGTGTCCAGAACTGCTCCGATGAAAAGGAGCTGTGGAGAAGGAATCAGATGCGACTTCGGCACATTGATGGAGAACCCCAGCGAGTGCAGGAGTTCGGCCGTAGTCTGGAGGTGGGAGACGACTGCCTGGGACGAGTCCGCCTTCAGCAGCCAGTCGTCGAGGTAGGGGAAGACTGGAACCCCTGCCCGGCGCAGATGAGCTGCGACCACCGCCATCACTTTCGTGAACACCCGAGGGGCACTTGTAAGGCCAAAGGGGAGCACGGTGAACTGAAAATGCTCAAGGCCTACCGTGAACCGCAGGTAACGCCGGTGGACCGGCAGGACGGGGATGTGAAAATAAGCGTCCTGCAAATCCAAGGCTACCAACCAGTCTCCAGGGTCGAGGGCAGTCAAGACCTGAGCTAGGGTGAGCATCGTGAACTTCTCCTTCCGGAGGAAGCGATTGACGTTCCGGAGGTCTAAGATAGGACGCATGTCCTCCTTGTCCTTTTTGGGCACCAGAAAGTAGTGGGAGTAGCAACCACGTCCTACTTCTGGGGTCGGAACATGCTCGATGGCCCTCTTGGCCAAGAGGGCCGTGACTTCCTTCTGCAGAAGCACCAAGTGATCCCCTGACATGCGGTGGAATGGAGGTGGCATGGCTGGGGGGTGGTCTCGAAGGGGAGGGAGTAGCCCCTTCGGACAATGTCCAAGACCCACCTGTCCGAGGTGATGGCACGCCAGTGGTGAAGGTGATGGCGGACCCTGCCCCCTACTGGCGTGCTGTGCACCTGAAAGGAAGGACTAGGAGGGCTTGGAGGCCGCGGACGGGGCGGAGTTGGTGGCCTGACCCGCACGCTGGTTGCCCGACTCACCACGGCGGGAGCCACGTCCTCGGCCACGCGAAGACGCTTGCTGCGCGGGCCGGTGGCTGGGCAGCGGACGTGACTGGGCGCCCCTTCCGTGGCCACGAAAGGGGCGAAAAGCAGAGGTTAGCGGAGGGCGCACAACAGAAAGGCCCAGGGACTTGGCAGTAGCCCGTGAGTCCTTAAAACGCTCCAGCGCATGGTCTGCTTTGGAACCAAAAAGACCGACTCCATCAAAGGGCATGTCCATGGAGTGTATTCTGGACATCACCCGAGAAACCAGTTGTTCTCAGCCAGGCGTGGCGACGCAGCGCCACCGTCGTTGCAAGCGATCTGCCCAGCGAGTCGGCGGTATCAAGGCCACAACGTATGGTGTACTTTGCCGCATCCCTACCTTCCGCAATGGTGCGGGTAAGCAGTGTCTGGACCTCCTCAGAACACTGGGGCAAAACGGCCGCCACCGAATCCCACAGAGAGTGGGAATATAGGCCCAAAAGGCAAGCGGTGTTGACGGACCGCAAGCCAGCACTGGAGGAAGAAAAGGCCTTCTTCCCAAATTGGTCCAGGCGTTTGGATTCCCTATCCGGAGGGGCGGTAGGGAAGGCGGTTTGGGAGGCAGAGGCTTGGCCAACCAAGCTCTCGGGGTGGGATGTTGAGAGAGTAACAAGGGGTCGCCCGGAGCAGGGCGATGGCGTCGGGCCACGTTCCTATCCACAGGAGCCCCTGTGGTGGGCTTGGACCAGGTGCCCAAAAGAACGTCAGACAGTGCATCATTAAACGGCAGCAATGGCTCCGAGGAGGTAGCTGCCGGCTGAAGCACTTCCGTCAGGAGGTTAGTCCTGACAGCCACAGTAGGCAATTGGAGGTGCAAGGCTCCAGCTGCTCTACGCAACACCGTTGAGAAATTTTCTCCCTCCTCCGTAGCCACGGAAGGAGGAGACAGCATGCCAGAGTCAGGAGAAGTGTCCAGACCACTGGCATCCCCAAGTTCCTCTGCCCAGTCCTGATCATACTCACACTGCTGTGTGAGAGGGTCTTCCGACCCCTCCCAGCTCTCCTGGTCCTCCTCTGGCTCAAAATATGGAGGAGGAGGGACATCTGGGACCCAAGGTCTCATCGGCGCCGGGGTCGAGCGACGTCGGTCCGGCTCCATGTCCGGAACCGGAGAGAACCGGGGAACGATGCCGCCCGGAGCCCCGGGCGGCGTCAGGAACGGCACCGGGGACATCGGTGCCGGCGGAGGCGTGGTTAGGTCAACCGGCGTCGATCGGGGTTGCGGTACCACCGGAGCCGGGATCGAGGCCGGGGCCGGAGCCGAGGCCGGGATCAAGGCTGGCGGAACGGGCAACGCCGGGACCGGAGTCGTCGGCGACGCCGGAGCAACCCCATCAGGGCCTGCGGGGCCCGAAGGCGCACCGGAGGGACCTTGAGGCCCGAAGAGGCGGGCCATGGCCGACAGGAATTCCTGTATTTGGGCCGGAGTCGCCCCGAACCCGGAAAGGACGGGTAATGCGGGGGCGGCTCCACAGGCACGTCCGGGGCCGCGGGGACGGTGCCGACAGGGGCCTCAGCCGAGTCGCGAGACTGGCGAGGCGAAGTCTTAGAGCGATGATGCTTCTTAGACTTTTTGTGCTTCGACTTACCCGAGGAGTGCGAAGACTTGGACTCCGACTGCCGGACCTCGAGGAGCTTTCGAGACCGCTCTCGCAAAGCCTTCGGGTGTAAGGCCCGGCAGTCAGGGCACGACTTCGTGTCGTGGTCTCGGCCGAGACAGTAGAGACACTCTAAGTGCGGGTCTGTGATCAACATCATTCGACCACAGACGTCGCATGGCTTGAAGCCGGGCATCCCTACCGATACCTAGGAGTCGAGATGACTCGAAAAGAAACAGTGAAAAAATCACCAAAAATGTAGTCAAAAATTGACTAGGGCACTGCTCTTCCCGGATCTGCGCTTACTGGCGCGGAAAAAAGAAGAACTGACGTCAGCGCGCAGGGGCGGCGTCCAAGTACTGCCCGCAACGTCAACCCGGCGATCACGACGCCGACGACGGACGCGGAGCTGCACGACGCCGCCTACCGACGCGCAAGGGTACTGCTACGCAAAAACTTTCCGGATCCAGCCTGACGCCTGGGGATATTCTAAGGTAAGGAATCTGTCACCAACGTGTCTCTTTCAGATATATGCTTACTCTGAAGGGGCCAACATAGCATTTGGCAACGTACAAAACCCTATAAACAGTAACATTTTACTTACAGTTCCACAAAATTAGTCCAATCGTCTTGACTAATAGATGGCCTTGTGTTTCCAAGTGCTGTTAATAAATGCGACTGGCAAATAACAAGACTGCTCTTTGTTGGGACTGGTTGATTTTGTGAAAATCCCTTTAGGAAAAAGAAAATGTAATTATTAAAGCATCATGGAAATGTAATTGATATGATAATTCACAAATCTTATTCAGGTCCGTGGATAAAAATAATAAGGAAAGAAACCCAAAAAGTCAACCATCTGCATAATTACAAAATAAACTTACCATCACTCTTAGAAACATCCTAACTGGATCCCAAACATTATATTAAAGCGTGCATGTACACAGAAATATAAAAGAACTAAATCTTATGCTAAGTCCAGCGTCACTCAACTGACACACATGATTTGAGGAAAACAGAATAATTTATGCACACATCACAAGCGGTTAAGAGTATAATATTTAAGTAAAGATGTTTTATTAGAGGCTACATTAATGAATAAAGTTTAGGCAATGGGCTAGAGGACGGATTATAAGAGAGAACAGAGTATGTGGCAGGGGAGAGTGGTTGACTATGTATGAATCATCTAGTCTACAGCGGTGGCACATGTTGGAGAGTGATCCAAGCTATCCCTTAGTGGTCTATTGCTACTTACAAGATTAATGATTCCTGCCTCTACAGTCACCTGTGTGAAAACTGCAGACCCATGCTCATCTGGTACAGAGGCCAATCTAGTTAGCTTACATTCAATGTTAATAATATTTTGAACCAGACTTCCTCATAAAAAAGTTGCATACATCTCCACATTTCACCTGATAGTGTAAACAGAAGGGGGAGGGGTAAAATAGTTAATTTGTATGGTGTATGATGCGTTTTGGGCAATGTAAGAAATCACAATTATGTTTTAATTTAGCAAAGAATTTTATATTGTGTCGACCAGCCACGGAGTGCTTTACAGTTAACAAGAAAGTGCAATACATCTCGAACAGCACAGAACCGAATGGGTAAAATGAAAGACAGGACTTGACTTTATATAGTCTTTAAGTATTATTTGAAAATGTGTTTTTTTAGGTCGTTAAGGGAGTATATAGGCTTTGGCTTGAATTTGAATTCTACAGGTATGAAGTTCCTGATTCCAGTAGCTTGGCAGGATGAGGGTTTTCGACTTTTTCGCCTTTGGGATTTCCAGTAGTAAGTTTGCTTTACCTTTAGTGCGTCTTTCTACTACTGAAGCTTGAAGCTTATTTGTCATATAACTTAAGCTTTATGCGTGATGCATGCCATTTTGAAGTTTATTCTGGTGTAATGTACCTTAAAATGCAAGTGATATGGCCTGGTTCCCTGGTACCTCCGATGGGACGTGCAGCTCTTGGACAAAGGCCATAAGCCACGCTGAAGTGATTTTGGGGTAGCAAGTCAATAGCACTTTATTGCTGTCAAGATGTGAACAAACCAGAGCATGTTTCAGCTACTCTGAAATCATATGGGGCAATAGATGATTTAAGGTTTCAGAGTAGGAAGAATTGGAAGGTTGTGCTTATAGCTATATGTGTATGTGAGGAAAATTGGTTATTTTATGGTCGATGATAAAGCCTAGCAATTTTGCGGTCTGGACCTATGTTGGGAATATGCCAGGAGAGGAAAGTTGTTTAAACTACTTTGGTACACAGAAAAGCCAATAGAGTCAGATTAATAGAGTAAGCACTTATCCGATTTCCTAGGGTGCCGGGAAGACTTTCATGACTGTTATGACAGTTGGGTTGATGACTCCGAGATAACATTGAATATCATCAGCATTTTGATGGATCTTGATTTCCTTTTTCTAGAGCATCTGGCCAAGTGGTTCCATACAGAGTTTGGATAGATATGGAAACAGGATTGAGCCTTGAGGAACGTGCATGGCAGAGAAGGCTATCTGGATGATGTGATTCAGATGACAGTAAGTATGAGAACCAGTTCAGACCTAGACCAGTTATTGTTATTCGGGAAGACAGGATGGTGAGACATATTTCAAGGTATACAGTATCAAATGCTGCTAGGACAAACAGTATTAAGAAGCATTCATCACACCATCCATTGCACGAATGTCGCCACCTAGTACTTCAGGAGCCGCTCTTTTATTATGCATTTTTTCCCAGAATCCAGATTGTCCAAGTGCTTATTTTTGGCTATGCCAATAAGGGTCTGTACTCAGACGATTTTTCAACAGTTTTTACAGAGGAAGGGTTAGTTTGGAGACTGTTCTTCGATTTTAAAACTTATTGGGATCTCAGTTGGTTTTCCTTAGTAAGACTGTGATCATCGTAGATGTGAGCAAAGATGGGAATGTACACTGTTCAAGAGAGGATTTAACCCCTTCGATGCTCATGACGGAGCGGTTCCGTCATGAGCATCGGTTGGGCTGTGCTTATGACGGAACCGCTCCGTCATGAGCACAGCCCCTGGTGGAAGCGCTGGCGCTCCCCCCCTGGGGCATCGATCTTGCCCCCACAGAGGGGGATGGCAGCGGAAGAGTTTCCGCTGCCACCCCCGGCCCCCCCCACGCTTCCCCATGACGTCAGCGCGCGCCGACGTCATCAGGAAGCACTGGACGCGCTGGAAATCATTTCTTTCCAGCGCGTCCAGAGGGAGGGTGAATGTTTGTTGGTGCGGTGGGGCAGGGGGCCCAAATCTGGATGCGTTGAGGCATCGTGGGAGAGGAAACTGTGTTTCCTCTCCCCTGATGTCTCAATGCAGGGCATTCCTGGTGCACGATCGCGCACAGCGTCGCGATCGTGCACCAGGAATGTCCCACTAGACACCAGGGATTCCTTTTTTTCTATAAAGGAAGTGACCCCTTGGGCAAGGGTCAGCTTCCTAAGGGGCAAATAAATTAAAGACTTTTCTGCCCCCCTGGGGACAGATCGGCCGATTTTTGGCCGTTTGTGGACCCAGGGGGGACAGAAAAGCCCACTAGAGCCAGGGATCTTTTTTTAAATTAAATTGGAAGCGACCCCTTGGGCAAGGGTTGCTTCCTGGGGGGCTAATTAATTTATAAGTATATTCTGGCAGATCGGTTTTTTTATTTGGCCTTTCTGCCCCCAGGGGGGGCAGAAAACCCCACTAGACACCAGGGATTTGTTTTTTTTAAAATTGGAAGCGACCCCTTGGGCAAGGGTTGCTTCCAGGAGCCATATTTAAAAAAAATTATATTCTACCCCCCCCGGGGGCAGATCGGTTTGTGTATTTGGCCAGGGGGGGGCATAAAACCCCATTAGACACCAGGGAGAGTTTTAAATGGAAGCGACCCCTTGGCCAAGGGTCGCTTCCTTATGGGCCTAAATAATTTTTAAGACTTTTCTGCCCCCCCCTGGGGACAGATCACCTGCATTTTATGGCATTTCTGGCCTGGGGGTGGGGGGCAGAATAGCCCACTAGAGCCAGGTATCTAAAAATAAATAAATTGGCCGCTTCCAGGGGACATATATTTTTTTATGTGTATTTGGCCTTTCTGCTCCCATTTGGGTAGTGACATAGCATGTTATAATGTTGTTTTATTTCTTGTGAATTGCAATTGTAATGCTTTATTTCTCCTTTTTTGTTAGGTCAAGGCTTTTGCTCTTTAGACTGTTCCAGGTTGCGGTTTCGTTACTGTTTGCGTAGTTGCATGTGTTTGGTAAGAGACTTTTTTGTACAATGTAAATGAGTTTTATTTCTCTGCATGAATGTGTTTTTTGCGAATGGTGTAATAATAGCAGTATGTTTGGCTTCTGTTTTTTGAGTGTCAAAAACTTTTTGCATTTGTGCTCGATGTGTATTTTGTTGTATTGTGAGTAATTGGTTTTGTTTTTTTCTTTCTAGTGGGATATCGTTGGTTTTTGCTGTGTCTCTGCAGAGTAGGTGCTGGTGAGTGTAGCTGTCTCTTGTAAGAGAATCGTATAGTTTTTGAGTATATAGATCTTTGTGATAAAGGCACACATTTTTTTACTTACTTGCTTTGCACAGTGTTGGTTGTTGTTGACTTGTTTGTGCAGTCTCCTTTCTTAGTAAGGATAATGGCTAGCCGCAGGATTACTGCTCAGCAGGTTGTTGGTATGCTTTTGAGTCTTCCTCTGACCATGGTTCAGAGACTGACTCTGCATCTGAGGCAGAGGAGGCAGGGGACGATTCAGGCAGTGAGTTTTCTCTCCACATGGAATCATCGGATGATGAAGCTACTCTCAGTGCGGATGAAGTGCCTGTGTTAGAGGAGGACATTGATGTGCCGATAGTGCGGCAAGAGGCATCTGGGCTGCAGCCTGGGGCTGCAAGGCTTCCTGTTGGTGTAGTGCGGCAAGAGGCATCTGGGCTGCAGCCCGGGGCTGCAAGGCTTCCTGTTGGTGTAGTGCGGCAAGAGGCATCTGGGCTGCAGCCTGGGGCTGCAAGGCTTCCTGTTGGTGTAGTGCGGCAAGAGGCATCTGGGCTGCAGCCTGGGGCTGCAAGGCTTCCCGTTGGTGTAGTGCGGCAAGAGGCATATGGGCTGCAGCCTGGGGCTGCAAGGCTTCCCGTTGAAAGTGCTGACCTCTGGGTTGCCCCAGGCATGGTGCAGCCGGCATTGCCAGACTTTACTGGTGTTCCAGGGTGTAGAGTGAATACTGAAAACTTTTTGCCGATAATTTTTTTTCAGTTGTTTATGGACAATGTGTTTTTGGCAGATATTGTTGAGCAGACTAATTTGTATGCCGAACAGTTTTTGAGGGACAACAGTGCCAGCCTTAAGCCCCACTCTAGAGCTACCCGGTGGACTCCCACAAATTTGGAAGAGATGAAGAAGTTCTTGGGTTTAACTTTTTTGATGGGCTTGCTAAGGAAGCCATCAATGTCTTCATATTGGTCTACTAGTCCCTTGATGGCAACGGCTATATTTCCGGCAGTCATGAGTCGTGATAGGTATTTGCTTCTGCTTCGGATGATGCATTTGGTCGATAATGGTTTAGCGTTGCCACGAGATCACCCTGAATGTGACCGTCTTTTTAAGATTCGGCCTGTCATTGATCACTTTGTTGATCGATTTTCTGAGATCTATGCTCCTGGGAAGGAAATTGCAGTGGATGAGTCTTTGGTGTTGTTCAAGGGCCGCTTGGTTTTTAGGCAATACATTCCTAGTAAGAGGGCACGCTATGGAATTAAGCTGTATATGCTGTGTGACAGTAGGACTGGATAGGTCTCTAATTTCAGGGTGTACACCGGTAAGGAATCCAGGATTAACCCCCTGGTTGTCCGTCCACTTTTGGAGTGACTGAGAAAATTGTGTGGGAACTTGGTAGAGGATTTTTTTAACAAAGGCCACCATTTATATGTAGATAACTTCTACACTGGTGTGCGGTTGTTCAGGGAATTGGCCAAAGTGGACACTGTTGCTTGTGGCACAATCCGCTCTAACCGTAAAGGTTTCCCAAAAGAACTTGTTTGCCAAAAGCTTGTGCGGGGACAGTGCAGTGCGTTGCGTTGCGTTGAGAGGAGCTTCTAGCTGTGAAGTTTTCAGACAGGAGAGATGTCTACATGCTGACTACCATCCATGATGAAAGCACTGCACCTGTGACTGTTTGGGGTCACATTGCTGAAGTGCGCAAACCTGTGTGCATTTTAGACTATAATAGGCACATGGGTGGTGTTGACAGAGTAGATCAGAGGTTGGAACCTTACGCTGCTCTTCGTAAGGCTTACATTTGGTATAAGAAGTTGGCTATCCATCTTTTCCACTTGGCAACCTTTAATGCTTTTGTTGTGTTCCAGGATTCTTGTCCTGAGTCAAAGATGACTTTTGTTAAGTTTCAGGAGTCTGTAATAGGCAGCCTTGTTTTAGTGGAACAGGCAAGTGTTCCTAGAGTTGGAGTGGTGGAGGATGTTGCTAGATTGAAAGATCGCCACTTTCCTGATCACATTCCTCCCACACCCTCAAAAGACTTTCCCAGTAGGAGATGTAGAGTCTGTTGGCCAAGAGGTATGCGGAAGGAGACTCGTATGTACTGCCCCGAGTGTCCTTCTAACCCTGGGCTGTGTGTGCCTGCTTGTTTTAGAATGTACCACACGCAAAAGAATTTTTGGGAGCATCCATGAGTGGTAAAGTGAACTGCCTGGCCTCTATTGTTTAATATTTTTTGTTCAGTTTCAAGGTTGGCATTTGTGTAGTGTATTTAGTTTCAGATTTTGTGTTAGTAGATTTGTATTTATTTGCAATTTGTTTGTGTTTTCTTATTTATATAAAAAAAATCCTAAATGTGATGGCGGTGTGCGTGGAGTGGCGCTTGTGTGGCGGTGTGCATGGTCTGGCGTTTGGCTGGCGGTGTGTTTGGATTGGCGGTTGGCTGGTGGTGTGTTTGGATTGGCGCTTGGCTGGCGGTGTGCGTGGACTGGCGCTTGGCTGGCGGTGTTTGGACTGGCGCTTGGCTGGTGGTGTGCGTGGACTGGCGCTTGGCTGGCGGTGTGTGTGGACTGGCGCTTGGCTGGCGGTGTGCGTGGACTGGCGCTTGGCTGGCGGTGTGCGTGGACTGGCGCTTGGCTGGCGGTGTGTGTGGACTGGCGCTTGGCTGGCGGTGTGCGTGGACTGGCGCTTGGCTGGCGGTATGTTTGGACTGGCGCTTGGCTGGCGGTGTGCGTGGACTGGTGCTCGGCTGGCGGTGTATGTAGACTGGCGCTTGGCTGGCGGTGTGTGAGTAGTGACTAGCTGCTGGTCACTACACACACTGCTAGCCAAACGCCACTCAACGCAATCCGTGAGCTGGTGTGGTTGCTGTGTCAGGAATGTGGGCATGTGAAAGTGATGGGCCCTTGAATGGCGCTGTCTGCTGGTGTGAGTGTTGTAATGTGCTGGGCCCGCGGCGAGTGCATGGTGATGTCTCTCTTGTGGATTCCAACAAGTTATCTTACCCACAATGTCCTGCAAACCTCAAAATGTGACTGCGACATTTTCCTTGCATTATTGTGTCCAAATTTTCACACTGCAGAAAGTAACTTGTGTGGGTGACCAAAACAGAATTGGCTAAAAACGTATTTTTAAAAAATGTAGCGCTTAGAATTCTCGGTGCTATACTCCAAATCCCTATGTTTTGGGCTCTTCCTAGCCACAGGCCTTTGGCCCACCCACACAAGTGAGGTATCATTTTACTCGGGAGAACAAGGGGAACGCTGGGTGGTAGGACATTTGTGCCGGCACGGTGATTCCACACACAAATATGTGGAAAATGTGGTTTTTTTCAGCTAAATTTAAGGTTTGCATTGCATTCTGGGTAGGAAAACGTTGGGGGATCCACGCAAGCCATACCTCATTGGACTCCCCCGGGTGTCTAGTTTTCAGAAATGTTTGGGTTTGGTACTTTCCCAAGATGGCCGCCGAGCCCGGGGCCAAAATCTCAGGTGCCCCCCCACCAAAACCAGGTGGTTTTGCTGTAGGTAATTTTGAAGTCTCCAGAGTACGATTTGGGCCATTCCCTGCTGCAGCCACTGTGCCTACCCACACAAGTGAGGTACCATTTTTATCGGGAGACCTGGGGGAACTCTGGGTGGGAGGAAATTTGTGGATCCACGAAGATTCCAGAACTTTCCACCACAGAAATGTGAGAAAAAAGTGAATTTTTCAGCGAAATTTGAGGTTTGCACGGGATTCTGGGTAGGAGAATGATGGGGGACCCACACAAGCCATACCTCGCTGGACTCCCCCGGGTGTCTAGTTTCCAGAAATGTGTGGGTTAGGTAGGTTTCCCATGATGGCTGCGAGCCCCGGGCCAAAAACTCATGCGACCCCCCATGCAAAACCAGGTTGGTTTGTGATAGGTAATTTTGATGTCGCCTCAATAGCTTTTGGGCCCTTGCCTGTCGCGGGTCCTTGACCCACCCACGCAAGTGAGGTACCATTTTTATCAGGAGACCTGGGGGAACGCTGGGTGGGAGGAAATTTGTGGATCCACGCAGATTCCAGAACTTTCCACCACAGAAATGTGAGGAAAATGTAGTTTTTTGGACACTTTTTTAGGTTTGCAAGGGATTCTGGGTAACAGAACCTGGTGGGAGGCAGTCAAGTCACCCCATCCTGGATTCCACTGGGTGTCTAGTTTTCAAAAATGTATAGGTTTGCTAGGTTTCCCTAGGTGCCGGCAGAGTTAGGGATCAAAAACTACAGCTAGGCACTTTGCCAAAAAAGGGTCATTTTTCACTGCGAAATTGAGGTGTGTCCACGTTGCGTTTTGCGCAGTTTCCTGGCGCGGGCACTAGGCCGACCCACACAAGTGAGGTACCATTTTTCTCGGAAGACTTTGGGGATCGCGGGGCGGGTGGAAATTTGTGGATCCACGCAGATTACAGAACTTTCCACCACAGAAATGTGGGGAAAATGTGTTTTTTTGTACACTTTTTTAGGTTTGCAAGGGATTCTGGGTAACAGAACCTGGTGGGAGGCAGTCAAGTCACCCCATCCTGGATTCCCCTGGGTGTCTAGTTTTCAAAAATGTATAGGTTTGCTAGGTTTCCCTAGGTGCCGGCAGAGTTAGGGTTCAAAAACTACAGCTAGGCACTTTGCCAAAAAGGGTCATTTTTCACTGCGAAATTGAGGTGTGTCCACGTTGCGTTTGCGCCGTTTCCTGTCGCGGGCACTAGGCCGACCCACACAAGTGTGGTACCATTTTTCTCGGAAGACTTTGGGGATCGCGGGGCGGGTGGAAATTTGTGGATCCACGCAGATTACAGAACTTTCCACCACAGAAATGTGGGGAAAATGTGATTTTTGGACACTTTTTAGGTTTGCAAGGGATTCTGGGTAACAGAACCTGGTGGGAGGCAGTCAAGTCACCCCATCCTGGATTCCCCTGGGTGTCTAGTTTTAAAAAATGTATAGGTTTGCTAGGTTTCCCTAGGTGCCGGCAGAGCTAGAGTTAAAAAACTACAGCTAGGCACTTTGCAAAAAAAGGGTAATTTTTCATTGTCAAAATGTGGTGTGTTCACGTTGGGTTTTGAGCCATTTCCTGTCGTGGGCACTATGCCTACCCACACAAGTGAGGTACCATTTTTATCGGGAGACTTAGGGTAATTCAGATTTGTAAAGCAACTGTTATTACCTATTGACTTTCGATGCATTCTGCCTTCCAAATGAAAAACATTGTGTAAAAAGAAGTCATTTTAAAAAATAACCGATAATTCTCATGCTAGTATGAGTATTCCCAATTTCGGAAATGTGCAAATATCTACTGTTTCTAAACTCTATATTTTGTTCCCATTTCAGAAATGCATAGGTGTCTTTCATACCGATTTTTCCATGTATACATTTTCCCACAATAATTGCTATATACCCGGTACATAATAAAAAACCATTGCAAGACGCTGCTCAGTTATTGGCTCTGGGTTCGTCGGGTTCTTGGTGAACCTACAAGTCCTATATATCCCCACAACCAGTAAGGTCCAGCGGATTTAACGGTATATTGCTTTCAAAGAGCTGTCATAATTAGAAGAAGTTACAGGTGAAAACGTTGACACAAAATGCTGTTTTTTTCAACTAATTTTCAATTTTTCCTATATTTAACTGTTACTTTCCATAAAGAAACCTTGATGGATCTACACAAATGACCCCTTGCTGAATTCAGAATTTTGTCTACTTTTCTAAAATATATAGCTTTCCAGGATCCATTATTGCTTTCATACCCATTTCTACCATTAACTGGAAGGAGGTTAAAAGCACAAAAAATAGCAAAAATAGGCTATGTTTCAGAAAAATGCCAAAACTGTAAAAAAATATTGGTTTTCTGACAAAAGTCTGTCATTCCCCAACAGCTGGGAAAATGGTGATTTCAGCCCCACAAACCCTTTTTGATACCATTTGCAGGAAAAACCCAGACGCTTTCATTTGCAGCCCTTTTTTCGCATTTTTCCCCAAAAACCCAAAATTTAGCTGTATTTTGGTTAATTTCTGGGACCCCTCCAGGGAATCCACAAACCCTGGGTACCTTTAGAATCCCCATGATGTTGGAAGAAAAGGACGCAAATTTGGCGTGGATACCTTATGTGGTTAAAAAGTTACAGGGGCCTAAGCGCGCACTACCCCAAATAGCCAAAAAATGGCTTAGCACAGGGGGGAAAAGGCCTAGCAGCGAAGGGATTAAAGATTTTAGGGAACAAGGTGGTATGAAGGCTGATGTACAAACATTTTGCAAATTACTAACAATCGCAATGTATCAATGTAAAAAAATAAATCAAGAGCTCGCAAAATGTGCCGCTATGCAAATTTTGCGAACTCTTGATTTTTTTGACTGGCATCCTTAGTGTGGTTTACACCCTAACCGTTTGCCTTCAACACTTCTGCTTGTTGACGTCATTTTTACTGGCTTTACGTCTCTGCAAACTTTACCACTGCTAACAAGTGTAAAAGGGCTTGTGCACTATCCTTTAAAACATGTAAAGATTGGCTTATTTAATTTACTTGTAACTCTTTAGTAAGGTGGCACTACCTGCTCCCACGGCCTGTAAATTAAATGCTACTAATGGGCCTGCACCACTGATTGTGCCACCCACTTAGGATGCTCAGAAAAATCTTTCCTCTGCTTCCACCACTTTCCCGGAGGCTAGTGGTTCAGGCCCTTATATTTTCTCGACTGGACTATGGAAATTCCCCCAAATGACCCTAAGGAAACTGCAAGTTGAGCAGAATACGGCTGCTTGTATCCCCTACAACATCCCTTAACATCATTCTACTAGCCACAGTCCCAAATCCCTCCATTGCCTCCCGGTAACGGAACGTATTAAGTTCAAGGCACTTTGCATTGCCCACCGGGCCTTTCTTAACACCAGGCCTCTGATCACCCATTCCCTGATTTCTCCCTATGTTCCTGGGCAAAACCTTTGCTCTTCTACTGCCTTCCTTGCCAATTGCCCCTCCATCAGAAGATCCAGATGGGGAGGTCGGTCCTTCCGGTTCAATGTAGCTAGACGGTGGAACTCCCTCCCCCTGAGATCCACCACGCAGGAACTTCCATTCAGTAAATTACTAAAAACCTGGCTGTTTCAGAATAGTCCCATCTGAGGTTAGAACAGTCATCGCACACTGACAGTGATGGGAGACCTTTGGGTAGCCATGCGCTATATAATTGCAATATAGAATCGCACTTATGTAGCACTTTAAACATGTCTCAGGCCTGCCACTGCAGCCTGTGTGTGCAGTTTTAAACTGCCATTTCGACCTGGCAAAATAAGCCTTTTACCAGACCCAAACCTTCATTTTTAATACACATAAGTCACTCCTAGGGTAGGCCATAAAAATCCCAGAGGGCAGGGTGCAATGTAAGTGGAGAGGTGTGGTGCAGCGGCCAGGGCAGCTGACTTCGGAGCACAGGGTTCACGGTTCGATCCCCGGCTCCGGCGGCAGCTCAGCTCAGCACCATGTGACTCTGGGCAATAGCTCACTTAATTTCCACTACAGCCCCCAGCGCCTTGAGACCCGTAAGGGTGAGTAGCTGCGCTATATAAAAACGGACATATATATATATATATATTTAAAAATCAGGCCAAATACTGTTAAGTTTTACATGTCCTAGTAGTGGAAAAACTCTTAAATTCATTTTTCACTACTGCAAGGCCTACCTCTTTAAAAGGATAACATTGGAGTCACTGTATGGGAGCAGGTAACCAGTTCATGTTTGGTGTTTTGGGAATTGTAATAAAAAATCCTAATTCATGGTTGTTAGACCTGGCAGCCTTAGGGTGGTCTTCCCTCAACTTTTTGCCTGCCTCCATCCACTTTTCTGACCTCGTTTTTGCTGGGTTTAGGACTCTGTGCACTTTATCACTCCTGATCAGTGCTAAGTTCACGTGCTCTCTCCCCTCAACATGTCATAATTGGTTTACACCTGTTAGGGGTATTTAATTTACTTGCAAGTCCCTTGTAAAGTGGTATACCATATACCCGGGCCTGTATATTAAATGCTACTAGTAAGCTTACAGCACTGATTGTGCCTCCCACACAAGTAGCCTTTCAAACTTGTCTCAGACCTGCCATTGCAGGGCCTGGGTATGCAGTTTACTGACACTTCAACTTTTCATTTGGAACGACTTGCCAAGCCTTAAGCTCCCCTTTTATTACATATATGTCACCCCTAAGGTAACCCAACGGGCAGGATGCTATGCAAGTAAAAGGTAGGACATGTACTTTTATGTTCTGCATGTCTTGGCAGTGACAAACAGCCTATTTAGTTTTCACTACTGTGAGGCATACTCTTCTCATATGCTAGCATTGGGAATTCCTTAATACACTATTGAGCTGTAAATCCTGACCAGAGAGGAGTAGCTTTTCATATTTCATATGTTTGCAATGGTCTTGATAAATCCTCTTTACTGGTGGAGTTGGATTTAACATTACTGTTTTAGAAATGCCACTTTTAGCTCTTTTGTGCCTTGCAGCCGGTCTCCAATACACGTCTGGGTGGGGTGACAGCTACACTTTGTGCATTTCGTCTAGACAGCCACAAACACAGGAAGGTGAGGCTTATCGCCATTCTGAGCACTCATCTGCATTCTGATGGGTTTTCCTGGGCAGGGAGGAATGAGAGGGGCTGACACTTCAATAGGTAGTGTACTGTCCACACACAAAGCACTGATTTAACCCCCAGGGTTAGGCTAGCAGACAGGACTAGGTTGAAAGGGGATCTGTGCACTTCAGAGACCAGCCTTTGATGTCACCTCCACTTCAAAGGCTCTTTTGGGTATAAGTACTGGGTCCCTGACCCACACAAATCAGACACTTCTGGACCTACTATCAAAAAAACAAAGAGGGGGGGGGGGGGGGGGACGGGACCAGGAGCTAGTTAATGGTCCAGTGTCCGTGCTCCCAAAATAACCATGAAGTCAACAAAGAAAGGGGGACACTGTTCCCAGGTGAGAAGTGCAGGTCGTCACTATCTCACTGCAGGAAAGGAAAGAAAAGGAACAAAGAAAAAGAGGGGGAGGTGGAGGTATCCTAGGTCTGGGACTCAGTGGGGAAGAACAAGTCTTGTCTCTTGGAGCCCTCACACACCCCAAGGGATGTCATGCTTCATCATCGGGCAGTTGCTCCTCGTCGGGCCGGCGCTGCAATGCCCTACGGGTCCCCCGAAGGGTCACTTTATCGGCGATCTTTTCAGAATTGCCGTTAGATGCATGTGGGTGTGTGGAATGAGTCCTATGTGGAAAGTGATAACGTGCGTGCAAAGAGTTAAAACTGTCTAAGGGTTACCAAAAGAGATGCTTTAATACGGTGGTACCCTTGGCAGAGTAAAAAACCCGTAGGTTGGGAGTTACCCTTGTAGGCGTAATGTGCCCAGGTAACTAGGAGGTCGACATGTTTCATGCCTCAGTGGTCATAAAGATCCCTGGCGTTTCATCAGGACCAAAAAAAAGCTGTGAAGGTAGTGTGGTGCACATAAGAAAATCTAAATACTAATACTAACAAGAGGGTGAGATTAACCCTCTGGGCGATCAGTGGGAGCCATCAACTAAGAATCCTTTAGTTAAGGCTACAACATAATAATTGTGTCCACTCCTGATCGTGCCCTAGAAGGGAAAAGGATAAAAGAAAAAATAGAGACCTACTGCAGGTCAGTAGAGGAGGTTAAGGGGTGGACCTCTACGCGCATATGTCGAGATAACGCGTTTTGCGTATAGTGCGTAAAGAAAAGAAGAGGGAGAAAGGGAGACAAACCAAGTTCCGTAGTACCCTCTGCTTCAGGTACCCTGCGTTATGAAACCACCAGGTGCGGATGTCAGTGGACCAACAGTAGACCCGCCTGTTAGGCGGCGGCCGTATCAATACCCCGTCCGGCACCATGGTAGTCTCAACGTCGGCGTGGGCACTTGAGAGGCATGCGGGGCCCATGTAACCGTGCATGTAGAGGTGCTGGTCAGGCGTCACACTGGCCTGCTCCAATTCAAGCTGACATCAAGCGCGGTATGGAAACAGCGGATGGTGAGGGCTCATGGTAGCTCCCATGCGCACTCCAGCATCCGAGATTAGAGAGAAAAAAGTGTCAAAACGTGTCATGTGACACGGTATAGGCAGGTTAAAGTTGCTGGGACCCTTACCTAATGGGGGGAGGAGAGATAATCCATAGGCTAATGGCGTAGGGTGCCCGCACCTTACCGGGCTGTAAAGATAGTAACAAAACAGTGCAGGGGGACAATTGTAAGCAAACTTGCACGCCACACAAAATTCTGTAGCATTCACTTACTTCGATGCTGTCCTTCATCATGGTCAAAGCTCAGATACTCACATATTAGCTCGGGTGTCGGCTTATCTAAACCTGCCCCGTCCTGACGCCTGCCTGAAAGTGAGAGGGGAGAGGCGGGGGCCGTCTAGAAATACTCTTGTTAATTGAACGAGGGCGGCTCCTACTTCCGTATTGCCTCGTAATAGTGTCCCCATGTTGCGCATGCGTGAAATACAGAGGCGTCTCTGTGATGCGTGCTCTAATGAGCGTGGACCGAACTGCGCAAATGTTCAGGGAGGGACGGAGGTTTCTCCTGTTGATGCATACTAAGCTTGTGCGCGTATGCACTGTAATCGAGTGCGTGTATAAGTATAACAATAATACCACTCAACTACCCTCGCGCTGGGAGCGTTGATGTTAAGGTCATCTCTCTACGGAGAAGAGGTGTTTATTGCCTGGATATTCATGAGTCTGGAAGGAACAGTGGTTAACCCCTCTTAATTGTGCTACGAAAGACATGTCAGTGGATATCAAAGACATACATTGATAGATGGCGTATGTGTCAACACCATGTGTAAAAAAGAGAGAGGAAGAACTACTAATGAAGATGTTAAAAATGTGGCAGAGATGAACCATTATTGAACACCTCCAGGGACAGGCAGTGTCAGAGCAGGACATGAGCAGTCTCAGATATGGAGTCTATTTATCCCTGATCATTGCCCTTAGAGACACGGGGTAACCAGAGATCGCTATTGGGTAGCAACTTCTCAGGTCTAGATGTTAAGGCAATGGTCAAGCCAGGGTCTTGGTGTGTGTACAAATGCCCAGATTGGACCAGCTAGGGAGGGTGGTGAGGACGTGACCCTGTCCCTAAGTTGGAACTGGCATTTAGATATCGGTAGGGGGTATTCAGTAGTCATGAGTATACATATGGTAGGGGTGAAGAACCAGTGTGGCGGTGTTATAAAGAGGCTCTTAAAGTTCAGTCCATGGTATTTCATCATTCAAGCCTCGTTCATGGGTGCGGAGGCGGTGCACCCACCGTTGTTCTCTGCGTAGGAGTGACATGCTACTCCACCCTGGATCTGCCTCTAAAATAGTCCATTGTATGGCCTCACAGGGGTGGCCTTTGTCAATGAAGTGATTGGTCATGTTGGTAGCCGTCCGTCCGCGTCTGATGGTACTCTTGTGCTCGCTGATCCTTATCTTCACAGCTGGGGTTGTCATCCCCACGTATCTGAGTGGGCACAGACAGGTAATCAAGTACACACAGTTGGTAGTGTTGCAATTGGTGTGTTTTCGCTGTTCCCACACGACGTCATCCAGTTGTAATGATTTAGTGTGTTTTGTAGATCAGCACGCCCCACAGGTGCCACAGGGATAATGTCCTGTTACTGCAGGTAGGTTCCATAGTGCCGTTTCCTGAGGTTTCTTTTTTGCTCGAGGGCGTGTATTCACCAGCTGATCACGGAGGTTCATAGTCCGTTTAAACGCAAAACGTGGGGGATCCAGATTCAGGGAGTCAGTATTAAGGATCCTCCAGTTGCGGCTGATTATCTTTTTTATTTTGTTGGATAGCGGGGTAAATGTGGTGACACATGTGATCACATCGCTGGTTCTTGGTTCCCTGGTTTCCAAAAGTCCTTGTCGGTTAGTATTTCTGGCACGTTTTCTTGCCTTAGAGACCACATCCTTGGGGTAGTGCCTATCCTGTAGATTGTTAGCCAGTACGTTGGCTTGAGAATCGAACTCTTGTATTCTGCTACAGTTCCGTCGAATCCTCAAGAATTGCCCATACGGTAAGTTCTCCCTAAGGGCTTTGGGATGGTAGCTTTTTAAGCTTAGGAGACTGTTGCAGTCAGTCATCTTTCTGTAGGTCGTGGTATGTAGGTACCCATCTTCGAGACTTATAAGTAGATCCAGGAAGGGAATCGCCTTTTCACTGGATGTCTTCGTGAAGCACAGATGGGGATCCAGGCCGTTGATCCAATCGTGGAACAGTTTGGCAGTTGCCTCTGAGCCTCTCCAGAGGATCAGTACATCGTCAATGTACCTCTTCCAGGTGATGAGGTTTTTTTGGAAGGGATTCGTGTCTGTGAAGATGTTAATGGCTTCGAAATGGGACATGTATAGCCCCGCCAGGCTCGGCGCGAAGGTACTCCCCATACTGGTGCCTTGTACTTGACGGTACGTGGTGGTCTTATACATAAAAAAGTTGTTTGTCAATGCCATTGTGATTGTATCGATGATAAAGTCGGCTGGTGTGTTGGTAGGGAGGTCTGCTTCCCGTAACAGGTTCCCCACTACCTCGATGGTGGCATCCTGGGGGATATTCGTGTACAGTGCCTCTACATCGAGTGTGAGTAGGTTGATCTCCTCTGTGTTATCATCATTGATCTCTTGGATCAGGTTGAGGACATCACGGGTGTCCTTAAGGTATGCAGGAGTAGCCTGAACCAGAGGACGTAGAAAATGGTCACTGAATTGACTCAGTGGTTCGAGGAGGGAGCCTATCCCCGATACTATGGGGTGGCCAGGGGGGGGGGGGGGGATGGTCCCCTTGTGGATCTTGGGTAGAAGGTAGAAATACAGCATCCTGGGATTTTGGTTCACTAAGAATGCTGCTTCTTTGGGTGTGATCCATCCATCCTTCTGTAGTTGCCTCATTCATCATGATCCGGATCTGCCCCAGTAGTTGTTCCGTGGGGTCAGTTTCTAATCTCTCGTAATACTGGGTGTTGCTCAATTGTCGTGTGCACTCGTTCTCGTAGTCCTCGAGGTCAAGGATGACCGTGGCACCCCCTTTGTCAGCGGGCTTGATAATGATAGTTGCATCATCTTTCAACGAGTTGATAGCTCCCCTGAGTTTTTTCGACAAGTTGTTGTAGGTGGGTATCGCCTTCAATAGGTTGGCCTCCTTCAGTACCGCTTTCTCAAATGTCAGGACCTCACTAGGGACCATGCCTGCAGTGGGGGTGAATCTAGAGGGTGGTCTGAGTCCTGTGTCATCCTGCTCGGGTATGGTAGTTTCTTTGAAAAAGGACTTGAGTCTTATTTTTCGGAATAGTTGGTGCAGTTCCTCATTCATCCTGAAGTTGTCTTCTTTAGGTGTGGGCACAAAGCCTAGGCCCATCTCCAGTGCAGTGGTCTCGTCGAGATTCAACTCCCTCTTAGACAGGTTGACGATTAGTTTTTTTTGTGTGTCATGCTCTTTGTGGTTCTTGGCTGGTTCTCCATGTCCTGCCACTGTACCTGCTTGTTCCCTCTTCTTCTTCCTCTGCCTCTGCCCCTGCGTCTGTTCTGAAAAGGAGGGGGAACCAGCGATGTGATCACGTGTCACCACATTTACCCCGCTTCAAAAAAGATAATCAACCGCAACTGACTCCCTGTATCTGGATCCCCCGTGTTTTGCGTTTAAACGGACTATGAACCGCCGTGATCAGCTGGTGAATACACGCCCTCGAACAAAAAAGAAACCTCAGGAAACAACACTATGGAACCTACCTGCGGTAACAGGACATTATCCCTGTAGCACCTGTGGGGCGTGCTCATCTACAAAACACACTAAATCATTACAACTGGATGACGTCGTGTGGGAACAGCGAAAACACACCAATTGTAACACTACCAACTGTGTGTACTTGATTACCTGTCCGTGCCCACTCCGATACGTGGGGATGACAACCCGAGCTGTGAAGATAAGGATCAGCGAGCACACGAGTACCATCAGACGCGGACGGACGGCTACCAAGATGACCAATCACTTCATTGACAAAGGCCACCCCTGTGAGGCCATACAATGGACTATTTTAGAGGCAGATCCAGGGTGGAGTATCATGTCACTCCTACGCTGAGAACAACGGTGGGTGCACCGCCTCCACACCCATGAACGAGGCTTGAATGATGAAATACCATGGACTGAACTTTAAGAGCCTCTTTATAACACCGCCACACTGGTTCTTCACCCCTACCATATGTATACTCATGACTACTGAATACCCCCTACCGATATCTAAATGCCAGTTCCAACTTAGGGACAGGGTCACGTCCTCACCACCCTCCCTAGCTGGTCCAATCCGGGCATTTGTACACACACCAAGACCCTGGCTTGACCATTGCCTTAACATCTAGACCTGAGAAGCTGCTACCCAATAGCGATCTCTGATTACCCCGTGTCTCTAAGGGCAATGATCAGGGATAAATAGACTCCATATCTGAGACTGCTCATGGCCTGCTCTGACACTGCCTGTCCCTGGAGGTGTTCAATAATGGTTCATCTCTGCTACATTTTTAACATCTTCATTAGTAGTTCTTCCTCTCTCTTTTTTACACATGGTGTCGACACATACGCCATCTATCAATGTATGTCTTTGATATCCACTGACATGTCTTTCGTAGCACAATTAAGAGGGGTTAACCACTGTTCCTTTCAGACTCATGAATATCCAGGCAATAAACACCTCTTCTCAGTAGAGAGATGACCTTAACATCAACGCTCCCAGCGCGAGGGTAGTCGAGTGGTATTATTGTTATACTTATACACGCACTCGATTACAGTGCATACGCGCACAAGCTTAGAATGCATCAACAGGAGAAACCTCCGTCCCTCCCTGAACATTTGCGCAGTTCGGTCCACGCTCATTAGAGCACGCATGCGCATCACAGAGACGCCTCTGTATTTCACGCATGCGCAACATGGGGACACTATTACGAGGCAATACGGAAGTAGGAGCCGCCCTCGTTCAATTAACAAGAGTATTTCTAGACGGCCCCCGCCTCTTCCCTCTCACTTTCAGGCAGGCGTCAGGACGGGGCAGGTTTAGATGAGCCGACACCCGAGCTGATATGTGAGTACCTGAGCTTTGACCATGATGAAGGACAGCATCGAAGTAAGTGAATGCTACAGAATTTTGTGTGGCGTGCAAGTTTGCTTACGATTGTCCCCCTGCACTGTTTTGTTACTATCTTTACAGCCCGGTAAGGTGCGGGCACCCTACGCCATTAGCCTATGGATTATCTCTCCTCCCCCCATTAGGTAAGGGTCCCAGCAACTTTAACCTGCCTATACCGTGTCACATGACACATTTTGACACTTTTTTCTCTCTAATCTCGGATGCTGGAGTGCGCATGGGAGCTACCATGAGCCCTCACCATCCGCTGTTTCCATACCGTGCTTGATGTCAGCTTGAATTGGAGCAGGCCAGTGTGACGCCTGACCAGCACCTCTACATGCACGGTTACATGGGCCCCGCATGCCTCTCAAGTGCCCGCGCACTTGAGACTACCATGGTGCCGGACGGGGTATCGATACGGCCGCCGCCTAACAGGCGGGTCTACTGTTGGTCCTCTGACATCCGCACCTGGTGGTTTCATAACGCAGGGTACCTGAAGCAGAGGGTACTACGGAACTTGGTTTGTCTCCCTTTCTCCCTCTTCTTTTCTTTACGCACTATACGCAAAACGCGTTATCTTGACATATGCGCGTAGAGGTCCACCCCTTAACCTCCTCTACTGACCTGCAGTATGTCTCTCTTTTTTATTTTATCCTTTTCCCTTCTAGGTCACGGTCAGGAGTGGACACAATTATTATGTTGTAGCCTTAACTAAAGGATTCTTAGTTGATGGCTCCCACTGATCGCCCAGAGGGTTAATCTCACCCTCTTGTTAGTATTAGTGTTTAGATTTTCTTACGTGCACCACATTACCTTCACAGCTTTTTTCTGGTCCTGATGAAACACCAGGGATCTTTATGACCACTGAGGCGTGAAACATGTCGACCTCCTAGTTACCTGGGCACATTACGCCTACAAGGGGAACTCCCAACCTACGGGTTTTTTACTCTGCCAAGGGTACCACCGTATTAAAGCATCTCTTTTGGTAACCCTTAGACAGTTTTAACTCTTTGCACGCACGTTATCACTTTCCACATAGGACTCATTCCACACACCCACATGCACCTAACGGCAGTTCTCAAAAGATCTCCGATAAAGTGACCCTTCGGGGGACCCGTAGGGCATTGCAGCGCCGGCCCGACGAGGAGCAACTGCCCGATGATGAAGCATGACATCCCTTGGGGTGTGTGAGGGCTACAAGAGACAAGACTTGTTCTTCCCCACTGAGTCCCAGACCTAGGATACCTCCACCTCCACCTCTTTTTCTTTGTTCCTTTTCTTTCCTTTCCTGCAGTGAGATAGTGACGATCTGCACTACTCACCTGGGAACAGTGTCCCCCCTTTCTTTGTTGACTTCTGGACCTACACCAGAACCTCTGTCAGAAGAATGACTGTGCTGCTCAAAGGACTCAACTGTACTGCTGATCTGGAAGGCCTACTTTTCTGTTTGTTGCCCTGCTGCCTGCTTCTGACTCTGATGAAGGAGAGCTGGACTCTGCCTTCTTCCAAGTGACCTTCAAGGACTTGTTAGATTGCCTCCTGTTGCTTGAGACAACGGGATAGCAAAGTCTCTACCCCTGGTCCTGTGCCTAGCTCACTGGAAGTGGCCCAGAGACTTGCAACACAGAACCGGCGCACTGACCTCGCTTGCGGGAGTAAAATCGGTGCATCGCTTCTGAGGCATTTGCCTCCAGAGATCGATGCATCGGACAGTGTATCAGCGCAGCTGCAGCTTAGTGAGATCGACGCATCCCCTTGACTGCGTGGCAGAAACCGGTGCATTGCTCGATGCCTATTGACTCAGACACCAGTCTTTGGAACCGAGGTATTGCCTTCACTGTGTGGAGAAGATCGACGCATCTCACTGCTTACGACCAGCAAAGGTACTTTGTTCACCGGGGCCTGAGTGGGTCCTGTAGCCGGCCGGCACTCCATTGCTGTCGGCCTGAACTTTGACTTTGGCCCGGTCCACCGCGACCCAAAGTAACCTTTTTAGTGCTACTTGCCTCTAAGCTGTTTACTGCATTTAATTCTTCAAAATTCAATATCGCAACTTCTACACATTGGATTGGATGACAATCACACTGCAGAGCATATAGGAAAATCTTTCAACAACCGCGGTATGCTCGTTGCTCTAGGTTAAGGCTGGAATTGGGACTTGTGAAGCAAACACTAGATTGTCAAGCCTCTATGCTGAAATATTACATCAGGACTAGGAAGGTTCAGACAAATTCATTAAAAGACCACCTAAAATTCATCTTTGAAACTCCAGGTAACCCTTGGTTCAATCAAGTAAAGAAATGCTATGAAGACTCTGCAGATCGAAAAATGGTCCTCTAAGCAGGGGACGTCCCAAATACCAGCTGGAAAAAAGCAATCAACTAGCAATTAAAGGTGACATCAATGGAACATACCTATTATCAATAGACAACTCACTACATGTACAGTCCCTAAACAACTCCTACCTTGTAGGGAAACCGCAACAATTTCCTGGATGCCATAAATGCGGAAACCCGCCGGCAGATATTGTATATGAGATTGTTAGCACTGCCGCTAAAACATTTTAATCCTGTCTGGGCCGGACGCGGAGACAAAAGGGATTGCAGGTACCTGCTCTTATGAATCATGGTTACATTTGCTATGCTGTTGCCCTTTTTTAAATTATCAGAGGAGACTATTAATTAGACCATCTTCCAGGTCCTAGGGGTGTGAATGTGCCAGAAAGCATCTTCAACTTGTTTTAAGAACACTGCTCCTTGGGCACTGGCGAGATGTGCAGAATTCGTCAATGCATTCAAGCAGTGACTCTCCTCACCAACTGAGAGATCACATGTAAGGGCAAAAATTAAACACAAAATAAGCAGCCAAAGTAGTGCTGGACGAGTGTTAACTGGAGACGTTGAACCGAAGGCTCTAATGTACTGACCTGGCACTTGGAGGTTGGACTGCTAAGCACTTAACTGTTCTGTAATGCACTGACTGCTCATTTTAATTACACACAGCCTTTTTGCACAAAGCTTTTTTAGATATTTTAATAGACAGCTGGTTTTATCTGATTGTAATGTTTTTTATTAACTAAACAATAAAGTTACAACTGCCAAACTGATTATTTTTCGTTTTGGTCTTGTTTTATTTATAAAGTCATACTTTATTTTTCTAAACTGTTGTGTAGTCTTTTGTGGTGTTTTCACTGTGTTACTGTATGAGTTATTGCATAAATACTTTGGCCTTCTAAATTAAGCCTGCCTGCTCTTTGCCAAGCTACCAGAGGGTGAGCACAGGATAATTTATTGGTGTTGTGACTTACCCTGACTAGGATTATGGTCCCTAATTGGGCAGGGTGCATACCACTGCCAACTAGAGACATAATTTCTAACAATGGTGAAGTTGGATTTTAAATTACAATTTTGAAAATGCCACTTGTAGAAAGTTGGTATTTTCCTACCTTAGCTGTCTGGTGCCTGCAGCCTGTCTCTGGGTTACATGGTTTGGTGTAGTTGACAGTTGGGTTTTATGTGTTTCTCTTCGACAACAATACACAACAGAGGGCTTAGGTGTGCCTGGATGTGCCATCACTGGCAGGATGAGAGAGAGGAGCTAGGCACAGCCCCACTTACACTTGAATAGGCTGTGCCCTGCCTCCACGCAAAGAGCTGCATATCTCCAGTTGTTAGTCTGGAGCCAGGAAGGCAGGGTACCTGTGCACTTCTATGGCATGTCTCTAGAAGCTTCTCCCCACATGAAAGGCACAACTGTACCTCAGACACAAACTCTTCAGTATCTCAGTGTATACTCTGCCAGGTAGGAGGACTGCTGTGCTGCTGAAAGGACTACCACTCTGCTGGACTGCTGCTCTTAAGGACTGCTGCCCTGCTGTGCCGACCTGCTGCCCTCTTACCTGGTTGAGAAGGACTAGGCCTGCATCTGTTGAACCCAGGACCCTAAAGTTACTCCAAGGACTAGTTGGCTGGCCTACTGACTGAGCCTCAGGGACAGAAGGCTCCAACAAACTCGACCTCAGCACCTGGACTCTATGAAGCGTAAGTAAATTAACATTCATGTTGGTGATATTGTAGGCTGACTATTTATTGAACAAAACACACAGAGTATCAGCCATGAAATAGCTACTCATTTTATTCTTCTGTTATGTCGTCTATGCACGTTGTCATAATAACATGTACAAATGTATTTTTTTTTAAGTTGCTAGCTCCTCATTACGTGTCAAAATACAGACAACCCAGGGACTATACATGACTGCTGTTATGTAGCTCAGCCAGATAGTGATAACAGATTGCTGACAAATATCGGAAAATGTGGAGAAAAATATGGAGCGCTTCACGAACTTGTGTGTCATCCTTGCGCAGGGGCAATGTTAATCTTCACTATATCATTCCAATTTTAGTATATGTGCTGCTGAAGTGAGCAGAGCTTGGCAGTGATATGAAACGGTTTATAAAGTCCAGTATTCAAAACATTACTTACTAGGGGGACCTACCTCAAATTAGAAACTGTGGTCATTACACTTGTGATAGCTTCTCTTCAATGTTAATTACGTCTTTTTCTTCAAAGAAACATTTGGTCTGGGAAAAAATGTATTACATCAATTGCAGCACAGGAACACTATGGGTATGCAAATTTTGAAAACGAACGTCATCCACCCAGGCTAGTTATACTGTACTGCTGGCAAAACACGTGGGCCTTCAAGACTTGGAGAAAGAACTATGGAGGAGGTGAACTTCAGTGTAATTATAAATAGAAATCTCTAATTTCCATAAGAGCAATACTAATTTGGCGTACCTAAAAGTTACAAATATTCCCAAGATACATGGTGCGAGCAACTCCGTACCAGGTTTCCCGTGACGGAGCGAAGACAGGGGGGGGAACTGTTAAGGATACGCGCTGCCAGCTCGAAACAACTCGGGGAGCTCATCGCAACCGTCCTCCAACAGGAACCAGCAACACAATCTGATTTTTAAATCCCAGCATGCGAAGTGCTGCTTGCCAGTTGTGTAAAAAGGAAGTCCAGGACCGTAATGTGATGTAGAGCACTTTGTAGCGTTCCCGCCTCTCAGAAAAAATAATTATTGCGTGTCATGAAGTGGTGCTCATGAAGGGGCCCAGATTGTGTTGAAGAAAGTTTCAGCAGTGGCATGCCTCGGAAACTACCACGCTGAAGCTGACAGAGTGCACAGAAAAGCTGACCAGGAATACTGCAGCAGCTGAAACAGCAGAGTAGAATGACAGCTGGCACTACTGAGCCCAACAAGCATTGGCACAGTCAACAGGTCTTGCCTATGCAAGAGCTATTGGCATTGCCAATGTGTTTTAGCCATGTTGTACACAAAGTGTGGCTGCTGTTCAGCATGGCTAAAAGTTAGTGGCGTAAAGGAGAGTGGAATGTTGACGAGTGGAGTACAGTGTTGTAGAGTGGAGTGGTACAGTGTGTCGTGTATTGGAGTGGCATAGTGTGGAGTTGCGTAGAGTGGCATACACTGGAGTAGCATAGAGTAGAGTGGACTGCTGTAGAGTGCACTGCCATAGAGTGTAGAAGAGTATAGGGGCATAGAGTGCAGTGGCATTGAATTCAGTGGCTTACAATGCAGTGTCGTAGAACGTAGTGGCGTAGATTAGAGTGGTGCAGAGTAGAGGGCAGTGGTGCAGAGTGGAGTGCTGCAGAGAGGAGCAGAGTGAAGTAGAGTGCAGTGGTGTAGAGTGGTGAACAGTGGAGTGGGGTAGAGTTGAGTGATACAGTGGCGTAGAGTTCAGTGGAATTGAGTAGAATCGATTGCCATAGAGTGCAGTGGCATACAGTGGTGCAGAGTGGAGTATAGAGCTGTAGAGTGCAGTAGCATAGAGTGGAGTTGCGTAGAGTGGAGTAGTGCAGAGTAGAGTGGCGTGAAGTTCAGTGGCAGTGAGTGCAATGTTGCAGAGTAGAGTGTCAGAGTGCAGTAGTGTAGAGTGGAGTAGAGTGGCATAGAGAGAAGTGGCATAGAGAGAAGTGGCATAGAGTACAGTGATTTAGAGTGCAGTTGTGTAGAGTCTATTGGCATAGAGTGCAGTGGTCAAGAGTAGAGTGGTGTGGAGTGGAAGAGTGGAGTGGTGCAGAGTGAAGTGGCGTGGAGCCGATTGTTTCAGAGTAGAGTGAAGTGGTGATGAGTGGAGTGGTGCAGAATAGAGTGAAGTGGCATATAGAGTGTAATGGCGTAGAGTAAAGTGGTGTAGAGTGCAGTGGCATAGAGTGCAGTGGTGCAGAATAGATTAGAGTGGCACACAGTGGATTGGTGTAGAGTGCAGGGGCATAGAGTTGAGTGTTCTAGAGTAAAGTGCATTGGCGTAGAGTGTATTGGCATAGAGTGCAGTGGCATAGAGTGCAGTGTTGCAGAGTGGCATAGAGTAAAATGGCGTAGAATGGAATTGTGCAGAGTAGATTTGTGTGGCCTAGACTGGAGTGGTGTAGAGTGCAGTGGAGTAGAGTGGCAAAGAGTGCATAGAGTAGAGTGGTGCAGAGTAGAGAGGTGTGGAGTGGAGCAGATCGGAGTGGCAAAGAGTGGAGTATTCATGGTGTGCTAGCACACTGCCATTACAGACAACACATTTTCAATTGAAATGGCCATTACATTTGCACAGACATACAGTTTTACTAATAAAACTATAGAGTGCACAGACGAAAATGTTTGGAAATTGCATCACCTAGTGTAATGATTTGTCTTGATAATATCAAAGTATTTGTTTCCAACTCACTTCAGAAATAACAAAAAATGTGCTTCATTTGTGTTCCTAATTCTGATATATTCTGAAATACTTGCACAGCTTATTTAAATGTTGTCGTGTGCTAGAAAAAAACTCTTTCCTACCCCCAGTATCCAGCAAGATTGTCAAATAAATCCTCTCACTTGAAGTCAGAGAACGAAAAGTAAACAAGCGCCCTTGGAAGACAGCGCCCGACATTTGACCTCGGTCTTTGAATGCACAGCAAATGTGACGAGATAAGATAAAGATTCACAGGTCTGTTTACAAAAAGGGAGCACTCAGAAGGATACTGTAAATAAGATTTGGAAAAGGGAAGGTACGAACTCAAGCAGGACAGCCTAAAACAAGTAAAGCTAGCAAATGGAAAGCAAGAAAACGCGAGTTACAAACCACAAAGCCAATGGCAAGCAACGGGCAGAATGCATTACATTATTTGGAGAACCCATGACGCTGTACAGCGCTGTACCAGAGGAAAGCGGAAAGGTAGAAGCGTGCAAAGATGGAGCTAGCACAGAGTGGCAGGGGCAGAAGGTCGCAACAATAAAGCGAACGTACCTGGGGAGCGGGAGGTTCACAATGACAGAGCAGATACACCAGGGTAATGAGCGCGGGTTGGGAAGGAGCAATCGAGAAGCAGGTACATCAGTGGCCGAACACAAATGATGGCCTCCCCTGCAGAATTTTATAAGGGGCCCACACATCTCCAATAGCTCACAAATATTCATAGGCTTTGGGCTGTATGGAGGCTCCCTGAAAGGTTGGGGAACCCTGAAGTGTTGTGTACTCGCCCTGCGCTGAAAGGGCTACACGGGTCTTTGTTGCGCCCCTGAGGTACATGAGAGGAAGGAAAGTGAGGTGGGAGGGAGCAACAAGAGAGAGTGTACACAGAAGTGGAAAGAGGATGTGATAAGAGGAAGATGCGATGGACCACCTACACGAGGAGAAAGTGGTCGGGCCGGAGAAAGCAGCGACGGAGGGCACACACCAGGGTAAAGAGGGAAAGAGTAACAGAGAAGAAACACCGGGGTAAAGAGGCAGTGGCGGGAGGAAGCAACAAAGGAGGGATGTAGGGAAAGGTGGACAGAGTAATGACGAGCCCACACAAAAAATACACTGCCAGAGGAGGCCCCCATGTTACATATGACACCAGTACAGCCTGAGTGGTTTTCGCTTAGCCCCCCCAGGAGTGCTCGGCTCGAGTCACACTCTGTATCACAGCTATGGTACCCAAGACATAAAAACAGGGGGGGGTGGGAACTAGCTCAATACCGAAAGAAAGGTGGAAAATATATTTGGTAAGTGTAATAAACATCTCTACTTGCAGCCAACTCGAAGAAAGTGCATATAAAGTACTTTCCAGATTTTGCATAACCCTCACACAGAGAGCATTTTGCACCCTCGAGTAATCCATGCGTGTTATAGGAGTTTTGGTTTCAATTCTACACATTTTTTAAGGAAAATCTATCGCTGATCACGGACGTTAGTAGTCTAGAACTGCTAAAGGAGTTTTTGCTTTACTGCTTGGGGCATGGGCTGAAGGAAACTCCTGCACTCTGCATTCTCCAATTAGTACATTTAAAAAAACTATCTCCTGGCACCAGGCCTTTTTTCTAGCACTAAATGGTAATCATCTGAATTGCCAAAACATTTAAGTTTGTGTGTGGGCAATAAAAATATAAATAACATGGAAGAGGTTTGGCCTAGATATATCAGTCAGTCAAAAGGGCTTTATTTCGACCATACGGCCATAAAAACACATAAAAAACAGCAATACAATACATTTTAAATAAAAAGAAGAAACATTAGAATATGTCATCATAAAATTTGTGTACATTGGTGCTATGTTAAAAAATAGTACATATCTAATTTGTGCAAAGTTTTCGAATTCATTCTTAAGTGCGCTCCCTCACAGCAACACTCGGTACTATGCTTGGATACAAGACAATGATCAGCAGAGTTTGTATATTCTACCTTGAGTGCGGGAGGGGTTAAAATAAAGCATATTTAAACAGATAGCCAATTCATTAGTATATAAAACTCCTATCAGTGGTTAAAAAAGCTTTTGACTTTATCTAATAGATATATATAACAATGTTAAAAAGCCGCGTTAAAACAAATAATATAATACATTTAAAAAAGGAACCCGGAGGAAGGATAGTTGCAATAACAATAATCATACAATGGATATGTGCAAACATGGCATAGCAGCATGTATAAAAGATGCTAGGAGCTAGGGTTTTCCTAAAATAGTTTTCTTTAAAATAGCTCTGCGAATGCACTACATCGAGTGAAGGAACCGAGAAATGGCGAACACAGTAAGTGTATCAGTTTCATACTTGAGGAGCCTGTGCACCTCTATGTAATGTCTGATCCCCATATTTCTGCACAATTGTAACAGCCACCTAGACCTTGGCCTCACATAGGCGGGGCAAAAGAAAAGGACATGCAATTCAGTTTCCTCAACTCGATCACACCCTGGGCAATCAAGTTTATGGGCTCCCTGCCAGTTGTTAGTAAATGCTTGCAGCGGGAGCACCCCATGTCTGAATTGGAGAAATAATTTCTTTGCCATAAGTGGTTGGATGTGATCAAGTGCTGATTCTAACCTGTATTGCTGCTTGATATCCAGGAACCTGGAGGTCAAGCAGCTTGGTTTAGTCCCCTGCCATAGTAGGGCCAGTTTGTGTTCTCTATGGGAGTCGAGTAGTGCCTTTCTGGAGATTGTGGGACAGGTCTCTTCTGGTGTAGTCCACATATTTGCCCTCCCTAGTGCCTGGTAAGAGTTCCTGATATGAACTAGCCAGGGGAGTTTCCCTGCACCTAGAAGGCTCATAACATCCTTCAACTCCTCTTTATAGTCAGCTAGTTCAGGTGTACTCCACAGGCGTCGCCAGTATAGGAGGGGTCTAGAGGAGACTACATCTGCTATAGGGCCAATCCCTAAATCCATCCTGAGCGGTGTTAATGGGGTGCTCATAGGGAGGCCCAGCAGTTGCCTAAGGAATAGGTTCTCTGGCATAGATAGGGAAGTTGATGGACAATGGCCCCATAATTCTGCCCCATACAGTGATGCTCCCCTAGCGCACAAGTTACTAACTTGTGTAACGATATATCTGTAAGAGACAGTAGTTAGTGATAGATTCCTTACCTTAGAATATCCCCAGGCGTCAGGCTGGATCCGGAAAAGTTTTGCGTAGCAGTACCCTTGCGCGTCGGTAGGCGGCGTCGTGCGGCTCCGCGTCCGTCGTCGGCGTCGTGATCGCCGGGATGACGTCGCGGGCAGCACTTAGGCGCCGCCCCTGCGCGCTGACGTCAGTTCTGTACACGACTTTCCGCGCCAGGAACGCAGAGCCATGCAAGAAGCTGACACAGGTGTCCGAAAAATACTAGGGCCGTGAAAGGGATGTCCTTAACCCTAGAAATCAGTTCGCAGAACGGGGAGGATGGGTGGGGCGGTAAGGAATCTATCACTAACTACTGTCTCTTACAGATATATCGTTACACAAGTTAGTAACTTGTGCATCTGAAAGAGACACGTTAGTGATAGATTCCTTACCTTAGAATAGATACCCCAGCAATACCAACCCCGGTGGTGGGTCTGCGAACAAAGATCAGACAAGGAAGTCCTGGAGGACAGAACGGCCAAAGAAGCCGTCCCTCCGGACCTGACTGTCAAGGCAGTAATGCTTAGTAAACGTGTGCAGCGAGGCCCACGTAGCTGCCTGACAGATAACCGGCAGCGGAACACCGCGGCCCAAGGCCGTGGTAGCAGCCGTTGCCCTGGTGGAATGGGCACGCAGCCCAACAGGAGGCTCCTTCTTGGCCAAAGAATAGCAGGTCTTGATGCACAAGGTAACCCAGCGGGAGACGGTCCTCTTGTGCACCGCCCGACCTTTTTGGCGCCCACGTAGCCAACAAAGAGCTGGTTATCCACCCGGAAGTGTTTTGTGCGGTCGATATAGAAGGAGAGCGCACGTTTTGGGTCCAGACGGTGGAGCCTCTCTTCCTCTCTGGAAGGATGCGGAGGCGGAAAGAAGGTGGGCAAAGTGATGGTCTGCCCAATGTGGAAAGCAGTAACCACCTTTGGCAAGAAGGACGGACGCGTCCGAAGAACAACCTTGTCTGGATGAACAGACAGAAAGGGAGGTTTGCAAGATAGAGCCTGGAGCTCACTCACCCGCCGAGCGGAGGTGATGGCCACCAGAAAGGCAGTCTTCAGAGTCAGAAGACGAAGAGGACAGTTATGCAGAGGCTCAAAGGGAGCGCACATTAAAAAGGTAAGAACCAAGTTCAAGTCCCACTGAGGCATTACAAACGGAACAGGAGGGAAGAGGTGAGTAATGCCTTTTAAGAACCTGTTAACAACAGGGGACTTGAAAAGGGAGGGCTGATCAGGGAGCCTGAGGAAGGCCGAGATAGCACAAAGATAACCCTTGATGGTACCCAGGGCAGAACCCTGTTGGGCCGAGAGAGAAGGAACAGAAGGACCTCAGAAAGAGGGGCAGAAAGGGGATTCACAGCCTTTGCTGTGCACCACGCCACAAATTTGTTCCACCTGCAGGCGTATACCACCTTAGTGGAGGGACGCCTGGCTGCCAGAATCACATCACAAACTTCGGGAGGCAAGTCGAAAGGAATCAACTGCCGCCGCTCAATCTCCACGCAAGCAGGTGTAGACTGGACAGGTTCGGGTGGAGGACCGTCCCCTGCTGCTGCGACAGAAGATCCTCCCGAAGAGGCAGACGGATCGGGGGATCTATGCTCATATTGAGTAGCTCGGGATACCAAACTCTTCGAGCCCAGTCCGGAACCACAAGAATGACTTGGGCCCGGTCGTGCCGAATCTTCTTCAACACTCTGGGTAGAAGTGGTATAGGCGGAAAGGCGTACAACAGACCGCAACTCCACTCGCGACGAAAAGCGTCGCCGAGCGAGTGCCGCCTTGGAAATTCCAACGCGCAGAACTGATGACATTGCGCGTTCTCTTCGGTGGCGAATAGATCTAACCAAGGCTCTCCCCACTGTAGAAAGAGTCCTTGCGCCACTTCCGAGTGAAGACGCCATTCGTGATCCATCATGCACCTGCGGCTGAGGTTCGTCCGCCCTGGCGTTCAGAGAACCTGCCAGGTGTTGAACCATCAGGAACATGCCCTGATGTTCCAGCCATGTCCAGAGGCGCAGAGCCTCCTGACAAAGGGTCCAAGACCCCACCCCGCCCTGTTTGTTGCAGTACCACATGGCGGTGGTGTTGTCTGTGAACACCTGCACTACCTTCCCTTTGACAGAGGAAGGAATGCCTTGAGTGCAAGCCGGATCGCCCGGAGCTCCAGAAGGTTGATATGGAGCCGGGACTCCGCCCGGAGACCAGAGGCCTCTGATCTCCGCCTCTCCCATGTGACCGCCCCATCCCAGAAGGGACGCGTCCGTCACAACTGTATGCTCTGGCTGGGGAAGGGAGAGGGATCTGCCCATGACCCATTGCCGGTTCGAGAGCCACCACTGCAACTGTTTTGCAGTCCCCTCCGAGATCTGGACGTGATCGGACAGGTTGCCCTGGTGCTGCGCCCACTGGAACTTCAGGTCCCACTGCAGAGCCCGCATATGCCATCTGGCATGATTGACCAGCAGGATGCAGGAGGCCATGAGGCCCAGCAGCCTCAGGGTCATCCGTACCGAAACCCAGGATAAAGGCCGAAAGATTGGAATCATAGCCTGAATATCCCGGACTCGCCGTTCGGGAGGATAGGCCCGAAACTGCGTCGTGTCCAGAACTGCTCCGATGAAAAGGAGCTGTGGAGAAGGAATTAGATGCGACTTCGGCACATTGATGGAGAACCCCAGCGAGTGCAGGAGTTCGGCCGTAGTCTGGAGGTGGGAGACGACTGCCTGGGGCGAGCCCGCCTTCAGCAGCCAGTCGTCGAGGTAGGGGAAGACTGAAACCCCTGCCCGGCGCAGATGAGCTGCGACCACCGCCATCACTTTCGTGAACACCCGAGGGGCACTTGTAAGGCCAAAGGGGAGCACGGTGAACTGAAAATGCTCGGGGCCTACCGTGAACCGAAGGTAACGCCGGTGGGCCGGCAGGACGAGGGATGTGGAAATACGCGTCCTGCAAGTCCAACGCTACCAACCAGTCTCCAGGGTCGAGGGCAGTCAAGACCTGAGCTAGGGTGAGCATCTTGAACTTCTCCTTCCGGAGGAAGCGATTGGCGTTCCGGAGGTCCAAGATAGGACGCATGTCCTCCTTGTCCTTTTGGGCACCAGAAAGTAGTGGGAGTAGCAACCAAGCCCTACTTCTGGGGTCGGAACATGCTCGATGGCCCTCTTGGTCAAGAGGGCCGTGACTTCCTTCCGTAGAAGCACCAAGTGATCCCCTGACATGCGGTGGAATTGAGGTGGCATGGCTGGGGGGTGGTCTCGAAGGGGAGGAGTAGCCCCTTCGGACAATGTCCAAGACCCACCTGTCCGAGGTGATGGTGCGCCAGTGGGGAAGGTGATGGCGGACCCTGCCCCCTACTGGCGTGCCGTGTACCTGAAAGGAGGGACTAGGAGGGCTTGGAGGCCGCGGACGGGTTGGAGGTGGTGGCCTGACCCGCACGCTGGTTGCCCGATCCGCCACGGCGGAATCACGTCCTCGGCCACGCGAAGACGCCTGCTGCGCGGGCCGGTGGCTGGGCTGCTGACGTGAAGGGCGCCCCTACCGTGGCCACGATAGGGGCGAAAAGCAGAAGGTAGCGGAGGGCGTGTAGCAGAAAGGCCCAGGGACTTTGCAGTAGCCCGTGAGTCCTTAAAGCGCTCCAACGCATGGTCTGCTTTGGACCCAAAAGACCGACTCCATCAAAGGGCATGTCCATGAGAGTATTCTGGACATCCCCTGAAAAACCAGTGGTTCTCAGCCAGGCGTGGCGCCGGAGCGCCACCGTCGTTGCAATCGACCTGCCCAGCGAGTCGGCGGTGTCAAGGCCACAACGGATAGTGTATTTGGCCGCATCCCTTCCTTCCGCAATGGCGCGGGAAAGCAGTGCCTGGACCTCCTCAGGGCACTGGGGCAAAACATCCGCCACCGAATCCCACAGGGAGTGGGTATATCGGCCCAAAAGACAAGCGGTGTTAACGGACCGCAAGCCAGCACTGGAGGAAGAAAAACCTTTCTTCCCAAACTGATCCAGGCATTTGGATTCCCTATCCGGAGGAGCGGTAGGGAAGGCGGTTTGGGAAGCGGAGGCTTGGACAACCAAGCTCTCAGGAGTGGGGTGGACAGAAAGAAACAGGGGTCGCCCGGAGCGGGCGATGGCGTCGTGACACGTTCCGATCCACAGGAGCCCCTGTGTTGGGCTTGGACCAGGCGCCCAAAGAACGTCAGTGAGGGCGTCGTTAAACGGCAGCACAGTCTCCGCAGAGGAGGCTGCCGGCTGAAGCACCTCTGTCAAGATGTTAGTCTTGACCGTCAAAGTAGGGAGCTGGAGACGTAAGGCCCCAGCAGCCCTACGCAACACCGTACCAAAATTGGCCCCCTCCTCCGTAGCCACGGGAGGAGACAGCATGCCAGTGTCAGGAGAAGTATCCAGACCACTGGCCTCCCTAGAACTCTCTGTCCAGTCCTCATCATACTGACAGTTGCGTGTCAGAGGGTCATCAGACCCCTCCCAGTCCTCCTGGTCCTCCTCTGGGTCAAAATAAGGAGGAGGAGGGACATTTGGGACCCAAGGTCCCATCGGCGCCGGAGCCGGCGTCGGCGGCGTCGCTCCGGGTCCATGTCCGGAGCCGGAAGGAACTGGGGGACGACGCCGCCCGGAGCCCAGGGCGGCGTCGAGAGCGGCACCGGAGACATCGGCGCCGGCGGAGGTGTCGTGAGGTCGACCGGCGTCGATGGGGGTTGTGGAGCCGGGATCGAGGCCGGGGCCGAAGCCGGAGCCGGGATCGAGGCTGGAGGCTCGGGCGACGCCGGGGCCGGAGCCGCCGGCGGCGCCGGAGCAACCCCATCAGGGCCCGCGGGGCCCGAAGGCGCACCGGAGGGGCCTGAAGGCCCGAAGAGGCGGGCCATGGCCGACAGGAACTCCTGTACCTTGGCCGGATCCGCCCCGAACCCGGGAAGGGCGGGTATGACGGGGCGACTCCACAGGCAAGTCCGGGGCCGCGGGGCGGGGACGGTGCCGGGAGGGGCCTCAGCCGAGTCGCGAGACCGGCGAGGCGAAGTCCGAGAGCGACGATGCTTCTTGGACTTCTTGTGCTTAGACTTACCGGACGAAGAAGTCGACGACCGGTGTGCACTCCGCGAGCGACCCCTGGACCTCTCACGCGACCGGGGCTTCCGCGGAGCCGAATGCCGGGCCTCGAGGAGCTTTCGAGACCGCTCTCGCAAAGCCTTCGGGTTGAGGGCCTGGCATTCGGGACAAGACTCGGTGTCGTGGCCTCGGCCGAGGCAGAAGAGACACTCCCAATGCGGGTCGGTGACGGACATCATCCGCGCACAGGCGCCGCATCGCTTGAAGCCGGGCATCCCTACGACACCTTAAAGTTGTGAAAAAACCAGTGAAAAAATCACCAAAAGTATGGTCAAAAATTGACCAGGGCACTGCTCTTCCCGGATCTGCGCTTGCTGGCGCGGAAAAAGAAGAACTGACGTCAGCGCGCAGGGCGGCGCCTAAGTGCTGCCCGCGACGTCATCCCGGCGATCACGACGCCGACGACGGACGCGGAGCCGCACGACGCCGCCTACCGGCAGCGCAAGGGTACTGCTACGCAAAACTTTCCGGATCCAGCCTGACGCCTGGGGATATTCTAAGGTAAGGAATCTATCACTAACGTGTCTCTTTCAGATCTGTGTTTTATAGATTTCTGCTACGGGACCTATCCCTTTGTGGGTGCAGCTTTTATAAACTTTTAAGATGCCCCCCGTGGACTGAGTCAGTTTTAGACTGGCTTTCTTTATTTGTGTCCCCCAGTCCATTTTTTCAGTGAGTGTGATCCCTAGATAATCAAAAATGGGCACCCTCTCTAGGGCCCTTCCATCCAGTTGGGGATGTGGGCAATTTGTGGTATTAGCATTAAAAACCATGTACTTGGTTTTTGGAGGTTGATCTCCAGTCCCCTCTTTCTGCAGAAAGAGCTGAATACCTCAAGGACCCTCTGCATACCCATGGGCGATTTGGAGAGTAGCAGCGTATCGTCCATAAACATGAGTGCTGGAATTTTGCGGGTACGCCAGCCTCGTAGCATCAATGTCTTTCCCAGCTAACAGAGTTTCAATTAAGCTGTTTAAGAAAAGAGAGAAGAGTGTCGGGCCAGGACACATCCCTGTCGCACCCCTTTCTCTACAGGGAAAGGGGCGGAAAGTTCACCATTTTTACCATATCTAATTCTCGCATAGTTGTCTTGGTGCAGACGTTTCAGCTGGTGGCAGAGGTATTCTGGTACTCCCAAATCAAGAAGTATGCCCCATAGTTGTTCGCGCTGCACCAAGTCAAACGCGGATTTAAGACCCACGAATGTGAGGTAGAGGCTGCCACCCTGTAGGATCACAATTTTCCAGTGGATAAGTTGTAATCTGAAGATCTGGTCAATGGTGGAGATCTTTGCCCTGAATCCTGCTTGTAAAGGTGTTAATACATTGTTCTCTTCTATCCAGGATTGCAGTCGCCCTAGGAGTACGCGAGCAAAGATTTTTTGAGTGACATCCAAGAGGCTTATAGGGCGATAGTTTGCTGGATTGAATGGTGAGCCCTTTTTATAAATAGGGATAATTTCTGCTCCAGCCCAGGTGGGGGGCAACGCCATACCTTGTAAAACAGCATTAAATAATGACCATAGGTAGGGTGCCCAGACTGCGGGTTCGGATCGAAAAAGGTCACCAGGTATCATATCCAGCCCTGGTGCTTTTGCTGGAAGTAGATTACCCAATGCCAGTATGATCTCCTTCATTGTACAAGGGGGAGCATCTAAATTTGGGGGGTTCGCATCTAGGGTGGCTGATTCTGCCCTGCTCTCTTCCTCTGCGGGCCTTGAGTATAAAGATTTAAAATGAGTTCTCCAGACTTCTTCCCCTAGGTTTGATCCTATAGCCGATTGGCCTTCGGATTTCCCTGTCTTAACTAAATTCCAGAAGGCTCTCATATCATGGTTATCCAGTGCTGTTTTTATTGCTTCCCATTTATCATTTTCCCAGTTAATTTTTGCTCCAGTTATAATTTTTTTATATTGATCCCTGGCTTCCTTGATTCGTGGCCTATCGTTCGATCTGATGGAGATTAAGAGGGCTTGCTTAGCTACCTTACAATGTTTATTATACCATGGGTGCCTTGGTTTAAAATTCGGCCTGGGCCTATTACGATTAAAAACAATTGTGCCAGTGTGGAGAACAGGTCCTGGTTGTTTTTGCCAGTATCAGTTGGGACGCAATACTACTGCTAGTTGCAGATATTCGAAACGCAACTTCTAAGAAGGGGACGATTTGTTGATAAAGAGAGGCCACTTTGTCCGGTGTTTGAGCAAGTTCCCCCCAGCGAACCCTCCTTCGGCCAATACTAGGCTTGGGTTGGGGTTTGTGGATATGCTTGGGAGGTCTTTGGCAAAGGGAAGGGATATTTCTAGGACCAAGGGATTATGATCACTCTCATGACGGGAGACAACCTTAAAGTCAATAACCCTATGCCAGAGGCTAACATCTACCAAAGTGTGGTCTAATATTGATGCCTGCCCGGGTCTATTAAAAGTAAAGTTCCCGGGACTGTCGGATGGGAGTCGGCCATTACAAGCCCTTAGTGAGTGGCTAAGTGGAACAGCATTCATTTGTAATGCTAGAGGAGTCCATGCCCGTATTGGTCGGATATTAGGTTCTGGAATTGACCATACTGAGTCCTCCTCACTTGTAATACTAGTGGATAGGCCATTCAGGGGCTCAAATTGACAATTGAAATCCCCTCCTATAATTACCCGGCAGTTCTCTGGTATAGTGGGAAGAAATGAGGTAAGGCAATCAAGTGTGTGAGAGGATTGTCCATAACTTAATGGCCGTGAGTAGACATTAATTATTGCAATCCTCATAGAATTATGAAGAGAAAGGAGGATGCACCGAATATCAGGGGACGGGGTCTCTAGCTGTTCAACATTGCATCCCAAGTGCACTCCTACCCAGGTCCCTATTCCACCCCCCCCCCCCGAGGGTCTCCCCATAGCCCCCTGAACTGCTGGAATTAAGTACGACACGTAGCCCACTCTAAATATATCTGTCTTTGACCATGTTTCCTGGAACAGGCATAGTTCATGTTGGTCTACGAATGCCCCCCAATCTGGGAGATCCAGTTTCGAGTTAAGGCCTGCTATGTTCCAGGATAAGATCCGAGTGCTTTGTGGTTCCACTGAATTAGCTTGGGAGGCCTGGGGGGGTAAGGCTTTCCTCTAACGAAGCTTGGTGTGTGTCTGTGTACCCTGCCCCTCCCCTATGACTACATTCATTAGCCCGGTTTGAATTACTAAGTGGGGTGGAAGTATGAATTAGGTCACTACCCTCACGGGTCTGCTCCGAAACTTTTTTTTCTTTTTTCTTCCGGTGTCCCTCCTTGTGTGGGAGGCCATCCTGATGTCCCAATTTGGCCTCGTTTTTGTCACTGGACCATTTATTAGAGGGATCGGTTGGATTTAGTCAATCTACCAAATCCAGAGAGCTAAATCTGTTGTTAACAGGGATATTATACATCATTGATGTTGGACGTTCCCAGCCTGTTTTTGGCCTGGCACCACTCTGGTCGCTCGCCCCCCAGCCCTTGGCCGTGTTTCCCTCGTTATCCGGCATATGCCTAGGGGGATAGAAATATCCCAGGGGCAAGGAGAGGATACCCCAGTCTCCCTTGAGTAACCCCAATCTAAGATGTGTTGGACAGCCCGGGCATCCCTAAAGTTGATCACAACACAATCCCCAGGTATGTCTTTTCGCCTCCACCCCAGCCAGCTTACCCTGCGAGTGAGTAGAATTTCACTTTGATCTTGATAAGGAGAGGCCTATATTTGGTTAACCAATAAATACATTTGTTTTTAAGTTCAAAATGTGTCTCCCCTAAGCCTCTTTCCAGCTCAGGTACTCCGGCTAATACAATGACATAGGGAGTGGAGGCTGGGGGCAAGTCAATGCATGGTAGTGCGGGCTGGGTTTCCCTTGATTTTATATGTGGTGGGGTCCTCTTAAAAACATCTTGGTTATTTCCAGCTTGTTGTTGGTCAGATGGGCCTGATGTAATCGGTGTGGGCCTGTTTATAGGTTCGGAGAGGGAACAACGAAGAGGCCTCTGTTGGGGGTTAACTGGATTCCGACTCTGCGTGGCGGGCAATCTAGGAGTGGGAGCTGCATCCTTTTGCACGATTATGTTAGATCCTGTGGGGAGAGGTGGTTCGTCGATATTGGTTGTTGTTACCTTGTTTTGGTGCAAGACCGACTCTGGAGTAGGGGAGTTGATAGACTCAATTGTACTGAGGATAACATCAGCTTTGCCCCCCCAATGGTCCACCAATGATGATAGTTTATCAATACGTGTCGTTAAAGCATCGAGTTCAACTTTTACAGTCGAGGTAAAATGAGTTTTAAGTTCCAATACCAGGTTAGATACCCATAGCGGGTACTCCGGAGTCGTCTGCAATCGCTCATCTGTTCCTTGTCCCCCCGGGGACCGGCATGATAGCATGTCGGGAGCTTGTTTATTCCGCCTTGCTCCCTTATGTATAACAGGTTTCCGTTTCCCTCCTTTCTTCTTTCCACCGCCTCCCAGGGATATCTTAGGGGCATGGCCAGGACCTGTCTTTGCTCGTGTACATGGGGGATCTGGGTCTAAGATCACACTTGGTGTTAGAGATAAAGACAGGGTCCCCAGCTCTGTTGGAGTTGGACTAGGGGCAAGAATCGGTGTTAGAGAGAGGCGTCTCTCAGTGCGCTCGATTTCATTGGACACTACTCCGATTGCCCGCTGAAGCATTTTATCAATTGCGGTCGGTTGAGCGTTTAATAGTGCAGATGGGGCTTTCTTCCGGGTAACGGGACCTTTCGCAGGGGGGGTACGTTTACCCATGGCTGCTTATGAAACAATCCTCAACAGTGGATTAAGTTCTAAGTGGCTTTCAAAAGTAAAGCAAGCAGTGTGCGACTGTTGGTGCACTAACCTTAAAATTGCCAGCTAAGTTCTCACTTTCCCACAGTCAATCGTCCGAGTGTGAAGCCAAGGGGGGGTGGCCCAGCCCAGCCTCATCCGTTTTAGGACGGGCGCAGACGGGCCCGCCATTGGCCCGGGCGCCGCCAGCGCGCTGCGGGATGGCAGCAGCGCTTATGTTGGGGCTCCAGGCGCAGAGGTGACGTTGGTGCGCCGGCCCGGGGCTGCTGGGTAATGTAGTTTCCTGGGTGTTGAAGGAGCCGTTCCCCTCACGGCGATCTGGGTGCCTGGGAAGCCGTTCCCCTCACGGCGATGTGGATAGCTGCGAAGCCGTTCCCCTAGATATATGAAAATTTGGTTGACGCTAGAAGCAGTGGTGGCAAAACGAAACATCGCAAAATGTTGGGGTGTGGCCGCCACCTCCCAGGAGTAGCGGAATGGAAATCTGACCTAGATTGGTGTAGACGGACAAGTTACTTACCTTCGGTAACTATATATCTGTAAGAAACATTAGTAGTGATAGATTCCTTACCTTAGAATATCCCCAGGCGTCAGACTGGATCCGGAAAGTTTTCGTCAACAGTACCCCTGCGCGTCGGTAGGGGCGTCGTGCGGCTCCGCGTCCGTCGTTGGCGTCGTGGTTGCCAAGATGACGTCGCGGGCGCTACTTGGACGCCGCCCACGTGCGCTGACGTCAGTTCTGTACACGACTTTCCACGCCAGGAACGCAGAGCCATGCAAGATACTGACCACTGGTGCATTGAAACTAGGGCCCTGAAAGGGATGACCTTAACCCTAGAAATCAGTTCGCAGAACGGGGAGGATGGAGTGGGCGGTAGGAATCTATCACTACTAATGTTTCTTACAGATATATCGTTACCGAAGGAAGTAACTTGTCCATCTGAAAGAAACACATAGTGATAGATTCCTTACCTTAGAATAGATACCCCAGCAATACAAACCCCGGTGGTGGGTCTGCGAACAAAGATCACACCAGAAAGTCACGGAGAACAGAACGGCCAAAGAAGCCGTCTCTCCGGACTTGGCTGTCCAGGCAGTAATGTTTGGTAAACGTGTGCAGCGAGGCCCACGTGGCTGCCTGACATATGTCTTGCAGGGGACACCACGTCTCAATGCAGTAGTGGCTGCAGTAGCTCTGGTGGAATGAGCACGCAGCCCCACCGGAGGTTCTTTTAGCCAAAGAGTAACAGGCTTTGATACACAAGACAACCCAGCAGGAGATGGTTCTCTTATGGACCGCCCGACCTTTCTTGGTGCCAACGTAGCCAACAAAAAGCTGGTCATCCACCCGGAACTGCTGTGTGCGGTTAAGATAAAAAGAAAGCGCACGTTTTGGGTCCTGACGGTGGAGCCGCTCTTCCTCTCTGGAAGGATGCGGAGGCGGAAAAAAGGTGGGCAAGGCAATAGTTTGCCCAATGTGAAAGGCCGTAACCACTTTTGGCAAAAAGGAAGGACGGGGCCTGAGCACAACCTTGTCCGGATGGACTGAAAGGAAAGGAGGCTTACAGGAAAGAGCCTGGAGCTCACTCACCTGCCTGGCGGAAGTGATGGCCACCAGGAAGGCAGTCTTTAACGTCAAAAGACGAAGAGGACAGTTGTGAAGTGGCTCAAAGGGAGCGCACATCAAGTACGTCAGAACCAGATTCAAGTCCCACTGAGGCATCACGAAAGGAATAGGAGGAAAAAGGTGAGTAATGCCTTTAAGAAACCTATTTACAACAGGGGACTTGAAAAGAGAGGGCTGATCAGGGAGCCTGAGAAAGGCCGAAATAGCAGAAAGGTAGCCCTTGATAGTGCTCAGAGCAGAGCCCTGCTGGGCCAAAGAAAGAAGGAACAGTAGAACCTCAGAAGAGGGGCAGAAAGGGGATCCACAGCCTTTGCTGTGCACCATGCCACAAATTTGTTCTACCTGCAGGCGTATACCACTTTAGTAGAGGGACGCCTGGCTGCCAGAATAACGTCACAAACTTCAGGAGGCAAGTCGAAGGGAATCAACTGCCGCCGCTCAATCTCCACGCAAAGAGTTGGAGGCTGGACAGGTTCGGGTGGAGGACCGTCCCCTGCTGCTGCGACAGAAGATCCTCCCGAAGAGGCAGTCTGATCGGAGGATCGATGCTCATACTGAGTAGCTCGGGATACCATACTCTTCGAGCCCAGTCCGGAGCCAGAAGAATGATTTGGGCCCGGTCGCGCCTGATCTTCTTCAGCACTCTGGGCAGAAGTGGTATAGGCGGAAAGGCGTACAACAGACCGCAACTCCACTCGCGACGAAAAGCGTCGCCGAGCGAGTGCCGCCTTGGAAATTCCAACGTGCAGAACTGATGACATTGCGCGTTCTCTTCGGTGGCGAATAGATCTAACCAAGGCTCTCCCCACTGCTGAAAGAGACCTTGCGCCACCTCCGAGTGAAGACGCCATTCGTGATCGAGCATGCACCTGCGGCTGAGTTCGTCCGCCCTGGCGTTCAGAGAACCTGCCAGGTGTTGAACCACCAGAGACATGCCCTGATGTTCCAGCAATGTCCAGAGGCGCAGAGCCTCTTGACAGAGGGTCCACGACCCCACCCCGCCTTGTTTGTTGCAGTACCACATGGCGGTGGTGTTGTCCGTGAACACCTGCACTACTCTCCCCTTGACAGAGGGAAGGAATGCTTTCAGTGCAAGCCTGATCGCCCGCAGCTCCAAAGGTTGATATGGAGCCGGGACTCCGCCGGAGACCAGAGGCCTCTGATCTCCGCCTCTCCCATGTGGCCTCCCCATCCCAGGAGGGACGCATCAGTCACCACTGTGAACTCCGGTTGGGGAAGGGAGAGGGATCTGCCGTCGACCCAATGCCGGTCCGTGAGCCACCACTGCAATAGTTGTGCAGTGCCCTCCGAGATCTGGACGTGATCGGACAGGTTCCCCTGATGCTGCGCCCACTGGAACTTCAGGTCCCACTGCAGAGCCCGCATATGCCACCTGGCATGATTGACCAGCAGGATGCAGGAGGCCATGAGGCCCAGCAGCCTCAGAGTCACTCTGACCGAAACCCAGGACAAGGGCTGAAAGATGGGAATCAGTGCCCGAATGTCCCGGACTCGCTGTTCGGGAGGATAGAACCGAAACTGCGCCGTGTCCAGAACCGCTCCGATAAAGAGGAGCTTCTGGGAGGGAATCAGGTGCGACTTCGGCACATTGATGGAGAACCCCAGCAAGTGCAGGAGGTCGGCCGTAGTCTGGAGGTGGGAAACGACTGTCTGGGGCGAGCCCGCCTTCAACAACCAGTCGTCGAGATAGGGGAAGACTGAGACCCTGATCAGCGCAGATGAGCTGCGACCACCGCCATCACCTTGGTGAACACCCGAGGGCGCTGGTAAGGCCAAAGGGGAGCACGGTAAACTGAAAGTGCTCGTGGCCTACCATGAACCGCAGGTAACGCCTGTGGGCTGGCAGGACGGGGATGTGGAAATATGCGTCCTGCAAGTCCAGCGCCACCATCCAGTCTTGTGGGTCGAGAGCAGACAAGACCTGAGGTAGAGTGAGCATCTTGAACTTCTCCTTGCGGAGGAAGCGATTGACGTTCCGGAGGTCCAAGATAGGACGCAGGCCTTTGTCCTTCTTGGGCACCACAAAGTAGTGGGAATAACAACCACGACCTACTTCGTGCGTCGGAACACGCTCGATGGCCCCCTTGGCCAAGAGGGCCGCAACTTCCTGCTGAAGAAGCACCAAGTGATCCCCTGACATGCGGTGGTATTGAGGCGGCATGGCTGGGGGGGTAGTCTTGAAGGGGAGGGAGTAGCCCCTTCGGACAATCTCTAAAACCCACCTGTCCGAAGTGATGGTGCGCCATTGGCGTTTGATGGGCCTGAAAGTTAGGACTAGGAAGGTTTGGAGGCAGAGGTGGCGGGGTGGTGGTGGTGGTCTGACCTGCCCGCTGGCCCCTTTGTCCGCCACGGCGGAAACCGCGGCCGTGGTTCCAAGGGTGTCCTGCGGCGCCGGAGCCGACAGCGACGCCGGAGCCGCCGGCGATGGAACGCGAGGACACCCATGCGGGACCGCGGGGCCCGAAGGCGCACCGGCGGGACCCGACGGCCCAAAGAGGCGAGCCATGGCCGACAGGAACACCTGTATCTGGTCCAGAGACGCCGACGACCCCGGGAAGGGCGGGTAGTCGGGCGGCGACTCCATGGACTCCGCCGGAGCCGCGGGGGTGGCACCACCCGTACCCTCAGCCACGTCGCGCGACCGGCGAGGGGAAGTCGGAGAATGATGACGTTTCTTCGACTTCTTGTGCTTCGCCTTACCTAACCCAGAGTGCGAAGACTTCGATCCCGACGATCGCCGATGACTCCGCGCACGGTACCTCGACCTCCGTCTGGACCGGGACCTCTCACGGCGCGGAGCAGACTGCCAGGCTTCAAGCAGCTTTCGGGACCGCTCCCGCAAAGACTTCGGCGCCATGGACCGGCAGTCGGGGCACGACTTGGGGTCGTGGTCGCGCCCCAGGCAGAAGAGACACACGCGGTGCGGGTCCGTCACCGACATCATCCGATGACAGTCCTCGCAGGATTTAAAACCGGGCATCCCTAACTGCACCAGGAGTTGATATCGACTCGAAAAAGGTGAGAAAAAGATCTCAAAAAACGTAGTAAAAAAAGACTAGGGGTACCGCTCTCTCCGGATCTGCGCTTGCTGGCGCGGAAAAAGAAATAACTGACGTCAGCGCGCGTGGGCGGAGTCCAAGTAGCGCCCGCGACGTCATCTCGGCGACCACGACGCCAACGACGGACGTGGAGCCGCACGACGCCCCTACCGACGCGCAGGGGTACTGCTGACGAAAACTTTCCGGATCCAGTCTGACGCCTGGGGATATTCTAAGGTAAGGAATCTATCACTATGTGTTTCTTTCAGATTAGCAGAGCAAACCATATATTTGAGTAGGGGCTGCCTGCGGAAATGGGAAAAAATCTGGGGAAGCTGCCAAACCTACAGAGGGTTATAGAGTGAGGGGAACCATTTGAGCTAAGCAACTGACCACACCGAACTTAAACTGTACCTATCCTAAAGGAATGGCCTTGTAGCCAGACAACCTAATCTTCACATTGTAGACAGATTTACAGGACCCCAGGGGGATGGGGAAAGGGTGTTTGGAACGGAAATTATACTCTGTCGATTTTATATGATATTTGTCTTCAATGCTAACTTGTTCCAACCAAATTTGTGGCCGGAATCTCCATGCCTAACTACTTTTCAAATGTATTGCACACTGAGCATGCATTAATAAAAAGAGTTTTAAAAGTATATATATATATAAATAACATAACATTCCAAGATATATGGTGGGCCAAAATGTAGGACATACTGAGACTGAAAAAGGTAATTGAATCTGTGTCCTGGCCTAATGCTGGATGCGAGGTCTACCCCTAGGGCCAAGGACTGGTTGAAAGATGCAGCACTTTCCCGTGGAAGAGCAGACACTATGAGTTACAACCACCCAAGGCCCACCCCGTGCCTTCTGGAATCCATTACCGTCATCCCGACACTCGAGGGCCACGCCGCAGACTGAGGCACTCCAATAGAGCCTTGTACCCATGTTCATGCCATACAGTGTTCCAGACACACATACTGCCTGTATCATTGATGAACAACTCTAGTGATCTAGTGAATATATGCTAGGCCCTTTCAGACCTGTAAGATTGCTAACATAAATAACATCGCTGAATATCGCCACTAATTTAAGTTTTCTGTATGACAACCTACAATGTACAGCATAATGCCTTAATGTATGTGTTGTCTCTACTGATTGAAAATACAAATTAAAGAGAATTAAAAAAGAAATCACTGAATCTATGAAAACTACTCAAAATAATTGAGAAAACGGTGCCCTCTGTTAGATGACATCCCCTCCAGATCAGTAACACCAAGGCAAGGGTGTTCAGCAGTGCTGGATCCATGACAATCTTTCGGCCCTCCTGGACCTATGCTGGGCAGTGGGTAAGTGGCTTCCATCTTGCCCAAAACATTAACATGGCGATGTAGGTGCAGAGCTTTGCGATATTTATCAGATTCTTCAGAAATGAAAAGCAAAACAATTGCACCACCTCCATGACGAAATCCGAGATTAAACGCAGTTGTTGCTCTAGAACGGGTTATCATGCTTTCTCCGCAGGCTTAGGCGAGAAGAGGCCCGTGGATGCGCAGGGTCCCCAAAGCCGCGTCCTGGGATGCTGCACTGCAAGACTGGTAAACATTCAAAGAGAACCTACCCGCATAGATAGTGCTCCTTGCAGGACGTAACTGGTCACGCGCGCCCGTGACCTGCGGTCTAGTCGTCTCCCTCCCCCCTCGCCTGTCTCTTTCCTGTCCCGCGTGCTCAGGTACCTCGGGCACCAGGAGGCATGGGAGGCATGTTGTAAAGCCTGTGTCCTCCTATGGAAACCCTAGGTGTGCAGAGCAAGGCGGAGGAGCGCCGGTATGTGTGCACTGCAACCTCGGATACATCCGCTCATTGTCACTGGCTCCTACTGTTATGACCTGCAGTTTGTGACTGTGAATGTGTTTATATTAAGGAACAATTACTCCTGCCGCATTGCTAATGTTACAAAGCATGTACGAATGGATGCTCGTGACGAGTTTGTCGTGATTGATTATGCTGTACCGATTCCATTGCTCAAACACGTTTTTGTATTTGTGACATGAAACAATCACAATTGGTTCAAAACAAAAAAAAAATTGTGCTTTCTCCGCAACTTCTGGAACTTTTGTACGTGTACACCGATCCTACCTATGTAATTATTAACCCGAGCACCACTGTACTGTTGTGCAATGAGGTTATTATGATTACAGATCAGTTCAATGGTGTTCGACATACAGAAGTTGCCACCCATGTATGTTTTTATCTACTCATGATTCAAATCCCTACATAAGCAAATAGTAAAACCCAAGTAAACTGCAGTTGTTTTCCTTCTAGTTGAAAGAAAACAAGATCTCAATATTGCATTCTGCGGCTGAGTGCTAGGTTTTGTCATTTTCCTATCAGTGGCTGATTCGGGTGGCTCTGGCATGAAAGCAGCCCACTGTCTGGTTGTGTCACTTTCTGTCTTACTCTGGGGACCAAAGGACCTCCCTGCCCGGGACATCATTCACACTGCTCCATCTTAGTGTACCCAACCCCTACTGCCGCGTGTGCCTCAATGTCCCTAGGCCAATGTGGACTGCGTAGTGCTCAAGATACTTCACAGTCCCAAACCGAGTGGTCTGGCAGCTCACTTGCTCGTTCTTTAGTCGCGTGGCTCTCCCAGCTGGCAGGCCCATAGGTACTCAGGAGCGGACAGGGATTTTGCAGGTAAGTGGCAACCACCGCCATTTGGAGGTCTGTGGAGGAGCCTCTGTGATGAGACTATACTTTAGAACTGGATCACCACCCAAGGATGTTAGGGACAGAGCAGGTGAACTACCTGATAGCGTACTCGCTCACTGCCTGATTTCGTCATAAATGTGTTCTGCGGAGTACAGAGCTCCTGCACAGGCAATCCACTGTCAAACTTGGCTACTTCCACACCCATGGGTTGAATTTTCTAATTTAAAAAAAAAAAAAAAAAATTCTGTTTCATATCATATATGCCTTGATAAGCAGATCTCTTTAGGGAGTCTGATTATTGATCAGTGTACTGCTTCCACTGTTTTCCACTATGAAACATGTATCATTAGGTCCAATTACTCACTTTTCCTACAGAGGTTTCTTATTTGTTTACCTCAGAATGTGTTAGATGCATGCTGGTACGTTGACTTGTCCACATGCTTCAAACTTGGACATTAAGTATCACAAAACGTATTTTAGGGGAACGTTGCATTTTTATTTTGCTAAGACGTAGTCTTCCAGTAAAATATCCAAATGGAGTCTTTGTCATTGCTGTGAAGTTGCGAACGAGTCTGTCCCTGAAAGAATCAAACTCTACCAGGACTAAAGCAGACTCGTTATTTTGGTAAAAATGCACTTGCCTGGAGCTTATGATCTATAATGGTAGGTGGCCCCCTGTCCATGATACTTACATGAGTAATAGAATTATTGCCAGAACGGATGTTGTACAACTAATTCCTCAGAGCTTTTCCTTGAATGTTAGCCTTGCATAGTGTAGGACACCTTCTGACTACCCAAAGCGCGTGGACACTGTGGCTGTTGGAGAAAGGGCGAGGGCAAGGTCTAATCAGATGTACAAGCTGCCTCACAGACTAGTATATTTTACCACACTTAGCACAGTGGCCCAGTACAAGGACTGCATCTGAGGGGATGGCCACCTAGACTCAAATCGATGCAAAGCTTCTGCTGTCTGCTCAATAACAGAACATCTAGCAAAGAACAGGTGGCAACGCCATGCAATGAAAGTGAAGGAGTGGGAAGATACCTAGATCTTCCAACACAGCAGCAGGGAGATGGAGCCAAGGAGTGTCCGGCAAAAGCCAGGGCTAGTGACTGGTGAATGAAAAGGGAGAAAGCGTGGGGCGAGCAAGCAAGTTTGTATGGAGCTCAGGTGCCTTGTTTGCCATGTATTACAGTCAGCAACAGCGACTGTGTAGTTAAGGTTAGGTCCACTCAAAAGATATTTTTGATTCGCTTATATCTTTGGAGCTGTTTGATGAAGCTGCACACAACTCATCAATCAAATAGCAATAGTAGTTAAGTTTGAGCATGTCAGGTTTCGTGCCAATCCATCTGGGCAGGAATAAAGGTGAGGAGGGTCAATAAATGAGCATTTTTCATTTTAACTCCTATACGAATTTTTTTTCTCTTATATAGCACAAAAAATGTGTCCCCTTGCCAGTCTTCCGCGCCTTGAACTTCCGCTTCCGGGAGCAACCTGCGGCAGCCTCGGAGGCAGGAGATCGATCCCTCCAGCCCACCCAGCCCATCAGGATGACCGGCACCGGGGCCTACACCGACACCAGTACCGGCTCCAACATCAGCGTGGCAAGCAGGAGGTAGGCAAACAAATTGGGAGGGGGGCCTGAGCGCAAAGGCGTAGCTGCCGGCTGTGAAGTGAGAGCCGGGCCCCGCAGATGCGGCCGAGCTAGCCCTAGGTGCGGCTTGCAGCAGTCCTGTAAGCTCCCGCTTGGGCCCCTCCTTCCTCTCCTCCGGCTGCCTCTCGCAGGCCCCTGGGACTCCTTGGGCGACCCCCCGGCTTGGGATCCCTCCTCCTACCACACCTTCTCCAGGACCTTTTGGTGCAGGGTTGGGGGGCAAGGGGCTTCTCCCCCATTACGGCGGGTCTTTTAAGACCCAAGCACTGAGCACCAGCACTCCACGACCCAGGTGACATCCATCTTCGCAACTGGCAGCGGCAGTGGTCCCCCTCCCCTTGATACCCTTTGGCTTTGGCCCCGTTTTCTCCAGTGGGGGGCTGCTGGATAACCTGCGAAGGCCTCACGAAGGCCCCACCTCTTCCTGTGTGTGCTAAAGGAAGAAAGGAACTGAAGAGTGCTCCGCAGTCCCAGGCGATAGCAACAGTGGGCCATTGCGCACCGGGCTCACAGCACAGCATGGTGAAAAAAAGAAATCCGGACAGAAAAAGGCAGGCTGACCACCTATATAAGAACCCCACTTTGTCCCAAGAAAGCGCTCAGGTGGTCGCAACCTGTATGAGTCCAGAGCTCGAAAGTGTAGACGATGGGTGATGTAGGAGCAAGCGGCTGGAGTCCATTGGTCCCACTCAAACACAAACTTACCCCATTGAGGAAAAGTGTTCTTCTGATCGGTATCATTTGTACCAGGACTCCATTGTTTTTTCATTGCCATTTCGTGTCAAACACTTCCACACGACTCACCTGGTCGTTTCTGCTGATGCCTGAGGAAATTCTAACTAACACGACAAAACCATCTTGCAGCCTGCATTTCTGCCCAGGAACTGTCGCACACCCAACCCCCCTGTTCTTTGCAGTTCGACAGAAAACCATGAGACACTCACGCCCTGTGTAAATGATTTGTTTCCCATCTCCTGCTCCCTGCCTGGTAAACATCCTTGACACCGTGATCAGGTTATCTGGACAATGGTCTGACTGCTGGGCCTTGATCAGGGTGATTGGACAATGGTTTGAATGACCGAGCTTTGATCAAGCTGATCGAACAATGACCTGAATGACCGTGCTTTGATCAAGCTGAGTGAACAATAATTTGAGTACCAAGCCTTGATCAGGTCACCAACTACAAACACCGTCTGGATCTGGTTATCAACTGCAAACACTGCCCTGATTGAACAATGGACTAACAGCCAAAAGACTGGAATGAAAAAGTATAAAAGGCTTGTAAGCTGCGGAGTAAAGCAGCAGCCTCCTCTGTCTTGTTTCTAACGAGCTTGGGACTCTGTTCCATAGCCCGGGCTATTTGAATAAATCTGGGTTCCTCCTGCAGACGAAGGCTCCTGTGTCTCCTTTTACTACGTATGAAGGGTATGGAAGACTTGGGCAATTCCCCGCCGCCGAGACCCAGTGAGTGGGTTATTCCGGTTCTTCAAATGGCGCCCGAATAGGGACTCGACGAGTACGAAGGTCAGGCCCGGTGGATGTGAGGAGGTGCACGGAGAGACTCCGACGGAGGCGCCCTACCCGAGGGATTCTTGCAATCCGGTAAGCCGAACGACTCGCCCGCTGTTCCTCCCCACCCGGTCTGGGCCACATGACCGCGTCCTCGCTGGAGTCCCCTAGCAAATAATTTCTGGAGCAGGACACAGCCCTACGTCTGCAGAAGAGAACTACCCCTGTAAGGTAAGGGTGGACTGATCACCCACCAAGTCTGTATGATTCTGCTGTTATTGACCTTTGCAAAAGCCAAGAAGGCGAGGTGAATTTTAAAACCCGCCGGTGTCTGTTACCTATTTACAAGCATGCCAGTCAGTAGTAAGTTCAAGAAATTATGTTGTTGTATGTGTACGCAGGACTCCCAGCTGGAGGCGGCTTGTCCGCTTCCTCCAGAAGGGACCCCTGGCCATACGATGTATGTTAAACATGGCCCTTCTGCCATAATGTTTTCCTCATTCTGGGTAAAATATACGAAACAAAGTAACGCGGAATTACAGTGGCCACTTTTCGGCTCCTTTAATTCCCAAGTTCTCGCCAACTTAGAGGAACAATTAATGAAAAGAAAAACGCGCCCGTCTATGTTTGAATCTGTCCGATTTTGGAGGATAGAGCAGAGAGCTAGAAAGCAGAAGGCTCAAGAAAGAAAACAGGAACGCATGTCAATGGCCGACCACGCCAGAGTAAATTTACAAAATCAAATGACAAAATCGGTAGAAATAGCCAACAGGGAGCATGGGGCCCGGGTACAAAAATGCTATCCAGCTCGTGAGGAGAAAAGAAAGGGCCATATGGATGGGGGAGAAGAAGGTGATTCCTTGCTTGATACCATGCTAGAAAGCCCTCCTGCATATGCCCCAATGTACCCTGCCCTGACGCCTCACACCCCACATGTCCCCCCGCCACCGCCCACTCCTGCCCCCACTGCCCCTCCTACTGTACTTCCTGTCACACCAACCCTCCCGATTTTTCCTATGACACCGACCACGCCCGCTAACCTTGTCCTCACTACGGGAATGACAACAAGTCTCCATCCGCCCAACCCCTGCGGCTTTACCCCTACCCGCCCTTTTCCTACTTCCCCGTGGTCTACAGTTAAGCAGGATTTATATAAAATGTTCAATTCACCCCGACTGGCCTCCTTGCGCTCTGCAGTCAGCTTTTCGTCCCTTCGAGAAAATGACCTACAGAAGCAACAGTGTGAATGTTGGATAAAGAACGGGAATATTTATGCCTTTAAAGACATATGGTCCACCTTTTTCCAGTGGACGATTATGGAACAGACCACCTGGGCTGAATACATGTGTACGCTGGTCATGCAAAAATTTGAGAATGCGCTTATGCAGATACCCACTGGATTAATGGACCTTAGGTCACAAATAAGAAGAGGCGATGTTCAGGGAGAGGGGATGTTTGGTGCTGTGTCTGCTTTAATGGCTTACCGTGATATGACCGCTTTTTCCAACACCCCTCTAGAGACAGCTATGCCAATGAGAGAGGCGGCCCTGTCTTTGTTAACGCACATACCGATGCCCAAAATAATGGCCGAGGGGCTGTTGAGGCACACTGGCGCAGGCTTTGGGTTCATGTTCCTTGGAAAAGGTCAGAAGTAATGCAGTTAAAAGAACAATTACCAGATCCCCGGAAGAATCCGGCTGCCTTTTACAGAGAATTAGGTCAGATTATATCTGCAGGTACTCTCGTTCTTGAGGATATAGATTTACTTTTTGGTACGGTTGTCCCCACTGAAATTTGGGACAAGATTCGACATACTGATCATGAAGTGGCGTTGGGAGGTAAATGGGCTGACCTAGAGGCTATGGAAGAAGCAAGGGTAGGAGGGACTAAACCAGAAGCTGCCATCCTGACTTTGCCCGGTAAAATAATAACGTTTATGAAAACACTTTTGCCGGAAACTGTCATTAACTGGGATAAAATAAACGCCTGTAGGCAGCGAAAAGATGAGAATGTGGCTGACTTCTTTACCCGTTTTGAGACAGAATACAAGGGACATAGTGGTTTGGATCCCCGGATCCCAGGTTCTGGCCCAGTGTTTGTCGATAAGTTTGTCAGCAACTTGCTTCCTGAGATTTCCACCAGGCTTAAGAAAGTTGAAAGTACGTGGTCTGCCCAAACTATGACTGGTATCTTGGCTATGGCACAATATCATGAGAATAGGGAGAATGAAGATAGAGACAAGGAAAGTAAGAAGGTTAGGGATCTTAAGACTAAGGCACTTCTGCAGCAGGCTTACCCTCCCCGAGGTCCCGATGCCCGCGGGAATTTCAGACCTCAACCCCAACACCCTCCGAGGGCTCGCCAGTCTACCCCCTCCAGCCCTCAACATACGGGAGCCCTCCAAACAGATCAGTGTGCTTATTGTAAGGGGTACGGCCATTGGATAGACGAGTGTCCCGTGTTAGCTGAAAACATCCTAACAGGGAAGACTCGGCCTCGCGCTCCCAGGGAGGGAAGGCCGACTAGGGACCATGGCCCGCCCCATCCACAGGATAAAGAACGTAGGCCCAGGGATCACGTTCCCGTCCGGCCGCGCCCGGCCAATAGGTTTGATGGGTACGAAGCAACACGCACTTATTACAATGATGATTATGACGAAGTTGATGAGATAGGGTCCTACCAAGCATAGGACAGCCAGGAAAGGGGTATTACCAGAGTGCAAATTCCAGTGGATCAAAGGGGCCCGTATGTTCAAATGTCAGTTGTGGGGAACGATCAGAATTTTCTTTTGGATACTGGGGCCACCAGGTCTTCTATTGCACGTCTGTCAGTCCCGGAGGCACCCCTTTCTGGCAAAATAAATGTCTCCGTGGGTTTTGCAGGAACACCTGTGACGAGCCCGGTCTCTGAACCCCTCCCTCTCGATATTGGCCCTGCACATGTTGACGCTCCCTTGGTCCTTACTACAGGTTGCAGTGAAAACTTGTTAGGCATGGATTTACTGAAAGCTCTGTATGCGACCATATCATGTAGTCCCCAAGGTGTATCCCTAACAATTTCTCCCACCGCAGTTTCCTATATGTATCTGTCTGGTCCCCTCCCACCAGAATTGCAGTTTTTACCTTCCTCCCTCTGGGCATCATCAGACACTGATGTAGGGTGTCTCAACATATCCCCTCATGTGGTACGCATCCAGCCAGGTGCACTTCTCCCCCGCCTCCGGCAGTATCGACTACCCGCGGAAGGAGAAATGGCCCTTTTAACAATAATATCTGAATTAATGGACAAGGGCGTAGTGGAGGAAACACGTGGCAATATCTGTAACAGTCCCATTATTCCCGTTCTTAAAAAGACCAATGGAGATGCTCTCTCCCCTAAAATATACAGATTCGTGATTGACCTGAGAGCCCTTAACAAAATAACAATCTCCCAATATCCTGTTGTCCCCGACATTACAGCCCTCTTAACGATGGTCCCTTCTGACGCAACGCACTTTTCTGTCATAGACCTGAAGAATGCTTTTTCAGCATTCCTATACATCCTGACAGCAGACATTTTTTGGTTTCTCCCTTGGTGGGCGAAGCTTTAGATTCTGCCGCGCCCTCAAGGTTTCACCGAGAGCCCCAGTATCTATAGTAAAGCCCTCAAAAGTCAACTAGATTCCTTGGAACTCCCTGATAACTCCACACTATTACAATATGTAGATGACCTCCTCATTGCTGCAAATTCTGCCCCATCATGTAAAGAAGCTACTCTCTGTTTGTTACGCCACCTTGCCCTCCATAATCACAAAGTCTCTTTAAAAAGCTTCAGTTTTGTCAAGAGAAGGTGACCTATTTAGGTCATCTCCTCTCGAAGGAGGGAAGGCAGCTCACCGCTGATCGTGTAGCCATTATCAATGCTATGACGGCCCCACGAACACAAAAGCAGGTGCGAGCCTTCATAGGCCTAACCTCATACTGTAGACAGTGGATTTCCAACTTTTCGGCCATGGTCAAACCTCTTCTTGCCCTCACCACTAAAGACATATCAGACAGTTCCTTTCCATGGATTAGAGAGCATGCGCAGGCCTTCCAAGATTTAAAGAGGGCTCTGTGTACTGCTCCAGTCCTCGGTACTCCTGATTATAGCAAGCAATTTTTTCTTTTTGTACATGAGACAGACGGCTGTGCATGCGCTGTCTTGACCCAGATGTTCGGAGGTCACCATCGGCCATGTGCCTATTTTTCAGCCACCTTAGATCCTGTTGCAAGGGCTCTCCCAGGATGCCTACGGGCGACCGCTGCGGCCGCCCTCATGGTCCGTCAGAGTGCGGGGATCGTCATGAACTCCCCTGACTCTGATGGTCCCCCATTCTGTAGATACCCTCCTTAATAACACCAAGACACAGTACCTCACTAGCGCACGACTCACAGGATATGAACTGACACTCTTTTCCAGCCACATTAACATCAAGAGATGCACTGTACTGAACCCCGCAACATTACTCCCACTGGATACTCAGGATGCCCGCTTAGACCCACATGACTGCATATTAAGGACAGAGGAGGAGACGAAGGGACGGGTTGACTTACAGGATACCCCGATAGCAGAACCAGAAGGTACACTATATGTGGACGGATCATGTCTCAGAGGGCCAGATGGTAACACCTCAGCCGCCTATGCCCTCACGACATTAGGACAAGTAGTAGAAACAGCTCAGATTCCGCAGTGCTCTGCTCAAGCAGCAGAATTAGTGGCCCTCACTAGAGCCTGTGAGTTAAGCAAAGGGATGACGGTAAATATTTATACTGACAGCCAATATTCCTTCGGGTGGCCCACAACTTCGGGAGGTTATGGAAAGAAAGGAATTTCCTTACTTCCCATGGGACCAAGATTCAACATGGCCCCCTAATTCACCGATTGTTAGACTCCTGACACTCCCCAGAAAGGTGGCCATTATAAAATGTAAGGCCCATAAGAAAGTGACAGATGATGTTGGGAAAGGCAATGCCCTGGCTGACCAGACGGCCAGACAAACAGCTCTTAGAAAAAGGGAAGGAATGTATGTAGGAGGTCCCGCTAGGTGGGTGGCAGACGAGGGCATGGTTGAAAACACAGTACAAAGTGTGATCGATATTCAGTCCCATACTACTCCTGAGGAACTACGGGTGTGGAAGGAGCAATTAGCAAAGGAGGGAATTGATGGTTGCTGGGTCCGCACGACTATGGAAAGACAATGGATGTTACCTGACAGTCATGTGCTACCAGTAGTTACGATGGCCCATGGTCCTGCTCACATTAGTGCAAAAGGGATATGTAAACTGTTGGAACCTACATGGTACAACTCTAAGATACCAACATATGCTGAAAAGCTGGTTAAAACATGCATGATTTGCCTAATGTATAACCCAGGAAAAGGCACAGTTACTCCTAAGGGAGGATTCTCTCCTCCTACCTTCCCTTTTGAAGTCCTCCAAATAGATTACATCCAGATGGACCGATGTAACAATTTAAAATATGTCCTAGTGGTGGTCTGTACCTTCAGCCGATGGGTGGAGGCCTACCCCGTCAAAGACTGCACCGCTATCACTACCGCCAAAATGCTATTAAAAGAGTACCTCCACGATTCGGTTTTCCCCGCTTGGTCTGGAGTGACAACGAGACACACTTTACGGCTCAAATTATGGAATATATCTGTACAGCATTGGGTATAAAACAAAAATTTCATGCAGCTAACCACCCCCAGTCAGGAGGTCTAGTGGAGGTGTACAATGGCATCCTAAAAACTAAATGGCATCTCCTGCTCCCTGCCTGGTAAACATCCTTGACACCGTGATCAGGTTATCTGGACAATGGTCTGACTGCTGGGCCTTGATCAGGGTGATTGGACAATGGTTTGAATGACCGAGCTTTGATCAAGCTGATCGAACAATGACCTGAATGACCGTGCTTTGATCAAGCTGAGTGAACAATAATTTGAGTACCAAGCCTTGATCAGGTCACCAACTACAAACACCGTCTGGATCTGGTTATCAACTGCAAACACTGCCCTGATTGAACAATGGACTAACAGCCAAAAGACTGGAATGAAAAAGTATAAAAGGCTTGTAAGCTGCGGAGTAAAGCAGCAGCCTCCTCTGTCTTGTTTCTAACGAGCTTGGGACTCTGTTCCATAGCCCGGGCTATTTGAATAAATCTGGGTTCCTCCTGCAGACGAAGGCTCCTGTGTCTCCTTTTACTACGTATGAAGGGTATGGAAGACTTGGGCAATTCCCCCGCCGCCGAGACCCAGTGAGTGGGTTATTCCGGTTCTTCACCATGATGGATCGATACACCAGTGGGTCAACACGCCACTGGAAAGACCCCGCGACGAGCCCGCCTATCCATCTCGCAGCCAGATCCGACGCTATTTTTAATAAATCCCACGAGAGCCCCCCCTTTTAAAGAGTCCTAAGGAACATACAAGGTGCTCCTTATCCTTATTAATAAACAACTTGGACGGACCAGTCTAGCAGGTTGTCCGACACTGTGATGCCTGGCACCGCAAGGGTTTGTTAAAAGAACCCTCACACACCAACCTAGTTGGTGTCATGCTTCATCATCGGGTTCCCAGCTGAGTAACCGAATGCTACTCAGCTGTGCTGCGACACCTGATTACAGTGGAGCTGGATTTTTCGAGAGTGAGTGTGATGAAGTGGTGGTTTAAATAAAATAAAAAAATTACCTCTGGGACTCTAACCGATAATTACTTTATTCCCAGTGGTCCAGGGTATGTTTAAAAATAATGAGTGGATAACCTAAAAGACTATTAATTGTGTCTTAGTTATCTGCCGGTCTACATGTTTCAGCCCGTGAAAAAATTGGATAAGGCTTTCTTCAGGACCTCTCTCACAATAAATAAAATAGTGGTGAAAGTGAAAAAAGTGAAAAAAGTGAGTGGTAAAAACTCTTAAACCACGTGTATACGCATTTTGAAGCACACGCGCTAAGGTGTGCTAATTATGCTCTGTGGACTGACCGTTAGTTGGGTCCACATCTGTGTATGTACCTGGAAAGAAAAAGTACAAAACAGGACAATACAACATGTAACATATACAAAGAGCAGCCTGCAATACATTGTTTGCAATATCCTTCATTCATTTTGAATATGGTGGTTGCTAAAGCACTCAGTGTCATCCGGACGTGTGGCGCCAATCATACACATATCATGCACTCAAATTGCAGTAATGAGTGTGGTATCATGCAAGTGACTGGGCTAGACAAGGCGCTGAATTTGAAATGTAACAATAAAGTGTCCTTCAGAGTGAGCGGTGAAGCGCGGAAAAGACACGTGCAGGCTGAGTAATTGTAGCCTAGAATACGGCGGTCGAGAAACCGCATGTTGCCGGGTGAAGACGCGCCGTGCAGTTTTAGCTTTATCACTATTATTGGTGATAGGCGTGGTCCGTGACTTTCGTGAGGCTCCTTATCCTTAAACAGGTCGGAATTGGTGGGCTCTGAGGTCCCAAGAACCACGGGGAGCAAACTCAGATGAGCAAATTCCCACCCTATGCTACACCAAGACTTTGAGCCGAAGGGTGTGCATCCTCAGATAAATTGCTGACAGATATCTGCGCAAATTCATACAAGTTCAAGTCCACACTCTTACCTCTCGTCATAAAGCTATCCACCCATGGAAATAGGGACCCAAGCCAGGCCAGCAACTACTGTGGAGCCACAAACATTATCTAAGGAGCCCAGGAGGCTCAGCACATCAGACTACGAGTGTGGAGCCTTGTCAGACCAGTTTCTAGCTTCATTAGAAGCACAAATAGAAGCCCAAATGGAAGCGTCACTGGCTCAAACTCCAGTATTCAAGAGGGCTCCCAGTCCTAATCTCAATTTCTCCCATCGTTCTTACAAAAGCGACTGCGCCAGCCAGCCCCGCAAGCCCAGCAACATCAACTCTGGCCTCCTTAACTTTTAAACAAGACACAATAGCTAAAGCCCTTTGGCAATCACAAAAAATGGAGCTCCAAATGTATCTAATTCAGCCCATTGCCACAAGTCTAACGGACCTAGGGACCAGGCTAAGATCCTTAGAACACAAACTTGGCCAGATAGAAGTGGGCCAATTTTGCTCCTGCACCCAACTAATTGACAAACTAACTTGGTTGCCAGAAATTTTGCGGGCGCTGCTAGACAACGTAAAAAATCCAATACAGGACCCACTATTAGGGAACACACAACCAGCCCAACAAGTAATCTTAATCTGCAACCCTATGTCGACAATGGATTCAGCGTTGCCTTCAGCAACCATCCGGAAAGCCAGCCCCCTAACAAACTTATATCTAGGTCTCTCTACTAATAATCCTACACCTGCTGTGTATCCTCTGTCAGACAAAAGTGCAACCCAGCATGGTCCCGAACCACTTCTCTCTGTGACTCTTCCCACCCTATCACGAAGAGCCAAAAAGAAATTTAAAAAAACTTTAAAAAAAACAGTGACTACAAAAAAGGAACCCGGCGACAACAGGGCTTCACACCACGGTAGGCTCATCCGAACAACAAGGAAACACTGGCAAGTTCTTTCCGATCTTCAATTGTGGCTCTAAACAAGGCAGTAGGTCCACCGAAAACAGAAGCGTACTAGAATGTACAGGGGAGCCATCCTGGGCAACAACGCAACAGACACCTGAGTCAGGGGATATAAAGGGAATACAATCGCTTTCAGCTATAAAAACCAAGAACTGGCAAACACATGCTCTCCATTGGCTATCTCCTCGTATGCAAAGAGCACAACCCGGCCCACTTCAGAAAATGAAGCAACGTTAGCAACCAGTTTGGGTGCTTCAAGTAATAAGGGAGTACAGGGAAATACCACCTTGGGCCAGAGCACACCAGTGATTTCATACCACACTCCTCCTTTTAACACAAAAGGGAAGGCACAACAAACTGGAGAACACCCTATGGAGGTCTCAGGTTTCTGCAGATCCAGACCAGTGTCTTACCATCAAACAGTCCCTCAACTCTGCAAATTATCAGGACACTACTGAAGTCCCTGGGGATCCCAGCGGCCAGGCCCAGAACAACATGAATCTTGACACAAGTGAATCTACAAGTATCATCCTAAAGGGCGCAACTCCAGAGAATGAGACAGCAAACAACAAACCCCTTCAGCGCCATTTCTTAACAGGGGGAAAGGACACTGGAGGGAACTGAGAAGACTCTCTCAATACAACACCCCCCATGGACAATCACAGTCAATCTTACATGTCTACTCACCCTAGGAACGCTCAGTCAACTAGCTCGTTAGGAAGGGATAGCAATGTCCCCTTAACTTTGAAATCAAGAGAGCCAGTAGAAATCACCACAACTGGAGCTGCTCGTATGGGTGCGGACAACCTTGACGTGGGCCTAGCGTTTATCCCCCATTTTATCTCTAATGGCCCTTTGGACATATTAAACAGAGGGAATCTGCTACGATTATTTCAACACATCCCACCTCTGAAAAATCTTACAGCAGCCGAGCTCATCTCGGTAAAATTTGCCAAAACTCCTGGAAAAGGGACATCAGAGACCGTAATTACCAACTGGGGTTCCACTGCCATCAGGGACACCATCTTGAGAGAAGCCCATATCTTCGAGGAATGGGACATTGAGCTTCAAAAGATACTTCCCCCAAAATACCCACATGTACTACTTCTGGAGAATTCAGCTGTTCAGCGTGGAAGCGTGCTGAAGGGCGCAACCCATGACTGGCTATTAAGCTCTACAAAAGCATCTAACTCCTTGGTAGTACACTGCGGACATAAGCAAAGAAATGTCAGATGCCAATCAACAGCCCAGAACTTCCAGGGTTGGAACCAGTCGCCCAGGTCTCAGAGCAGCAATCGACATCCCTCTTCCTAGCACAACGCAAAATCGCTTTTCGCATCCTCTAAGCCTCCAGATTGGAAAACAGGCAAAGAAAAATGAGCTCTCAATCACCTCATGGAATGTGGCAGGACTCGCTTCTATTCTATCATCGAAACCTGGACGAGAATTTTTTCCAAATAGTGATATCATATGCCTGCAAGAAACATGGGCATTAAATCCCACTGTGCTATATGGCTTCCATGAACTTTTTCAACCAGCCACACGTACAAGTCTATTTGGGCAGCCATCAGGTGGCCTTTCAATTTTTATAAGGCAATCTGCCAAAATTCAAACATCTCCATATACCCAAATCCACGGGGGTCTGCAAGCTGCATCTGTAAAAGGTTTAAGACTCGCTCAGAGGGTCTTCCCTCTGCTTCTAATCAATTGTTACTTCAACCCTCAAAAAATCCCGAAAGCTCATGCTATGGACTCTCTGTGTACAAGCTTAAAAGAAATTCTTGAGTCCTATCCCACCCATGAAGTAGTGGTGGCAGAGGACTTCAACACCAAGTTCCTGGGTAAAGATCACAAAGCTGAACAAATGAGCAAGGAACGGGAACAACTAAAAAAGCTACTTACCTCATTGAGCTTAAAATATGCGGACCAGGCCTTGACACGTCCCACGAACAAGATTTGTCCCACCTTCAAAGACATCTCAACAATCGATTATATTTTTATGTCGCTCCCCCACCCCCCGGCAGACCACCTTTTGAAAGTTGAAATAAACCGAGAAGAGAGTGATCACAATCCCCTAGTCAATATCCTGGACTTAGGTCATCAGACAGTAGATAAAGTTCTGGGGCTAGGCATCTCAACTGGAGTCGAAGTAAAGACACTAGTAAGGAGAATTAAATGGCGACCCTTTCACTCCCCACAGGTGGTCAAATGGCTCACCAACGGAAATAGCAGGCATAAGAACCGACCTGGGGGGCAACTTCTAACACAATGGGACACCATGACCAAAGACCTGTTAGATTCCATCTTGGGGTGCAGGGGTCGTTCGATGCCCATAAAGCTACAGCAACCCTACCCAAATAAACAGCTGTTGAAACAGGACATCAATCCGTCACGGAAGAACCTAAGGAGGACCATCTGTTTATGCAAAACCAACCCCACGAGCAAAAACATAAAGGCAGTAAAAGACTCGCGGAATGCACATAAAAAAGTTATCTGGGAACTTAAGTTAGCACAACAAGAGATGGAGTGGCTAAAAATATTCAAGATGCTCAAGGAAATATCTCTCGCTCGTTTCTGGAATCACATGAATAAATTAAAATCACATTGGCCAACAAGGGAAAACGCAGTTTCTGAATCGGAATGGGAGAAACACGTAACCGGGCTTTTCTCCGCACATAACAAAACAGACAAAAAGGAGTTCATCCTGCAGCAAACAGAAGAACAACAAGAATTAACTTCATCATCCCAAATTGTAAAATTGATCAAGGACATGAAAGGCGATGGAGCTGCAGGCCCATATGGTCTCCCAGCTGGCATTTTTAAATGTGCACCAGAAGATTGGGCAGCTCTCCTAACACTGCTCTTCAACTAAGCCTATATTTTGGGCCAAACTCCTGAAGCTTGGAGAGGTTCGACCCTATGCCCGATATTCAAAAAAGGCGATTCCTTAAAGCCAAGTAACTACCACCTAATAGCTCTGCTAGACTTGGAGGTAAAAGCATACGCCTGAATTTTACTGACAAATTTGGAAAGCTGGGTATCAGAAAACGAGCTGCTCCTCTTTTTCAAACATGCTTTCGTGGAGGAGCAGCCACCAACGACAATATCATCGCACTAGCCGTCCTTAGCCACCAAGCCACGCAGCACAACCAACTTCCATTCTTTTGCTGTTTTATTGATTTTACTGCAGCATTTGACAAAGCTGACAGACAGACTCTGTGGAGGAAACTAGAAAGTTGGGGTATTCCATCTCCTCTTTTAACAGCCATAATCTCTCTGTATTTTGCAACTTGGGTTTGTGTGAAAACAGGCCCGATAACTTCTCTGCCAAAATGCCCACTACTGGGGGTTTGAAACAAGGCTGTGTGTTAGTGCCTCTATTTTTCAATCTACACACAACAGACCTGGGGAAAGCCCTGACCAACAGCTGCCTTGCCCCCCTCGTCTAGACCACAGATTCCTTCACATCCTTCAATATGCAGATGATATTGTTATCAAGAACCACACCAAAGTGGGCTTCAATGAGCACTGACCGGCCTACATAAATAATTATCTTATCATCAACCCAGATAAAACCAAAATACTTTTATTCGGTCGCTATAAGAACAAAAAACAAATCTCATGCACTATGGGTCCCACGACCATCACTTCGTCCCTCAAATATAAGTACCTGGGGGTGTGGTTTACTGAATCTGCTCAACCATTTGCTCACAAAAATGCATTAAAAAAGAAATCAACAGCAATCATCTACGGTGTAACTAGGCTCAATAACAACTTAAAAAGCCCGTCTGCAGAGGGAATAAAGAAAATCATTCAAGCCTCCCTTCTTCCAGCACTTCAATATGGCCATCAAGCTTTCCCTGGATCCTGCTCGGAAATGCTGGAGCATGCGCAGTGTGTGGGTTATAAGAAAATCTTCCAACTGCCGAAATATCTTCACCGAGCAAGACTCAGACTGGAACTTGGGCTGGTGAAACAAGTCATCATCGAGGCTGACTTTCGCAAATTTTACATTCACATACTAAAATCACCTGAGAGCTCTCTCAAGGACTGCCTCAGAGGCATTTTCGACAATCCAGGCTCTCCGTGGAATAACCAACTTAAGAGAGCGTTAGCAACTACAGCGATAAATCAAACACTGATTGCTCTGGCTCCCATCTCCTACACAGTATGGAAAAAGACCATCAACAGACAATTGCGATTGGCCTCATTTCAGCAAGACCAAGCTTCCTTAACATCAACAGATTTCTTGGGCCCTTTAAACTACTTGTATCTGGTGGCTAAACCCCAGCCCTACATTTCAGCTATCATCAATCCTAGAACCCGGAGAGAGATCATGTATTTGTGATTGCTGGCTATACCGATCCCAGACTTCAATCGAGCCTGGGACAACCAAGACAATGGAGGCGCTTGCAGACTATGCAACTATAAATACGAATCATGGCCGCATCTTTCGTGCTGCTGTCCTGCCATGATCCAAGAAAGGAGAACTTTACTCAGGCAATTCCTTCTGAAACAAAGGGCCCGCACTTGCTTAAGAGGCCTCGGCTGTATGTTTTTCACAAGCAGAGGCTTCCATCCTTGTCCGCTGTAGGAGAGCTGTAAAAATACTCAGGGATGCACTACACCCCTGCCCTGAACCTTCTCAACGCCCTTATAAAGTCCAGAAATTGTTATCGGACTACTACAAAAAGGAAGTGGGGACAAATGATTTCCGCCACAGCACTGAACTTCTCAGGTCATCGAAAAAGAAGAAAGTAACATCTTGGAGTCGTTATAACGGTCATATCTTGCATCGCTAAAGGCAAGCTCTATGCAGGAGCCAAGAGCAACCTTACCAGAAGTACAACTATCACTGAGCTAAGAACACTAGTTTTAGCAAACTCCAATGCACCTAATCCCTCTCCGATCTCAGCGGATACAATACGGCACCAGCACTTTATTCCACTACATTGTGTCTTAAGAAACGATTACAAGTGTACAATCCATTTCCCCCAAACAACAGAGCTTCACCTGGTGAGGGTTTGACACAGGGAAAGAGAGGCGGGCAAAAAATGCACTTATATATCTGTATGAACTGAGTCACAGTCATTTTAAAGCTTTAGTCTTTTTGTAACAGTTTTAAATAACTGACGGAAACAAACTACATTGAATTGTAGTTTACTGGGGCAATATAGGTTGTTAGAGGTCCTAATACTCACATATATTTATTCTAGACTCTAGGGTTGCACAAAGCACATGCACTTTATAAATGAGTAAGGACTTGGGCAAATCACTCACTGTTAAGGGGAAAAGGATAAGCAAGGAGAGACGACGGCTACCACATATGCGATATGTTTACAGGTGCAATATTGGTAAACAATGGACATCCCTTTATACTTAATTCATGTTGCACCTTCACCTACAAATGAATTTGAATGGTAGCATAAATTGTACAGTTTTAAACAAAAATCTCTGACAGATGCTAGAGTAACTGGGTTTAGTTGCAATTTTTTATTTAAGCCATTGTATCTGTACGGTTTTTATGGTTTTACTGTTATGCAATGGTGTTAATTAACTATGCAAATAAACTTGACTTGAACTGATAGAGAATTACAACAAACTTGGCATGGAACTAGAACTTTACTAAGGGTTGTCCCTTTGCTTAGTTTGGAGTAAATCTGTTCAGTTTTTTTTTTTTTTAAATAAATCATTTTATAAGGCATCCTCATCATCAAGGCACTTTAGTTGGCTCAAAGTCGTAAAAGCAAAAAACAAAATAATAAATAAAAACATACACAAAGTCAATACAATAAAATGATACATCCTTAGAATTACAACATTACAGAAGTCCCATAACGCTTCCTTGTAATAAGTGCAGCTTTGATAAACTTTAAAACGGCATAGCAAATATCAGGGGACGGTAATTTCTGTAAATATAATAAAGCAGTGTGATGTTGTCTAATATTGGCCGCACGCAGATGAGGTACCAAAAAACATTTACAAGGAACACTATAAATTGTACAAAATAGCATAAAGTGGCTTATGCTTTGGGGTTGGGATACATCGAAGTAACATATGGGGAGAAAGTTAAACCATCTACCCTGCATCGGGAAAGCAATTAAAAAGTGCAAAGCATTAAGTCTAAAGAGAATAAGATAGAATCAGTATTGAACATTTTGAATAAGAGTCAAGTACGGTCCCGGCCCTGTAGGAACACATAGGGCTGAATGAGGAACCACTGTCCTCAAAGATTCTGCCTTTAAGGTATGCAGTGTAGCCGTATATTTTAGGTATATTTTTTATAGTGTCTTCAGGGACTATATCTAAGACTTTGAGGTTATCATAGTATTGAGGAACACCCATTTCAGAGAGAGTTTGCTTCAAGTATGAAGGAATTCGAAGTACATTATCATGAGCCAAACAGTCATTCAGAAGGGAATTTGATGATCCTAAATCTGGTTGACGCCAGGTTTTATGCCACAATATAATAGGGGCCAATCCAATCAAATCCTCGAAATAATTATCCCTACTTTGGCATGACAAATTATGTTAGCTGTGGTCCTTGGTACTGCCAAAATTTAAGCAAAAAAACTATCTTCAGTTCTCCGTAGTAATGCAGAATTAATATGTCCCCAAACACCAGCTCCATGTAAGGCCACTGCAAAACACTTGGCCTTATAAACGCGAATAAGTTCCTTCAAGGACTGTGTAGGAGCCTTGATGCAAATCTAAAAACTGCGTTGACAGCTCTGTGAAACTGCATGGAGCGAACATTGAATAGATGAGACTATTTTTACTTTTTATCAAAGGGGATACCCAAATAATACTTTTTTTTAACCCTATTTATCATTGAGGCTCCAATAGCTTGTGTTGACATTTTTTCAGGGCCCTGAAGCCATGGTGTAGTAAGGCTTGGACATATTTGCCTTTAGGTCCAACAGATTCATAATGAAGAAAAAACCCTCTAACAAAAGCTGTAGCCCATTTCCCGTTCTTGCAATGAGAACGGCATCATCAGCATATAAGAGGTCTGGGATTAATCGCTTCCCAATTTGAGGCATATCCTTACCACAAATCATTAAATAGTTATTCTATGTATGGGAGATACCTCGTCTTGAAAAGTGCCGCTAGACCTGAATTTTATGTAATTGTCCCCCAATGGCTGTGTAAATATGAGTTCTAAGCACTGTAATTTTTAATACACACTGCTTCTGCACGTTGCACTTTTCGAAGGCTTTGGGGGCCCTTTTTATTCTGAATTTGTATAAATGTTTCTACGGATTTTCCTTTTAACCTTTACCTTTTAATTGTATTGTTGATGTATCTTTTTTTTTTTTAAAGGAAAAACAATCTGTGCTGTATACTTTTTAGGATCTGTGTGATCGTAATAAAGTTTGTTGATGAAATAGTTATTCTAAACGTTTATTTAAAAAAAAAAAAAAAAAAAAAGGGGGCATAATAAATCTTTTTGGACTCCCCAAAAAGATTTAATACACGAAGTACAGTCTCCGTCTTAGGAGTATCGAACCTTCACAAAAGCATCCCAATGCAGATGACAAAGAAGATCAATCAGGGCTCGTTCAACCCCCATGAACCTTAACAAGTCCCAAAGTTCTGCACTGTTTACAGTGTCGGCACAGGAGAGGTCCATGAAAGCCATGTGGATAGCACCTCCCCTAACCTTTACATACTTCCCTAAAATCAACAACACATTAAGGCACTTCTCAGTCGTCCCCATACTCCGGCAAAAACCAAATTGAACATCAGAAATAATATTATTGTCCTCCACCGTTTCTCCAATCTGGACCGCAAAACTTGCTCCAAAATTTTAGAGGGAGCATCAAGCAGAGATATGGGTTGATAACATGAGGGATGATTTCGGTCTCTCTTTTTGAATATGGGGACGGTAATTGCCTCTTTCCAGGGAGTATGGAAGCAGGCCAGTTAACAGTGCACAAAAAACATTCGTCAAGAAAGGCCCTCCAACTCCACATAAGCTTTAAAAATGTCAGCTGGACCACCGTCCGGACCAGGGGCTTTCCCAGGGGTGCACTTACTTACGGAATGTATTACCTGACTGAGGTTGACTGACTGATTCAGAGCATTAGCAGATGTCATATCCATTTCATACGCCTCACCCACATCTGATATAGTGTTTCCGTAGCAGCAGCATGAAAAACTGTTCTACAATGTTCCTCCCAACTGTCCACGCTAATGTGACACACAGGTTTTGGTTCCTCATAATCTGAGAAAAAACAGACCAGTTCACACCGCTCAGAAGCTCCTACTGTCCCTCGCATTCCCTGACGCTACCAGGTCGTCCCATGGCTTATGTATAATTTCCTCCTTCCTGGCTTCTAATTGTTTATAGGCCTATCGTGCTCTCTTCACATCATCGGCACACCTACGGGAGGTTTTCAAAGTTTTTATTAGGGTTTTATGGGCTACTGAGCACGACTTGCCTAACCATCTGCAAAGGTAAGAAGCATCTGGTCGCTTATTAAGTACCAGCATGCCCGCAATGCTCTGACATAGTAAGGAAAAACCATCCAAGATGCCACTCGCATCCTCTTTGGACACCAAATATACTCCAATATTGGGGGCATTGCATGCAGTCAATTTACTTAAAAAGCAATCTGGGTCTACGAGAGCCCAGCTGGTAAACAAAACTTTATTTGCTCATAAAATGAATGCACCTGTTCAATGAGGATCATGTGCCTTAATCAAATCAAGATTCATGAAGAGGCCCAATGGGTTAGAGCACTCGAACAATGGGTGATTACCTTGAACTCTAAAAACAAGGATATCAAACCTCTAGATATTAAGATAACGTCAATTATACTAAAGGAACCATGATCTTTGTATGTAGGTATTAACTTGGTAACAGAAGGATCGATATCCTGTGCCATTACCAATTTTTTTTTTTTTTAATTATCTTGTTTAGGGCATCCCCATATGCAAAGAAATTGAAAAGTAAAAAATCCTCCTGGATAACATTTGTCAGGCCACATACCCTAAGGTCCTTAAATTTATTAGGCATTTTATATACAATTATCAACATAGAGTAACTGTGGCACTTTCAACATTACATTCCAAAATACATTGACAGCTAAGGAACACTGCAAGTGCATGACAAAACCGCAATCTATTACCGCACTAAGAATTTTATATACAATTACAACATATGCAATATTCACAATTATGAACATAGATTAACTGTGGCACTTTCAATATTACATTCCAAAATACATTGACAGCTAAGGAACACTGCAAGTGCATGACAAAACCGCAATCTATTATCGCACTATGAATTCAATGAGACATTGAGCACTCAGTACCCTTCTATACGGCATCCAATTGTTCCCATCCTTTGGTGTTTTTGCAGGAATCCCTGTGCTTCGTATACTGTGATTTTCTGCACTCTACAGTGAACAAGACCAGCCTTCCATTTGGCGAAGCTGGGTGCCTCTACTTGCCTCCACGTTTGAACAATGTTGCTGCTCACAAGCACCATACTTAGCCCCATGAAAGCTTTGTCCGTTCCTATGAAGGCCTCAGTGTCCTCTAGACTTACCGCAATGTGACGATTCAGGAAATTAGCGAGGATCACCCTGCCCCTCCAAGTGCCATGCATCTTATGTTAGGTTAACACATTTTATGACAAGTCTCCGCATCGCCGTAGGATCTGTAATTGTCATGCAAATCAGCAGATGGGAAAGGTGAACTTTTATCTCTTTTTTCCTGCTCTGTGGAGATGCGCTTAACTGTTTACCAAGAGCTCAGGAGGGGTACACTAACAATCGTATACTGGCATGGAAAAGAGAGAAGTGTAACAGTCTTTTGTTTCCTTCTTTTTCAGTGTTTACTCTACATTGCACACTGCTTAATACAATTGGAAAATGTATAAATCAAGATTTGAAAAAAAAAACTGTTTACCCAAAGCTGTGCGTTAGTGACAAAATGCTGGACGCAGCAAGCGAATACAGGGCCTTTTAAATTATGATGCATCAGATTGGGCCGTGACTGGCCCATAGTGTCCGGCTGCCTTCTGGTTAACACAAAAACGTAACTGCTTGTATACACTGGTGTCAAAATAGTACATGAAACACGTATAAGAAAATGGGGCAAGTCCAGCGCTGCAGAAGTGAAGTTTCTGCAATTTCCTACTGTCTTTTTAGCCCACACGTTTTATAAACAGTCAAACAATATGTCCCAGGATGCAAGCGTGCAGTTGGCTAAAAAGTCAGCACTGGCTGGAGACGTCACATATCAAGATAGTAGCTACTTCTGGCAGGTATGCAGGACAGGCGATCACCATCGATATGACATAAGCAGCCAAGAGCTTCCACTACTTGAAGTGGAAAAAATATGGTGCAGATATGAAATGGATAACCTTGTACATAGACAACATTGAGGTTTCCCAGGGGGACATGCGGTCAAACTGCCAGTCCTTATCAAAAGGGGCAAAATCCATTTCCCAGGCTTGTCTCAGTGCACAGAGGGTGTCTTGTGTATTTATCACCAGGGACTAAAGCTATGATATTTTCTTTACATCTGAAAATATGGAAATTGCGATTTTGGCCTGAAGAGGAATGAAGTCGGGAACAAGTCTAGAATGTAGAGGTAAGGGGTGAGGGCAAGTCACAGTTGTAAATATGGATTACATTGTATCTGCAGGAGTCCGAATGTCTCGCACAGATTAGAGGAGGACCTCATGGTATTCTGGGACACCAACGCCCCTAATTTTGAGATCCCGAGTCTAATTCAACCCTCGAACCCCTGTGAAAATGGCTAGAAGGTGCAGCAGTGTACCGTTTTTTTGGTGGAGTTTCTCCTGCCACTTTGTGTGTGGCAGTGATTCCTCCAAGATTGTGAGGCCCACCTTGGTCACTGGGAAGCATCTGTCTGGAGCCATCCTCTGTACTAATGGTGCAGGGGGTGTATATCCTTTAAGTAGTTTTACAGATATCTGCATTACAAAAAAGTGTCAAGCAAGCTTCAAAGGGTTAGATTAACTTGTACCATTAACTTGCGCATACTTCGAGGATCTAGTCCCTCTAAGTCTCTGAGCATAACTTGGAAAGAAAAACCCGAATCCTTTTAGAAGTAGGAGCATTTCTTACCTTCATCCGAAGTGGAATTCGTAGTTCTTTTGAGGTCCCGAGCAATCTGATTGGTTGGCAGCAACTGAAAATGTTTATTGTAGGTACGATCACCAGGTCCAGTCTATGTCCTGAAAAAAAGCCTCCTATAACCCCAGGAAGGCTGCGAGGGGTCTCATAGGAGCAGATACAGTCCTCAAAAATAGAACAAATGACCCCAAATTTGGGGCCATGGATCCAAATATTTGAGGGTAAATCCGCATTTTATTTGAAATATGCGATTTGTTTTGCAAATGTGATTTTTTTTTAAAATAACTAAAAACCACAGTGAAAGTTCTTAATTGCACATAAAACACCAAGACAATGCACAGTGCAAAACTGTGGGTACCATAGCTGGTTCAGGGCCTGGTGACAGATGAGGATGGCTGCTGTTGAGGGTTAGCCACAGGATCTGGCCGTAGACCAAGCCCTGCGGCTAGACCAACTCCCTGACTACCTCCAGCTCCGGTTTGGGTTGGGAGAGAGGACTGCCGCTGGTCAAATTGCGGCTGAGCACCCACTACTGCAGATCCTTTGCAGTTTCCTACAAAACCTGGACGGAATCTGACAGGTTCCTTTGGTGCTGGTCCCACTGAGACTTCAGATACTACTGCACAACCAGCATTTGCCATCTAGCATGGTCAACTGGCCAAGAAGCCTCAGAGCTTCCTTCACTGAGACCCAGGACTGAGGCTGAAACATCTGCATCACAGCACAAATGTCCTGGAGTACTTGTTCTGGAGGGAAGGACAGAAAGTGCACCATATCCAGGACAGCTCAGGTGAATGGGAGCCTCTGCAAAGGAGTAAAGTGTGACTTTTGCTTATTGATCCTGAACCCCAGTGATGCAAGGGGTTTCACTGGTGTCTGGAGGTGGTCCACCGCTGACTTGTGGTGAACCCCCCCTTTAACAGCCAGATGTTGAGGTAGGGAAGAGTGCCAGCCCAAGGTATGCTGCAACCACTGCCATCACCCTCATGAACACCTGAGGGGCATCTGAGGCCGAACAGGAGCATGAAAATGTTGTGGCTCACCTCGAATCACAGGTAGCATCTGTGAGCCTGTTGGACCGGAAAATGGAAATAGGTGTCCTGCTTTTCCAATGCTACCATCAAGTCTCCTGAATCCAAGGCATATAGAACCTGGGCCAGTATGAGCATCTTGAATTTGTCCTTCCGTAGGAAGAAACAGAGAGGTAGAAGATGTAAAATAGGATGAAGCCCTCCACACTTTTTCGGCACTAGGAAATAACAGAAGTAAAGCCCACTTCTAATCTTCGAGCCTTGTCTCTCTCGATGGCTCCTATCTCCAAGAGTCTGAACTTCCTGTGGTAAATGGTCCTCCGAAAACTGCTCTGATGTGGGTGTAAGATGCAGTGAAGCAGAAAGGAATCACAGAGCATAACCCATTAGATTATCTTCAGGACCAACCTGGGGAGAAAATAACTGATTCGGCCTTCCACAGGGTGGTCTTGTGCCACTACAGGCAAGCTGAAGCAGCTAAGAGCCTGCTACAGAACTGGTGTCAACCCTGCTAGTAGATGCCTGCACTGCCAGGCTCTCAGGAGTAGGGTGCTGTGTTAGGACAGCAGGGTCACCCATAGCAGGTCTGTGGCGTTGTGCCACCTATCTATTCACAGGTGGCAAGAGCAGAGTCAGCCCAAGTGCCCATGAGGGTGTCAGTCATGGCTTCGATGAATGGCTGTAGGGGTTTGGATGATTTCTGTCTGGGTTGTAAAATATGTCTGAAGACAGAAGATAACTGCAAATCAAAAATGTCTACTGGTCGTCTAACAACTCGCCGAATGAGACTCTCAAGTTCAAGTTTATTTATTTATGATCTCGGAACTCCATAGAGATCCACATAAACTGAAAAACCAACAACATATAAGAATTTTTATCCAACATAGCATCTACAAATCCTAAGCGAAATCCAACAGTAAAAATCTCCAAATATAAAACATTGTAATATTTTATACAATAAAAGATAATTAAAATATCCTTTATGCCCTTAGTGCTATATAACATCGGGTTAAAAATCAGAATTAACAATTGCTCCCTTCATCTAATGAGCCTTAATACAAATTTAAAAAACACTTAAAAAAATTAAAAATCCTATGACAGAACATTTCATTTGGTGGCTCATAAATAGAATCAATTAGTGCAGAGGCCGAGAGAATGGATAATTGTAAAGAAATTGGTCTCATCCATTTACGCCGACACAATAATAAAGCGGGGCAAATAAATAACACATGATTAACATCCTGAATGGCATTATTACACAAATTACAAATCGGGGAAGAACCATACCATTTAGACAGTACAGAATTTAAAGGGAGCATACCCTGCCTCAATAATAGCCAAAAGCGGCGCACTCCATGGGGCAGGTTCCAGGAAATGTAGGCCTGTACTTTATTTATCACACAGGAGTCAATGGGCGGATGAATACCCCTCTTTGAAATGCAAGCTTCCCTATCCCTTGTGAAACTTAATTCCCAGGTGGCCTGTTTCAAGGTGGCCCTTAATTGATACGACGATAGGGTGAAGAGCAGGGACTCATTCAATTGCAGCAAATCAACCGCAGTCCTAAAATTTCTAAAAATTAATGACTGTTCTTTTAAACATTCTAATATTTCTTTCTGAATTAAAAATCTTAATGTACCAGGATCACCCTTTACCAGGCTTACAACCCAACGCACTAACCCCGCAAGACCCTGTACCGAACTACTTCTTAACCCAAATTCTAACCTGAGGGCAGCCACAGGGCAAGCTGGGTTAACGGAGGCTAAGCTCCTTAAAATTCGGCCTTCCGTTGTATTTAAGAAACCCCATTTCTCTACATCAAGCAATTCAATAACATACAACAGCGTAGCAGGGATTTTTGCACGAAACACCTCCAGTAAAAGTGCAAAATGTCTTTTTCCAGTAGATTTGTAAAGGGAGCCCAAGCTTTTCCCCTGCGTAGTAGCTTTAGAGATGTTATTTTCTATATGGGCTTTGTCACATAGGTTGCCACACACTATTTTTCCCAAAAAAGTGTAAGATTTTACAAGTTTCAATTTGTGGCCACCCACAGACCATACGAAATTCCCATACTGCAGCATCTTTCTTCCGTGCATACACATGATTTTACTTTTTGATATATTAATCTTTAAATAGTGAGCCTCTGCAAATTTGTGAAGTGCCTGCAGACGACTATTTAATCCCCTAGGCGTTAGATCCAATATTATGTCGTCTGCGTAAAGTAGACACACAATCGGTTTTCCCCCCAATAACGGGGCAATGCCCTCACTTTGAGCCAAATTGTGAGGGAGATCAAAAATATATAGGGAGAAAAGCAGGGGAGCCAATAAACATCCTTGTTTTAGGCCATTTGCAGTAGGGATGGCTTGTGAGAGACCTCTTTCCCCTCCCATTAGGACTTTGCACCAAGTATCCGTATGGAGAGCACGGACTAACTCCAAAAGGGTGGCCAGCATACCCAAATTTGAGAGTTTTCTCCACAGCAGGAGACGATCTACTTTGTCAAATGCTGTGGAGAAGTCTATAAAGGCTGTATATACCCTTCCTCCTCTGATTTTAACATATTTTTCATTTATTACCTGTAGCGCAGTTATATCATCAATTGTTCCATGCTTTGTCCTAAACCCAGTTTGCTCCAGCGGTAGAATTTTAACCGCATCCACCCAGTCACTAATTTGGGTCAAAAGGCATTTAACGAAAACTTTACCCACTGCATCAAGAAGCACAATCTGACGATCGTTGTGAGGAAGATCTCGATCTCCTTTCTTGAACAGAGGGACTATTATACTCCCCTTCCAAGAGGGGGGAACCATTTTATTTTCATAACAATACTTAAACACTGGGTAAAGAATTTTACTCCACAGTGTACTATTTTGTTTTAGAACTGTGATTGGTAATTCATCGGGGACCATTGCGGCTGAGGAACGCATCCCCCTGATCGCCATTTCTATTTCTTTTTCAGAGGGCGATCCATACGAAGAGGGATCTTCCTTTGGTGCGATGTACTTAATTGCCGTAGCATTATCTGCATATAAATCCCAAATAAAGCTAACCCATTTACGTTCTTCAATGGCCACAGGGAGTGATCGAGATCTGGCTCCACATCCCTCCCCGATAAGAGACCAAAAGATTCTTACCTGGCCTTTAGAGGCTGCTTCTCTCAGTTTAATCCAAAGGTTATCTTCCCTCTCTTTTCTTAACCTGACCTTTACCTGAGTCCTCCTCCTTTTTAATAATAATATTCTATAGTATCTTTCCGAGGAGTAATTCAAGTACTGTTCCCTAACTAGTTTATTTATTTCACGATTTAACAGCAGGAGGAATCGGGAGACCACTTTAAAACTTTTTCTTTGGTTCACCTTCTTTGCAATTTCTACCGCTTGATTCATGAATGCATTAAAACTTGAAATTTCTGTTCCAGTCCAACTAGCCAAATTCTCTAAGGTGATCTCTAGGATACTATCAAGGCCTAAGATGGCCTTGTTATCCCAATAACATCTCCCTGTTTTCTTAACAAAACTAACCGATTCACCTTCTAATGCCCACGGATCATGCCAGGACAAATTTAAATTTATAAAAAGAGTTAGTAACTTATGGTCACTACAGAAAGAATTACAGACCTTAAGGTCTTTTAATAAGAAAAAGGAGGAACTTCCCACCACCACATAGTCTAAAATTGACTCTCCACTATAGGTTTTACAAGTAAAAGTTGCCGGTGTATCCGATGGAAATCTCCCATTTACTATAATGCCATCAACCTTCATTAATTCATCAGCAAACATTTTCCCTCTCTTATTAGTTCTTATATTTTGTGGAAAGAGAGCTTGCGGAATCTGCATAGATTCTTCTTTTTCTTTATTTCGGAATCTATCCAGAGTAGAGTTAGCGATTTTACAATTCAGATCTCCTACCAAAACTATATGAGGGGGAAGTTCTACATCATTAACTTTTTTAATGTAGGAAAAGACCGCCTTTAAGAGAACATCATAAGAGGCATCTAGCGGAATATAGGCATTTATCAACATTAGTGGTGGACTTTTTACATTACTATCAAGATTATACAACGTTACTGCCAGAAAAAGATTACTAGGATCTTTATAGTAATCATAATTCCATTTATCTTATTTGACAGTGGGCAAGCCACCCCTCCCTTTGCATGTCCTCCTGGACGGGGTTGCTTTACAATCTAAAATGAGATAATCCCTACATATCAGTTCCTCTGTGCACCAGGTCTCCTGAAGACAAACCACATTTGCATCTAACGTACTTAAATATAGTAACTTCTCCCTACTATTCTTTATTCCTGCAGCATTCCAGGATATAATTTTTAATTCATTGCTAGAAGGATGGCCGTTGTAGATGTTTACTGTTAGACCTGCTCGATAGTACACCAGGTAACCAATTCCATTTTGGACTCTCTTCTTTAGAGTTCCATTTAAAGGAAAGGAGGGCATTCTTTAAGTTTCACTTGTCTACCATTTTTATTAATACAAATTTTTAATTCCTCTGTTTCATGCAAAGAGTCTCTACTGTCTAAAAGTGAGTGAGTTGACAGAGACCTATTATCTAAGGTTCTATTTCGGGGTATCTCAAAGAATGGAATAACATCAATCCCCCTGCTTTGAAGGCCTTCTGACCATTGCAATATAAGATTTGCAATAATTTTGGAATTAAACCTTACCCTCGACTTATAACCAACTTCTGTATTTAAGATGGAAACTAGATTTATATCACTACTTTGTATAAGTTTCAAACTTTCAATCTCTGAGAGACATTTAAGTAATGAAGTCCTATTTAATATTAAATCTGCATCAAACAGAGGAATAAAATCTAACCTTAGTGTATCCATATTTTCCCGGAAGGGTTCAGCACCAGTTCTCTAATTTACCTCTCATCTTTACGGAGTCAGGGAAAGGGACAGCCAGGGGGTTAAGTACTGATGGAAAAAAGTTAACAGGCCCGATTGCTTTACTGTTATAGATAATGGAGGCCCCTCTACTAAGATATTAGCACAATCTCCTTTGGAGTACAGAATGTTCGAGAGGGGGGCCTCATAGGCCACAATCGACTGTTGTTAATTCTTTATTCTGAGAATTCACAAAATCAATTTCATTTTCCAACTTCATATCTCGTAGTATATTTTGCAGGGGCTGAGAGGAAGTCTCCGTACTAACTAAAACCTCAATGTTTTCTTTAAAGCAAATTCTCCTTTGCTTCTTTTTTGAAAATCTTCGTGTTGATTTCATCTTTTTTCCTCTATTCTTTTCCTTTCTCCCATTCTTTTCCAAATGCGAGACTCCTAAAACATTGTCTTTCTCACAACTTAACTGAGTTTTAAAAATAGGAAATACTTCCTGATCTGTCCTAGATGCGCCCCCCAAGCCTTTTACTTTTTGAGCGGAATCAGAGATAATTTGTATGGATTCAGGTATAGGTTCAGGGGTCTTCTCTAACATCACAACTTTATTCACTATCTTATCATTTTGGAAATTGCCATCATCAGCAGTACAGATGGATCGACTACTAGCACCACCAAGTATATTCTCTAAAACCTCTTCCGCCTTTACTTCCGCTTCCACTTGTTCAGTATGGTCACTTGGACCAGTCTCCCTCTCCTGATTACTTCTTAACAATACCTTTAATATTTGAGTTACAGTTTCCAACACACAGTCAGAACCTCCTACAAATTTTTCAAGTAGCTTTAGGATAGAGGATAATAATTGTTCTAAGGATACTAGTGAATCCGAGACTATTACATCCTTCCTTAGGGTTTGACTGGGTTGGGTATCACTGATATTTAGTTCAGGAGTCAAAGAGAGGTGTGATTGCAGAAGAGAATAATTAGATTTATTAAAGGGGGTACTACTGAATAATTTCAGTCCTATAGGAGCTGTTACTGCTGGGGTATTTGCTAGCTCCATGATCTTGCTAGTATCATGAGAAATATATCTCCTGCAAAGTTCTAAATCCAAATCGGGGACAGTAAAATCTTTATTTTGGGCATCCTCTACTAAGTAGGGACCAAGGGGCTCTTCTATGTTTACGTGTGGTGTTCTGTGTGGAATTCCATTTGCCGTCTTGGGAGATGGTAAAGTAGATCCTAAAGATAACAAAAGGACTGGAGAGCCAATCAGGGCCTCAGAGCACCGTACTGGATGCCTCTGGGATTCTAGGGGCTCTCCTCCTCCATGCTTACTTTCAGTAGTATGCGATTCAACGGCCTCAACCACATTAGTGACAATATTAACCATTATATCATCATTCCTGGTCACATTATCCCCCCCATTCCAAATGGTCGAGGTATTTGTTTCAACTTGAAATTTTTCTCCTTTCCCCTTTCCCATAGACTGAATATTTGACTTTTTCCTTTCGACAGCATGCCTGAAATGTCCTTGTTACGTAAGGGATTTGATTTAGTCTTTGCACAGGTTCTACCCACAAGCAATTGTCCCGACCTAAGTTTTCTTGCTGTCATCCTTATTTAAGACCTGCACAAAAATGTTCTACGTAGGGAACCAGTCTCAGATATATTTATTATAGACTTATTCTTATATATTTGTTGTAGACTTATTTCCAGTCCTTTTGATATCAAGATGTAACTGCGGTAGACTGCAAATAGGGGGGAACCGTCCACAAATGAACATGCAATATGTTATGCGTTCGTTGCGGTTTCCTGCCCTTAATTAGTTACCGCCGGAACCTCTAGTAGTGCCAATATCTAATGCCGCAGAAGTCTTTTTATATACTCCATTATACGCTTCCAGTAGCCTCTCACCTCTTACTTTTTTATGAATGATACGGTGATGAGTACACCCTCAACAGCTTCAAGCGGGGCAACAAACCACAGCAAAGGGCCAACAGCAAACAACATTCACCAATACTGGGCGTCTCTTTGGGCCCCTGGTTCACCACAGGAAAAAGACAGGCCAGAGGCCGCTCGCACCACCTCTATGCCACCTAACAAAAATCCGACCTCAGGTAGCAAAAAGAGGGGGGTGGGCGGAGGAGGGCGCCGAGGGGAAGACCTGGGCACCAAAACACGCAGAGCCTGAAGAGAACTCTCGGAGCACCCACGGAGCAGCAGCGATATAAATGCGCTCCGGCTCCAGTTCTACCCTCAGGTCCAGTGTAGCCCTTTCTCGTTGAAGATCTCGAAGAGCAGAGGCAAGAAGCAGCAGGAAGGGCGAAAAAACTGCGGAAGCAGCGAAGCAGCAATTCGGCGTCCTCGTCCTCCTCTCTCACTCGCTCACTGCAACCAGCCAGCGGTCAACTCGAAAACACGGAGTCAGGATGAGACTCTCTCTTCCGTGGAAGAACCAGTGGGAGAGCGCAGCCCAGTCAGGGAAATTGTCCAACCCACTGGACTCCTCCACTATGAAATCACCACTCCCCTGCCTCCTTTGCTATCACAGCGGCTACCAGGTTGCAAAGAATGGGTAAGTCCATCGCCACTTACGTGCTGACAGCACCTCCTGGTAGGTTAGCATTCTAAGATGAGGGAAGAAAGGCTGCTGATACATTGCAGAAACCTTACCGACCCTCGCACCAGAGAACTCCCCCCTGGAAGTCGGGTGGGAAGCCTGTGACGAAGCACAGCTGAACACAGCTGGGGCGATTCACAGCTACACAACCGCCTCTACACCTGCCCTCCACAATTCAATGGCTTGTCATACTTAAAGGCTGCATGTGGTATGAGGCGGAGGAGGATGCTATAGGAGGTGAGAACAAGTTCTAGGCCTGACTTTATACAAACCATCTCTTCATACTTAAAAGTCTCATGGACAGCGCACCCATTCGTGGAAACCCCGCACTCCTGACTGAAAACAAAATCCCTTTTAAAGAAATAAAGAAGGAACCACAATTTTCAGAACATAGCAAGGCTGAGTATGACAGACCATCGGCGTGTCCGTGGCTTGGGTGATGCCTGCCGAAAGCCAACTGCAACCCTGGTTTAGCTCTTTGGCCTTCGTGGTTCCCTTTTCCCAACTATGAAGCATACGCAGTCTCAGAACATTGCTGTGAACTGAGGCAGCATGTTTCTTGTCAATGAGTGATGAGCAGGTGCACAATCCATATTAGAAAAGTTCTGTGGCTTACAGCAGTTCTATTTCTACACGTCCAGCACTGGGTTCCCAGCTGCACATTATTGGTACCGGAGCTCTACATATGCTCTGAAGTGTGTCTTGTTGATCTGTTCCTTACAGGTATCATTTCAACAGGACAAGCATAAAACAAGGGAATATTTTGCAGGGAGTGCTTTTGATTGCAGGCGAGGAAATCTATTCACTAAAGGATATTGTGATTAACAATGCATTCCACGGACAGTTGCAGATTCCAGTATTGTTAAATAATCATTACGTTTTGTGAAACCGTATGTTTCAAAGGACAATCCAGTGCCAGGGCGGTTTGTCAATTCTCTAGTTTTCGCTTTGATGCACAATCCAGCATTGCGTCAGGCGTTACTAAAGTGTGAGACACAAGCATCATGACTTGTCCACCCTTGTGTGAGAGAGCGAGCGAGAGCAATTGGTATTCTACCACATTTAAAAGAATAATTTACAAGTGTGTGGCTAATAATGTCTTGCCTGTAGGTATATCACGAGCTCCAACTGTTTCTACCTGAGCGTAAGACCATGGACGTCTATTCACCGAAATGCCAAGGGTAGCAGAAGTGACATCACACGCCCTTTGACCTCCACTTTCACTCACACACACATACTTAAACATACACACAAATTCACACATATACACTCTCTCACACAAACGCACGCTCACCCGCAAGCACGCACCCAACATACATTTAAAAGCATTTTTTTCTTACCTCAGCTGCCATGGAAGAGCATATCCAGTTTATTGTACTCCATATTTTATTACACTATTAGTGAATAATGTATTTTATTTATTCACTATTAGTGTAATAAAAATAAAAAAAATCGATAGAAAATAAAGAGTGAAGCCCCAGCTGCCCCTGAGTTCCGGGCACTGAATTTGCCACCTCTGAGGCCGGGGGTCGCAAAGGCAGTGCTAGGGGTAGCAAAGGGCAAGCCAGGCACGGCCCCTAAATTACGTCCATGCTTAAGACATGTGCAATCGCATTCTATATGTGTCTTTGTAAGTTCTTTTTTCTCGTCTAGCTTTGAGAAGATGGGATATGTGAAGATGTTGAAAGTTGATGGTATGTATCTAGGTCTCAGTTAAAATGCCAAAGCACTACAATTATACGAACACATCAACTACAGCAACTGTACACCAATGATGAGGAAACATCGATTTTGTGTTCCTAAATGTGTGCCGGAAATTAGCAAAGGCCGCCACCGAAGGGGGCCTAGAGGGCCGGCGCCATAACCGACGCCAAGCCCTGGACGAAACCGGTTTTTCGTGCCAAGGAGCAGGGAAGCTCCCGCGCCCCCGCCCACTGCGACCGCCAGAGAGGCGCCGGCCCCCCCGGCCAATGGGGGCCCAGGCGCGATACAAACCCCCCAATGGGGGGGAGGCCATGCAGAAGGCGGCCCAGCACCGGGGGGGGGGATATAAGCACCGCTCCCCCAGGTAAGCTCCTATCTTTTGGGAGCGGGGGAGCAGCACCGGCAAGAATCTTTGTGGCCTTATCGTGGAATCACCAGTACTGGAGTCAAGGCGAAGCCCTGTGCGAGTCATCAGGAGCAACCGCCGCTGAAAGCAGGGAAGGAAGGCGACTGAAAGCATCCACCACGCCTCCACTCTGGATTGGAGGCTCAACTCACCCAGTGCTTGGAGCAGAGCGGGGCCGGCCAGGGGACGCACAAACTAAGGAAAGGAGACTCCCGGCCAGCGACGTCACATCCGAACTCGCTGGTCATTAGGGGGTCGGAGCCGCCGGGAGAACCCTGCTGCCTGGTATCGGTGGCGTTGGGACACAGGCTGAACTCCGGGGGCTGCAACAGGACGGACTCGAGTCCCGCGGTCCCGCAGCCGGACTCTGCCCCTGAACACGAGGGGTCGCGGACCCGCAAAGAATTTTGAATTTCCCGCTGCTAAGGCTACCGGCACTGCAACCACAGCACCCCCTCCGTGGATCTGAGACAAAGAATGCTGTGGTGACCTACCCGGCATCCAGTAGAGGACGGCAGCCCGGATCAGACCCTCCGCATCAGCGTTGGGTTGTGGCGCGAGGATCAGCGGGACAAGGAGCGGCATCAACAAGGGCTGCTGGAGCAGTGGGCTTCACTTTCGTGCCTTTTTTGAAGGCGGGCTGCGAAGGTCGATCGGCGCGTGGACAGGGGCAGCGTGACCGGAGCCCGGTGGTAGGGATAGACACGGCGCGAGGCCCCGCACCCCGCCTGGACAAGAGCTGTCTGCGGCCACACCGCTCCCGGGCTTTCCGCTACTAAGCCGGGAGCGCGCGCCAACGAGAAGGCAGAGCCGGCGCCGGAGCGAGCCTTAAAGGGGCAGGCGCATCGGCTCGGTGCTCGGCAGAGCAAACAAAAAAAAAGAGCGAAAAGGCTGCACAGCTGAGGGCAGGGTCTTGGTGTATATACCTGCACCCCGCATTAAGAAGGTCACACGCGGCGGAGCCACAACAAAGTTTGGTGCATACATTGGCGGCATCACCCCGCATTGCAGCACGGGAGGAAGAAGCGGCAGGAGGAACGCAGTTGGGACAACTGCGGCTTGGGGCAGATGGCAAAGAAGGGGAACAAGAGGCAACAGAAGGATCTCGATGACCTGCTGCGCCGGATCCGGGCGGCATCGGAAGTCCACGGGAACGACTGGCTGCAGCCCCATCTGCAGGAGGATCCAGAAGAAGGGCCAAGTCACCGGCAGCATAGCGTGCCCAACGCACCGGCAGCCAAGCGGCAGAGGAGGGCTCCGGCAAAACTGGCAGATGCGGCGGCTCCCAAACAGGCCCCCAAGAGGAAGACCCAGCCACCTGTAGCCAGCACGGCGGCGGCGGGACTGAACGGGGGGACAACGGATACAACGACAAGCGGTGAGCATATCAGTGCAATTGTGCAGGAATGCTTTAAAACTATGGCACCACTCATTATGCAAAGGTTAGCCAGGCAGGCTGGAGCACCAGGTGCACCGGCAGGGGAGGGGCAAGGAGACACGGGAGGGCCGGGAGAGGTAGATGCCCAGGCAGAGGAAGTGACATCGGGGTTACCATGGCACCTGATAGACCCTGGCCACGTACGCCGATAGCGCTTAGGGCACCAGGTCACCTTAGGGGGTGGGGGCGAAGCAGGATCACACACATTGGCATAACCCATCCCGCCTCCCGCAACAGCGACAGACGCATATTCACGCCCTCACCGGGCCCTGCGTCCTTAACTACCAGGGCCACAGGGCTAGCTAGCCTCATACAGCTGGCGGTCAAGGAAAGAATTTGGAGGAAAGAATTCATTGACATCTTTTCATTGCTAGAGATACAGTTAGAAGGGCTTGACTTGACCACCTGCGATAAGAGGGACGAGGACAAAAGGGAAAGGAGAAAAGACCGCAAGGAGAGAAATTTCGATAATTGGCTAGACGCGTTCCGTATAATGGCCTGCATTATAGTGGAAAAATTCCCGCGCTGCGCAGCTGACCTATGGCTGTACGAGTCCAACATCCACAATGCGCAGAGACAGTTCCCAGGCGAAGCATGGCTGGAATATGATAAGGGGTTCAGGCTAAAGATGCAAACACACCCAGAAATGGAGTGGAACGAGGAGGACGTATCTGGATTCATTCACAAAATGATGGTTGCGAGGGAGGCCAAGTCATGGGGGGGTAGAAACGAGCAGTCCTTTCGAGGGTCCGCCCACAAGGGGAAGGGGAGGCCATTTAATAAGCCCAAGCAATTCAGCTCGTGGAGAGCACCTCACAACAACGGAACACCAGCTATCTGCTGGAAGTTCGAATCAAACGAATGTACCTACGGGGCAGCGTGCAAGTTCCAGCATACCTGCTCCTCTTGCGGGGGGGTCACCCGGCAGCAGGGTGCAAGCGCAAAAAAGACCACAAGGGAGACAGGAAAGAGAAAAAGAAGCAATGATCTGGGGGAAGGGGGCGCGGGGGGGACAACGGGTTTACAAACCTACAGGCTGGCACGGTCCCCCATTAACACGCACCTGTTGCGCAAGCTAGCCAACAGCTACCATAACAAGACTGACGCCGACACCCTAGTCCACGGCTTTGAAGAAGGTTTTCCCATCCCGTTTACAGGCCACCTCCCACCAGGCAGTGTCGGAAACTTGAAATCAGCAATGCAACACCCGGGGGTAGTAGCAAAAAAAATAGAGAAAGAGAGGGTCCTGGGGAGGATAGAGGGCCCCCTGCCCGATCACATGATCAAGGAACTGGTGATCTCTCCTTTAGGGGTAGTCCCCAAGAAGGAACAAGGGCAATACCGATTAATTCATCACCTGTCATTCCCCGACGGCGATTCCGTCAACGATGGGATTAGCACGGAGGTATGTTCAGTGACCTACTCCACGATAGACGATGCCATCGACCTAGTTAGGGCGACGGGCCCAGGGGCCCTTATGGCAAAAGCAGACATCGAGTCCGCCTTCCGCTTACTCCCAGTCCACCCCTCCAGTTTTCATCTACTAGGTTTCCAATGGGAGGGCAAACTATACTTTGACAAAGCTATGCCCATGGGGTGCTCGGTGTCGTGTGCCTATTTTGAATTATTTAGCACCTTTATGGAATCGGCGCTACACGTAAGACACCCGTCAGGCGGAAAGCTCCACTACTTGGACGATTTCCTATTCACGGGTCCCGCGGAATCCGACGAGTGCGGAGACACCTTATCAGCATTTATGAAGTTGGCTGGGGAACTAGGGGTCCCACTCTCAGCAGAAAAAACAGTAGGCCCGGCGACAAAAATCACATTTCTGGGAATAGAGCTAGATTCCGTCGCCGGGACGTCCAGGCTCCCACCAGAAAAGGTGGAAGATTTCAGGGGGGAAATCAGGAGCCTCCGCGGGCGGGAGAAAGCAACGCTGAGGGACCTCCAGAGACTCATAGGCAAACTAAACTTTGCGGCTAGGGTAATCCCAGCCGGCAGGGAATTCGCCAGGCGTTTGACCCAATTGACATGTGGGCTCACCCATAGACACCACCATGTCAGGCTAGGAGCAGAAGTCAAGAAAGACCTAGCAATGTGGGACACGTTCCTGGCAGACTTTAACGGTGTACTCATCTGGAGGGAAGGCTGGGTGACTAGCAAACAAATCGCGCTATACATAGACGCGTCAGGTAGCACAGGCTTTGGGGCAATCCTGGGTAAGAAGTGGTGCGCAGGGCAGTGGCCTGGCAGCTGGCACAAGACGGGCAGGACCAATAATATCACCTTTCTGGAGCTATTCCCCATCATAGTAGCACTCACAGTCTGGAAGCGCGAGTTGCAGAGCATGAAGCTAACACTATGGTCCGACAACAAGGGGGTAGTGCAAGCAGTTAATAAGGGGACAGCCAGGTGCCCAGACACACTTCGACTAATGCGCAGATTGGTTAAGTTACAGCTGGAAGGCAACATAGACCTGCGGGCACGCCACGTACCAGGGGTGGACAACGAAGTGGCAGACGCCCTGTCCCGGGCACGGATGGAGAAGTTCAGGGAGTTGGCGCCCAGCGCAGAGCAGGAAATGACCCCTTTCCCGGGCCAGCTGTGGGACCTGGCGGGATAGATTTGTCAGAGCTGGTCAGCCAAGCCCTCACCCCGGAAGCCGCCAGGAGATACAAAACATATATCAGTACTGTAATGCGGGTGGGGGGGATCCAGTCACTGGGCAATAGGAGAGCCACCTGCAGGGCAGCAGAGCAGTTCATACAGTGGGCATTTGACGCCCAGAAGTCCAGATCATGGACACAAGCCCACCTGTCCGCCCTGGCATATTACGCCAAGCTAGAGACCGGGCTGGATCCCGTGGCCACACACTACACCAAGGCAGCAATGAAGGGGTGGAGGCGCGCGGAGGGCGCAAGAAGGGACACCAGACGCCCAATAGACTATACAAAGCTGAGGGCCCTGTTGGGTTCACTGCAGGGCACAACAAAGGACAATTTTGAGCACCTACTACTCAGGGCAGCTTTTTCTACCGCGTTCTTTGGGGCGTTCCGCATTAGCGAATTAGTAGCGCCCGCAAGGACAGGCCCAGCGGACTACTGCCTACAGGCGGGCGATGTCACACCGAGAGCAGGGGAGATAGAGCTACTACTAAGGCGTTCAAAGACAGACCAAACCGGTAAAGGGGCGGTGGTGAGGTTACGGTGCATTGAGGATAAGAACTGCTGCGCAGTGTGCTGTTTGCTCGCCTTTATGACAATACGTCCAGCCGGCGAGGGCCCTCTATTCAAGCACAGCGACGGTACACACCTTAGCAGATTCCAGTTCACCTCGATCATGCGCCTCACACTCAGCGAAGCAGGGCTGCCACCGTCAGTTTTCGGGTCCCACTCATTCAGGATAGGGGCCGCCACGACAGCCGCACAGCATGGGATGTCTGAGGCTGGGATAAAGGCCGTGGGGAGATGGCGGTCTAAGGCATACCGGACATACGTAAGGCCCCAGCTGGTATATAAAAAAAAAAAAAAAACAACCGCCCGCCGGCCCAGCCGAACAATTAAGTGACATGTTCTCATTCCCCCGGCAGGACGGAGACCGCACTTGGCGTGGGTGGTGGGTCACTCCTTCATAACCCGGATGCAATCCTGGTGGCGCCAAAAGGGGTACAAGCAGGAAGGACGGCCAGCGGACACCTGCATAAGGTGGTTTGGCCAGCCGGGAATGAAATGGGAGCAGCTGCCGGCAAAACTGGCTGAACTACAAGCAGAGGCGGCTTGGTATCCGGACATTTTGGTCATACACCTAGGGGGGAACGATCTGGCCAAGCAAGGGAGGCGAGTTGTGGCCTAACTCCGGGGACAGAAGCTACACCCCCTGCGAGGGCAAATCCAACCGAACTAAGCAACGACCCAGTAGGGCCAAGAGACAATGTAAGCCTGCAAATGACCTGTACAACGAACTGTCAGTCTAATCTGCTATTGTGCAATGTACATATGATTTACGCAAACGCAATGTATAACGAGATGCAAACAAGGCACGACACAAAGATGACAGCTCGCCAATAATGATTTATGGCAGGATGCACAACAATAGGTAATATGTATATACGTGTATTCCTAATAAAACTGCGGCCAACAAAGGACCACCAAAAGAGAAAGTGTACGTTGGCTTATTTATGACAAGGAATACAGGGAGGGAAAGTTGGGAGTGGGCAAAGTGCGGGGGTTAATAACTTCCTGATGCTAACACAAATTATGTGTTTTGCAAGAAGCTGCTGTAACAATACAGAACACGTGAAAAGCTGGAGGATACTGAGAATAGATACAAATGAGGGATGATATAGTTAACTGATCTTCGCTTTTTTCAAGGGAAACAAAGATACTAAAGGGAACGCTGGCTCCTGCAATATCAAAGAAGCTATGACCTTCGCAAGCAACTGGAGACACAAGTTCTTTGTGAGGCCCGGATCGTGAGGTATGCACACATGCAACACAACAGAAAGGTAACAGTGGCCTCTATTTCTGGACAATTTTGCAACAGCATATAACTGATTCACTGCATCTCGCTGAATGCCCAGAGCCCCGCCCACAGCAATGGAGTCTCGGCGTTTTAGAGTCACGGCGTTGTAAGCGCGGAGGTCCGGTCGGCGGCCCCTGCGAAAGCACGAAAAGCACGGAGCTTATGTTGGCAGTCCCCTGCGGTTGAAACGCTGCTTTTTGGATCTCGCCGCAACATCATTTTCGCTTTCCTTCCCGAACTGGCAGTCGGGCGGCAAGAGATGCTGCTGACAGAAGGTTAATGGTGGAGAGGCTGCAAGCGGTAGACAGCAGGCTGAAAAGGTTGTAGAGGCGCAGGCTGCAGGTGGAGGAGGGTGAAGAGGTGCAGCGTCTGAATTTCGCCGCAGCTGTCGGCTTCTTTCCCCGGACTGGCATCGTATCAACAGGAGATGTTGGTGGCAGGCGGCTGAAGCGTGAATGGTGTAGAGAGCCAAGTAACAGGGAAAACGCCTGGGAAAACGCCTGGAGCTTTTATGGAGGCAGGCTGCAGGCTAAGGAGACCGGAGAGGTGAAAGGTGAAGGAGGTGCAGAGCCCGAGGCTGGAGCCTGGAGGATGATGTGAAAATCAAGATTTAAAGCATGGCCTGCTGGCTTCAATTTCAGCACTGAATTTTGTAGCCTCATAAAAGAAAGCACTTCCCTGAGTTGACGTCCTGCCGAGAAACCCCCAAAAAACACGAAAAGGCCGGGAGAGCAGAGACATTGTGCAGCCCGTAGCCAGCGGAGGTGGTCAGACCCAGCACCTGTGTCACAACGCGCAGAGCCACTGATGCAGCCCGGCGGGTCTCCGGAGGCTGAACGGACCCTTCTGAATCGGATGGCGGCGGATTGGGTGCACGCCGTAACCCAGCGGCGCAGATAATAGTGAAGAAAGCTGGGGCCTCAAGCAGCCTGGTATGACGTTCCTCCAGCAAGTCCGTGGAAACCAAACGCCGTGAGGGGAACGGCTTATGAGGCACTCACCAGCTCCGCAGCAGCCGATCGCGGCGCCGTGAGGAGAAACGGCCGAAGCAGTCTGAAGGGGGACTGCAAGTTCCAGGCACCCTTGCGCACACTTCCCGCGCCCGGAGGCGCGTTTAGAACAGCGGCGGCTTCCCGCAGCACGGGCCAAGGGCGGGCCCGTCTGTGCCCGTTAGAGGCCGGAGGAGGCTGGGCTGGGCCACCCTTCTAAGCTCCTGGATCCGAGGTCTGTTTTACTTAAGTTGTGACTTGTTTGGGTGTTCTAGTTTCAGACCAATACTTGTGAACAATCTGGGCTAAAATGAGTAAGCGAAGAGCAAACAATGGCAAGGGGGCCGCAGGGACTTTGGACGCTTTCCTACAGAGGGCGGAATCAGTGCTCATAAACGAAATCAAACTCACTGAGCGGAGGCTGTCACTAGAGTCGATCCCGCCTCCTACAAGACTTTCTATGACACCCGTGCTCACCGAACCATGTATGTTGATTAATACTGATGCATCTTCTTCCCGGCCTGGTCCCACTCAAGATGGTATAGAAGATCCCTTACCAGATATTGTGCTCTCGTCACCCTCTGAGTCAGAATTTAGCCCCACTAGGCCTACAGTTACCACAAGAGGGCAAAAAAGCAAGCCCAGGATAGCCCCTACTGTAGTGCCCCTGCCTAAAAAAAGGAAGGCCAGGACTACCCGGAAGCAGAGCAAATCCGGGCAGAGACTAAATGGAAAGGCTGCGGAAACCTCACACAGCCCTAGTGTGCGTAGCGAGGACCATATGATTGCCCTTAACTCTAACGAGCTGAATAATTCTCCAGACAGTTTGCAAGTCGGGAACTTCTGGGGCAGACTTGAAACTATGATGACAACCCTTCTGGAACCTATTCAGCTAAAAATATCTGCAGTTGAAGCTAGGCTAGCTAAGGTGGAGGAACATATAGATTTAGATTTTTTTTACATATCAGTCATATACACTTACCTGTACCATCATATAGCTCCTGCGTCCCAAATAATAGAGAGGTTGACATAGGGGCTGGCAATTCTAGTAGAACCACTAACGACCAGCTACAGGGTAGGAACACTGCCAAATGCAAAGACTCATGTGTAGCAAACATCTCAGCTCGCACTAGACAGCCTCCCCCTCACAAAGAAACTCCTGTAGAACATCCTAGTAATTCTTCTGATGCAGTGAGCGGAGTTCCGACTCCTAGGTCGTCAGGTCAGCTTAAAGATAGTGATAGAGGCATTGCCCTTAGGGACTACTCTGAGTCCCCTAACCCCTCCTATATCTACTCTAAATTTGCCTCCAGATGTCACCCCCTATACAGTGGTCCTGGCAAATGTTCCTCCTTTACCCCACAATACTTTCGAACATTGGGCAGCGTTAAAAAACAAGTCACTTCACTATTTGGGTCTAAAAACTGGTCTAGGCAATCCTCTTTTTTCTGAATTTAAAATGGCCCGTAGAATAGGATGGGTTGGCCCTCAAATTAGACTCTCCAAGGGGATTGTGTTGTGTTAACTTTTAGCTCACCTCCTTTGGTGCGCACAATCCTGGAGAGGAGAAACTATGGGCCCCCCAATCCTAGTGACATACACATCTTACCCCTAGGCTATTTCTACAAACCACCGAATCCCTTTAAACTCTGAGGTACTACCTCTTTGGGAGGCCTCTCGAGGAGTTTCAGGGAGCCCAGATTCCCAATCCCAGTGTTTAACCGCTTTGATGCTCTGCGCTCACTGGAGGATATAGATTGACTGTACACGGGAATTCGAGTACCTGCAACTTCCGTAGTGGAAGGGCCTAGTATGGGGCGATTTCTTAGCCCTCCCAGCGAGGACTTAATCGACCTATCCCCTGGTCGCCCCAAGTCTTGTGATAGTCTAATGGTTGAAATAGCGTTAGAAGGGAAGATTAGACCATCTTATGATCTTGTGGATTCCCCAAATACTTTTCTACCCTCTAATAACATTCCAGAGGACGTAATCAAGACAGATACAGTTAAAAATCCAGTGAGTAGTACATCTGACCTCTGCAAAGTTCTTTCCTGGAATATTGCCGGTATATCCTCTAAGCTAAATAATCCTCTATGGGGAGAATTGATTAGCCAGTTTGAGATCCTGTGCTTTCAGGAGACCTGGATTAAGGAGGCGGTTCACCTGAACGGTTATAGGACTTACCATACGCCAGCAGTTAGCAGTCTGAGTGGTAGGGCTAAGGGCGGTCTCTGCATATATATATCGAGTATTATTAACTCTAAAAAGATAACATTGTACGCACACGATAAGTATTACCAACTAGTTAAACTGGACCTAGATTCTAGGCATTCGATTGTAGTTATTCACTTATATAATAATATTCCCTCTGATAATGTGAGCTGTGATTTATAACATTTTAAAAACATTAAAAAATGTAGGTAGTAGTAAAGATTCAATGCTGATTTTGGCCGGTGATTTTAACTGTACCTTATGTGCGAATGCCGGGGATAAACTATGCGAAGCGCAAAACGATGAAGGGGCATGTGTATCCCATTTCCGACATTCAGCTTTGGGGGAACAATTTAATGAGCTTATTTTCACCCTTGACTTGGGATTCGCTAATGAAATGTGCCCAACCCCCACCCCCGCACATTCAATGGTAGGGGTCTTTGCTCCACTATTGATTATGTTCTAGTCTCTAACAGCCACGCACACATTCTCCATTCTTTCTATGTGTCTGAAAATGCCCTTAGCGATCATTTCCCTCTTTGCCTAGCATTCTCTTTACCGTCCAATATAATTTCAAGATCGGAAAAGATCAATCACTTGCCAGGTAATCTAGCTATAAAGAGCACCAACGGGTATTCCTTGCGTTGGACCATGGTAGATCAAGATGCTCTGGTTAAATCAGTGCTGGGCAAAACTAAACTAGCGGTAGAGACGTGCCTGAGTGATATAGCCACCCCAGAAGTTATTCTAGCTTCATTTCAGGCCATCTCGAACGCCGTTAGAGAGTTTTTAACCAAACGCAGTAAAACCAAGGGCCCCAATAAAGGATGGTTTGACTCCAGGTGCACCCAAGCCTATTCCCATTTAAAAAAGGTACTACATAAAACCCCAAGAAATAACACTGAAGTAAAGGCGGCCAGAGATGCATACAAACTAGCCATCAGGGATAGGAAAGCCACTATTAAGAAGGAGTTGTGGGATGCATTACTTACTGCGACAGTACTTAATGACAGCGCGGCCTTCTGGAAAGTCGTCAGGGCCCCTTTCCTGACTAGAGAGGATAGCCCATCACTCGAAATAGCAATAACTGAGGAGCAATGGATCAATCATTTCATCAAGGTTTATCAGGGCACGGGAAACCATATTTTGACGGATTGTCCCACCCAGGATGTTTGCAATTTGAATCTCCTCTCCCAAGCAAAAGCACTAATGTTTACTTTGGATGAAGTAGAGCGGGCTCTGTCTGTTAGCAAGGGTGGCAAGGCACCTGGTCCCGATGGGATACCAATAGACTTGTTTAAATCTAACACTACTCTATGGGGACCTCTCTTGACCCAAGTTCTAAATGCTAGCTGTGAAGCTGACTTCCCACCTACTTGGGTAGAATCAACTATTGTCCCCATTTTTAAAAAGGTGGATAGACAGGACCCAACATGCTATAGGCCCATCTCTTTACTAGATGCCATAACAAAAGTAGCAGGCAGAATAATTCTGGAACGCCTTCAGGCGTGGGCGGAGGAGAACTCTGTCCTGTCGGACCTGCACTATGGCTTCCGAGCCGGCATAGGCACTGTCGAGCAAGGTTTGAACCTGTCTCTTTTAGTTGGTAAATACACCAGGGCTAAGGTGGGGAATCTATTTTTAACTTTTGTTGACCTCGCAGCCGCATTTGATTGCGTGATTCACAACAAACTTTGGTCAATTTTAGAAATGATGGGGGTTGATCCACAGATTATTTATTTTCTTAAACGTTTTTACAGTGATGCTAATGCACGAGTGCGCTGTGGTATGCAAGGTGAACGTTCGGCTCCCTTCCCAATCAAAGCGGAGTCAGGCAAGGTTGTGTCCTTGCTCCGTTTCTTTTAACTTGTATATAAATGGTCTGGGAGAGGCCCTTTTAAAAGATAATCATGACTTCCCCCAAGTGGCGGGACTGACCCATCCCAGCCCTTTTATACACAGATGATGCGGTACTGATGTCCCGTACCAACATAGGGCTGCAGAGGGTATTGGATAGCTTTTCCAAATTTATGAACGAGCTAGGCCTAAGAATTAATTCTTCTAAGACCTTCATTATGCGCTGTGGTTCTAGCATCAAAAACCTAAAAATATGTTTGTGTCAGGACAAAAGATCGGAGTCACTAAGAAATTTTCATACTTGGGCATTCTTTTTGCACACAATGACTCCTGGTCACAGGCGGTGTCGGCACAAAAAAACTGGCACTACTGCGCACTACATCTGCCCTTAGAGCTTTTGCGATTAAACTAGGCAAAAGACCACCGGAGGCGCTCATCAAAATATATAGAGCTAAATGTGTCTCAGCGGCAATCTATGGAACTGGGGTCCAGTTGATTTGCTTCCCATTCAAAGAGTAGAAAACGCCTTTTTAAAATACATCTTATCTGTCCCGAACGGCACTTCCGCGAGTATTTGTCACGCGGAGCTGGGTCTCTCCTTTGTTTCAGATCTAATAAAACTTGAGCCTGTGCTGTTATGGCACAGACTCTGGACAAAGGAAGAGACAAAACTAAACAGAGATATCGTTATTGACGTTTTGAAACTGGATAGGGCCCTGAAGATCCCATGGATAAGCTATGTCCGAAGGTTTTTTTCAAGATCTTGACCATCCAGAGTATTTCACCACCCCCAGTACCATCAGGGAAATAACTAGGAAGGAATTAAAAGCAAAGGGCTTGTCTCTACTAGACTCCGCCATTGAAATTGCAAAACCTACAGTCCTGCATAACCAGTTGATATTAATTACTTTTAATATTCAACCCTACCTTACCTTGGCCCTGAGTGATTTTGACAGGTTCCTTTTAATCCGCTTCCGTCTGGGAATATTTTATAGATTAGTCACTCTGCCCAAAGTAAATGACTGGTCCCAAGTTTTACAGTTGTGCCCTTGTGATAAAATCTCCAAGCAGACCTCGATTCATGTCATTCTCTTTTGTAAATTTGATTCCAGTGCCAGGAGAACGAGTATAGTCCCTGTGTTAAAATGGTTTGGGCTTCGCCAATGTCGACCTGCTCTTCTGGCACTACAACAACTAGACAATGTACATACTGTTTTTAGGATGGTAACTTTCTTGAAAAATGTTCTGTGCCTAAGAAAACAATTGTCTCTGTTTTAAATGTTTCTTTTTAAATCTCAGGAAAGCATGTGAAGTTTAATAATGTTTTTACCTTTCTGTTTTAACGTATTTTATATGAATTTTAACGTGTATGAAATGCTGCTATTGTGCTTTTATGGTTGTTTGCTTACAATCGAATAAAGCTTTCTTGATTGATTGATTGATTCACTGTCATCAAGACAGAATATCTTGGCAGGCTAGAACCAGACCAAAATGAATGAAAATCTACTAGAAGCAAACTGCTACTATAGAGCCTTGAAGCATACTCGGGAAAATAAAGAGAATGGGGGGCTAACAGAAACCTTTTAATAGAAAAAAAAATGGACACAGAGAGTAGTCACCATGTCAGTAGAAATTATGTACATTTTGACGTAAACAACTATTTCTTTAGGGACTTAAAATTACACCATATGATAGGTGCACAAAAATATACTTTAAACTCGTTTTTTATTAATTACCCGTCTCCACTCCATCCTCACACGCCTTTTTTCCTTGCTCATTCAATCATCCTCTGCCTCTTTCCATCCCACTCAATTCTGTTCCCCCCACCTCTTTCTACTTTGTTTTGAGGTTTCAACTGGGCTATGAGGTTTTTGCGATTTACAGTGCTTTGAGGTTTCTAATGGGCTTTGAGGTTTTTGCGGTTTACTGTGCTTTGAGGTTGCACACATTGCCATCTAACCAGCAAAATAATTTATACCAAACACTGGCTAGCTCAAGTAGGTTGATAAGGGCTTCCTCGCCCAGAAATCCAAGAGGAAGGTTACTCCCCTTTGTGACTTGTGTCAATCTGTCTCACCCTGTTACAGTGTGGCAGGACCAACATCGCTTGCCTCTATGCATACACATATTCACATAAGTCATTTGGACACTTCATGCTGCCAGCCGTCCTGGATGTTCACCGTTACCACACCGAAACTGAGGAGAAGACTATAGAGGAGCTGTACTCCAGAAGGGCAGTGGCCTATGGTAACCTTGACCAGCAGCTTCTGTCCCCACATGTCGGGTTTCTTAATGCACCTCAGCTAAAAGGAGGGGAACCAATCCCAAGATATTTACTTATTCAATATTTATAAATATCTTTCACTAATGTCTTGAGCCTAACCAAATGACTGGTGTGAGATCTGTGTCTCTGTGAGGATTGCACTGCATCTCATTTGTACTTCTGTCTTGCAGGATCAGCCTTCCTCCAATAAATAATAAATGGAAAAACATTTAGGTCATAAACATGGTACTCAGACATAGTCTAAGCTCCATCATACCACAACACAGCTCCAAGGAATCTAGTAGGATATACATTTGTCACCTTAAAGGCATATCCAAATAAAGTGATTTTAGCGATTTTAGCACATCATGCTGCAACAACAGGTCTCCAAGGCATATAGTTTGGTAAAGGTGTGGCACATTCATGGCATGCTATACAAAAGCTTAGCACTACAATACGTTTACATTAGACACACATTTCGGCCCCATTATGCATACAACATGGCTCTGAGGTAAGTGTTTGCCACCTCAATGGCACAGCTAGGTAAAATTACACTCACACCAATAGTACAAGTATGATACAAGCCCCGGGCACTATTACGTGTACAACATGGCTTCCAAGTCACAAGTAGCCAAGTGTTTGCTACCTCACTGGGACATCAATTCAAGTTATACTAATTCATTTACACCCTTTCCCCAATCTACATAACAACCTTCTCCATTACATGTTAGGTGGACAGTTGGCTGGTTAATGGTGGTTTCTACTTTACCCATGTAATTTTTACCTCGTTTAGCTATTACGTTTATTCTGTTATGCTACTGATCATATTTTTAGTTATAGTCACAGTTTTCCGAGTGCAGTTTCCGTGTTACTATCATTCAAATAATCCTAAACGTTGAAAATGTTCCTCAAGGTTCGAAACATGTGCCGGCATTTCATGGTACCTACCTATCTAATAAGAAGAGTAAGTTACCCAGTCAACATTAAAGACAATTTTACACACTAACAAAACCAGGAGTGCACACTTTATTTTATATAAGAGTCCTATAATCCGGACGGAAGGTCTTTTTGGGACACTTTTAACTACAGAGAACTGATGGTTTTTGGTCCCGGGCTTGGCGGCCATCTAGGAAAACCTACCAAACCCACACATTTCTGAAAACTAGAGACCCGGGGGAGTCGAGGGTGGTATGGCTTGCGTGGATCTCCCAACGTTTCCCTACCCAGAATCCCCTGCAAACCTCACATTTGGATGAAAAAATCAAATTTTTCTCACATTTCTGTGTGGGAAAGTTGTAGGATCACCGGGCTGACACAAATTTCCTACCGCCCAGCGTTTCCCCAGGTCTCCCGATAAAAATGGTACCTCACTCTTGTGGGTGGTTCAAGTACCCGCGAAAGGCAAGGGCCCAAAACGTATTGTGGAGACATCAAAATTACCCATCACAAAACTATCTGCTTTTGCAAGGGGGGGCACCTGGGTTTTTTGCCCTGGGCTTGCCGTCATCTAGGGAAACCTACCAAACCCACACATTTCTGAAAACTAGACACCCTGGGGAGTCCAGTGAGGTATGGCTTGCGTGAATCCCCCACCGTTTCCCTACCCAGAATCCCGTGCAAACCTCAAATTTAGCTGAAAACCCCCCACTTTTTCCATACATTTTTGTGTGGGATCATCGTGCCAGCACAAATGTCCAACCACCCAGCGTTCCCCTTGTTCTCCTGAGTAAAATGATACCTCACTTGTGTGGGTGGGCCAAAGGCCTGTGACTGGGAAGAGCCAAAAACATAGGGATTAAAGGTATAGCTCCGCAAATTCTAAGCGCTACATTTAAAAAAAAAAAAGTTTATAGCGGATTCTGCATTGGACAGCCACACAAGTGAGGTATCATTTTACTCGGGAGACCAAGGGGAACGCTAAGTGGTAGGACATTTGTGCCGGCACAGTGATCCCACACAAAAATGTGTGGAAAAAGTGATTTTTATAGCTAAATTTGAGGTTTGCAGAATATTCTGGGTAAGAAAACATTGGGGATCCACGCAAGCCATACCTCACTGGACTCCACAGGGTGTCTAGTTTTCAGAAATGTGTGGGTTTGGTAGGTTTTCCTAGATTGCCGCGAGCCCGGACCAAAAACCAGGTAGTTTTATGATAGGGAATTTTGAAGTCTCACAGTGCGATTTGGGCCATTTCCTGTTGCAGCCACTATGCCTACCCACACAAGTGAGGTACCATCTGTATCGGGAGACCTGGGGGAATGCTAGGTGGTAGGAAATTTGTGTAAGCCCGCTGATCCCACAACATTCCCACCGAGAGAAGTGAGGAAAATGTGATTTTTTTCAGCTAAATTTGAGGTTTGCAGGGGATTTTGGGTAGGGAAACGTTGGGGGATCCATGCACGCCATACCTCACTTGACTCCACAGGGTGTCTAGTTTTCAGAAATGTGTGGGTTTGGTAGGTTTCCCTAGATGGCCGCTGAGCCCAGGGCCAAAAACCCAGGTGCCATCCCCCCCCCCCTTGCAAAACCAGGTCGTTTTGTGATAGGGAATTTTGAAGTCTCCACAGTACGATTTGGGCCATTTCCTGTTGCAGCCACTATGCCTACCCACACAAGTGGGGTACCATTTTTATCCGGAGACCTGGGGGAACACTTGGTGGTAGGAAACGTGTGTCAGCCCGGTGATCCCACAACATTCCCACACAGAAAAGTGAGGAAAATTTGATTTTTTTCAGCTAAATTTGAGGTTTGCAGGGGATTTTGGGTAGGGAAACGTTGGGGGATCCATGCACGCCATACCTCACTTGACTCCACAGGGTGTCTAGTTTTCAGAAATGTGTGGGTTTGGTAGGTTTCCCTAGATGGCCGCTGAGCCCAGGGCCAAAAACCCAGGTGCCATCCCCCCCCCCCCTTGCAAAACCAGGTCGTTTTGTGATAGGGAATTTTGAAGTCTCCACAGTACGATTTGGGCCATTTCCTGTTGCAGCCACTATGCCTACCCACACAAGTGGGGTACCATTTTTATCCGGAGACCTGGGGGAACACTTGGTGGTAGGAAACGTGTGTCAGCCCGGTGATCCCACAACATTCCCACACAGAAAAGTGAGGAAAATTTGATTTTTTTCAGCTAAATTTGAGGTTTGCAGGGAATTCTGGGTAGAGAAACGTTGGGGATCCACGCAAGCTATACCTCCCTGGACTCCCCAGGGTGTCTACTGTTCAGAAATGTGTGGGTTTGGTAGGTTTCCCTAGATGGCCGCTGAGCCCAGGGCCAAAAACCCAGGTGCCCACCCCCCCTTGCAAAACCAGGTCGTTTTGTGATAAGTGATTTTGATGTCTCCACAATACGTTTTGGGCCCTTTCCTGTCGCAGGTACTTGACACACCCACACGAGTGAGGTATCATTTTTATCTGAAGACTTTGGGGAATGCGGGGTGGGTGGAATTTTGTGGATTTACGCAGATTCCAGAACTTTCCATCACAGAAATGTGAGGAAAATGTTTTTTTAAATTTTTCTTTTTACAAAGTTTGAGGTTTGCAAGGGATTCTGGGTAAGAGAACCTGGTGAGAGCCACACAAGTCACCCCCATCCTGGATTCCTCTGGGTGTCCAGTTTTCAAAAATGTACAGGTTTGCTAGGTTTCCCTAGGTGCCGGCAGAGCTAGAGTTCAAAATCTACAGCTAGGCACTTTGCAAAGAAAGGGTCAGTTTTCACTGTAAAAATGTGGTGTGTCCACGTTGCGTTTTGGGTCGTTTTCTGTCGCGGGCACTAGGCCTACCCACACAAGTGAGGTATCCTTTTTATCTGAATTTTGGGGAATGCGGGGGTGGTTGGAATTTTGTGGATCTACGCAGATTCCAGAACTTTCAATCATAGAAATGTGAGGAAAATGTGTTTTTTTGACAAAGTTTGAGGTTTGCAAGGGATTCTGGGTAAGAGAGCCTGGTGAGAGCCACACAAGTCACCCCATCCTGGATTCCTCTGGGTGTCTAGTTGTCAAAAATGTATAGGTTTGCTAGCTTTCCCTAGGTGCCAGCAGAGCCAGGGTTCAAAATCTACAGCTAGGCACTTTGCCAAGAACCAAGAAAGGGTCAGTTTTCACTGTAAAAATGTGGTGTGTCCACGTTGCGTTTTGGGTCGTTTCCTGTCGCGGGCACTAGGCCTGCCCACACAAGTGAGGTATCATTTTTCTCGAAAGACTTTGGGGAATGCAGGGTGGGAGGAATTTTGTGGATCCACGCAGATTCCAGAAATTTCCATCACAGAAATTTGAGGAAAATGTGTGTTTTTTTAAATTTTATTTTTTTACAAAGTATGAGGTTTGCAAGGGATTCTGGATAACGGAACCTGGTGAGAGCCTCACAAGTCACCCCATCCTGGATCCCCCTGGGTGTCTAGTTTTTAAAAATGTTTAGGTTTGCTAGGTTTCCCTAGGTGCCGGCAGAGCTAGGGTTCAAAATCTACAGCTAGGCACTTTGCAAAAAAAGGGTCAGTTTTCACTGTAAAAATGTGGAGTGCCCACGTTGCGTTTTGGGACGTTTCCTGTCGCAGGCACTAGGCCTACCCACACAAGTGAGGTACCATTTTTATCGGGAGACTTAGGGGAACACAGAATTGTAGAGCAACTGTTATTACCTATTGACTTTCGATGCATTTCTGCCTTCCATATGTAAGACAGTGTGTAAAAAAGAAATCACGTTGAAAAACGTCCTATAATTCACATGCTAGTATGGGTACCCACAATTTCAGAGATGTCCAAATAGCTACTGTTTCTAAACTCTATATTTAGTTCCTATTTCAGAAATACATAGGTGTCTTTCATACCGATTTTTCACTGTATATATTTTCCCAAATGAATTGCTATATACCCGGTACACAATAAAAAACCATTGCAAGATGCTGCTCAGTTATTGGCTCCGGGTTCGTCGGGTTCTTGGTGAACCTACAAGTCCTATATATCCCCACAACCAGAAGGGTCCAGCGGATGTAACGGTGTATTGCTTTAAAAAATCTGTCATACTGAGAAGAAGTTACAGGAGAAAACGTTGGCACAAATGGCTGTTTTTTTCAACTCATTTTCAATTTTTCCTATTTTCAACTGTTAGTTTCTATAAAAAAACCTTGAAGGATCTACACTAATGACCCCTTGCTGAATTCAGAATTTTGTCTACTTTTTTGAAATGTATAGCTTTTCCAGGATCCATTATTGCTTTCATACCCATTTCTACCATTAACTGGAAGGAGGTTGAAAGCACAAAAAATAGAAAAATAGGCTATGTCCCAGTAAAATGCCAAAACTGTGTAAACATTTTTGGTTTTCTGACAAAAGTCAGTCTGTCCCTGAAAGCTGAGAAGATGGTGATTTCAGCACCACAAACCCTTTGTTGATACCATTTGCAGGGGAAAAAACAGACATTTTCCTCTTCAGCACTTTTTTCCAATTTTTCCCCCCAAAAAACAAATTTGGCTGCATTTTGGCTAATTTCTGGGTCCCCTCCAAGGGAATCAACAAACCCTGGGTACCTTTAAAATCCCCATGATGTTGGAAGAAAAGGACGCAAATTTGGTGTGAATACCTTATGTGGTCAAAACGTTACAGGGGCCTAAGTGCAAACTACCCCAAATAGCCAAAAAAAGGCTTAGCACAGGGGGGAGGGGGGTGGAAAGGCCTAGCAGCGAAAAGGTTAAATCGTTTTATTGATTTTATTCAACCCAAAGACCAGCAGACAACAAATTAGTTCAATAACAGTCATCGTAGTAGAGGCAACAACAACATAAGCCACATAATAGTGCTCAATAGCACTCATAAAGCCTGTAATGCATTAATGAAGAGATGCCTATACAATATCAGGGTAAAACAATCTCGCATCTGTCTAAGAAAAAAAAAATAGGGGAAAGAACAATGAAATCATGTTTATGTTGAATCGTAAAAACAACTAAGCCCATTATCGCCATCCTCACCCGTCAGCATCTCCCCCCCTCCTCCACCTACCAATACATAATATGACACAACAATGTTGTGGAAGACCAAGGGACCTCAAAGACCTCCCCGTAAACCACAGGGCCTCAGTCACTAGGAGTCAACAATGTATGCAGTTTGTCAATATAATATACCCATTGCTCCATGAGATTACACCTCGCATCTCTAATAACAGCATTGGCCCTAATGGAAAGCTCTGCTGCCGCCCAACGTACCACATCTGCCTGCCATGTTAGAACAACAGGGGCGGCAACACTTTTGAAGACTTGGATATGTGTTGCTTTGCCAAAATCAGTGCCAGATTCTGGAAACACATTGATTGTTTTTTTGTCATCACCTCTGCGTTACGGAGACAACGAGAGGGATCACATGTTAGGAGGGAGTTAGTGACGGTTGAAATACAAGAGTTCACCACATGCCAATAATCCAAGATCACTGGACATGTCCAGACTATATAAAGAAAGTCTGCGGTGTTATGACTGCATCTGGGACAATGTGTACTAACTTCAGGGCACATTTTAGCTATTCTTTCCAGGGAAAGGTATGTATGGTGGAGGTAACTGAATGGCGTGAATGGGAATCAAGCATTCCGCGATATCAACTTAAGGAAACTAAGACAACTCTGCCTAAAAGGTTCCGTTAAATTGAACTTCAATGTAAAACACACACAACATGGCACCCAAGCCAAGTAATGGGTAAAGATGCATTGAAACACATCACATGAGAACAAAAATTCGCCAACCTGTATAAATGACAACGTCCTTCAGCATAGATAAGCATTCACACAATGCTCCACCCCGATCCACAGCAGGATCTAGATCTAGCCAATCACTACCTGATACATCCATCATTGAACAATACACTGCTCTACTCCGACTTTGCTCGCCACTCTCACATATAACTCACATATGAACAATATGAAAAAAATTTGAAACAAAATCAAATACAACATCAATAGAACCCCTGAACTTTAACGGTCGCCAGGTTTTCAAAAGCACCACTGGACATTACAAATGGTGGGGAGGTGCTCTACAAATGCACTTAACATATCATACGATATTAATTCCCATATAAAAAATATTTATCTTGCATTACATTCTGATTTTAGCTGCAGTGCTCTACAAAGGCACTTAACATATCATCGGATATTAATTCCCGTCTAAACAATATTTATCTTGTATTACCTTCTGATTTTAGCTGCAGGCGTCAGACAACCTCTAGTCACTCTTGAAATCCTCTTGTTGAAACACAGTGTACTCATTTTTATCCAAATAGATGCTGACAAAGGTCTAAAGCTACAAAGGCATTTTCAAAATGTTGTTAGTGGTCTGACTTGAGGGTTCTCGTCCCGAATCAACTCGAGTCGATCTGTTGTTTTCAGACCATGACTTGAAGCCAGAATCTCTTTGAAATGGCCCGAATTAGACTGCCTGAGATTACTTTTTTGGGTTAGTGAAAACACTTTCACTTGATTTACTTGGCAAACCTTTCTCAGTCTGACATGCTCCTTGTGCTGGGGTCCCAACACACCATCCTACGGAACACCTCACCAGCAGAGAATTGTAAATAGTTGAAGGTCTGATTGGGGGAATCAAAGGAGGCAACATGAACATGAGAAGTGGAAAACGGACGTTTAGATGGATTGCCTCACCGTCAAAAAGCATACAGCAGAGGTTATCACACAAAAAAATCACAACATTTTAGGGAACTGTGAAACCCCAAGCATATATTTTCCTTGCTCACATTTGACAAAAAAACATCAGTTCCCCGGTTTGTCACCTACGAACATAGCACACTTTCAATTGCTCTAGTGCCGATTTACCATGAGGTGAAGTTTGTAATAGCACAACACTGGAAATCCATGACGTTGTCCCTTTGCCCACCCTGGATTTTTGTTTTGGAAAAATGGTGGAAAACTATGGATTATTTTGGTTATTGGCCCCAATAAATATTTTTAACAAGCCAAAAACATACAAAGGTATTCACAAAACATTAATTATACTTGCACTAACTATGCTACATAATACAAATTACAGCCTATCCTTTTCAAATTAACTATGTGTAAAGAAAGCCAATGAGATTAGCAAGCAATAGATTTCCTCTTCTTCTCAAATCAGGCAGGGCCTAATTTAACATACTCACTACATGGATTTAAACCTTTGAAGAGATGTTACCACTAAATGATCACTCAATGTGTGAAACATCAAAGTGAATTAAAATGTTTCCTTATTTTAGGCCTTCCAAACGATCGCTTACCCTTATGCGCTCTCAATTTGACTAATAACTGATAACAAAACGTGTACTTTTAATTTTAGCATGTCCTGGTAGTGAAAAACAACTAAACATTGGGTGTTCCTTATTACAACTAATAAGCTGTCATTGCTGATTGAGAAGGAGTAGATCGGTCATGTCTCATATCACTGGAATGGTAATGATAAACCCTCTTTACTGGTAAGGTCGAATTTATCATTACCCTTTTAAAAATGCCACTGATGAAGAGCCCTCGGGGCTCGAAATGCATTGGGATATGTTGAGCTTATTTCATATGGAGTTCAATCTGCACATACGGTTGTACGAAGCCTAGATTGGCATACAGCTTGTGTTAAGAAATGTCTAATAAAGATTGCAAATTGGATTCGGCTGTCTCCGTTGTGGTGAAGAATACGAAAAAAAGACAGAAATAAGGAGTTTACAAATCACGTTGATCACTAAGATTATAGGGAATACCAGGATGAACTTTATTTACAATTGAGGGAGTTGTTCCCGCTTTCAGCAGTGCGACAGTAAAGGAGCGCAAATGTAGAGCTCTGTTTTCGTATACTTTTAGAAGGATGGCATTTTTTGCTCTTAGCCCTGTGTGCCTGCAGCCTGTCTCCAATACACATCTGGGGTGGGTGACAGCTGGACTTTGTGGATTCCCTTTAGATAGCCACACACAAAGGGAGCTTAGGTGTGATTTATGGGCCATCCATATTCTGATGGGTCACCCTGGGCAGGATGAGAGGGAGGAGCTGACACCTCAATAGGCTGTGTCCTATCCCCACACAAAGGGCTGGATACCCCCCTGTAGTAAGTCTGGAGCCAGGGCTGGGGAGGGAGGACCTCTATGCACTTCAAAACCCCTCTTTGAGGTCTCCCCCACTTCAACAGCACCACTGGGTATAAGAACTGGACGTCTGACCCTACCACTTCAGTACACTTCTGGACCTGTGGATACTCTGTCAGGAAGGACTGCTGTGCTGCTGAAGGACTGATACTCTGCTGGAGTGCTGCTCTGGAAGAACAGCTTTTCTGCTGTGCTGACCAACCTGCTGCCCTCCTTGCCTAGGTGAGAAAGGACTGGACCCACATCACTTGAACCCAGAACCAGGGTGACTCCAAGGGCTTGATGGCTTGCCTCCTCATTGAAGTCTCAGGGACATAAAATACTTCCAACTCACCTGCTAGAGCACCTGGACTCTGTCATTTGAGAGTCTTGCCCTGCCAAGTGGTGCCAATCCAGTCCTGGACCCTTAGAAGTGGGTATAAATTACTGCTCCAGCTAAAATCCATGCATTGATGCCTTTGCGCCACTCGGAACGGGCGCATCTCCATCAACACTGATGCATCACTATTGCTGAGAGTATCGAGGACATCGCATCGCCAACGGAGTGGCGCATTGCCTCCATTCCCGACGCACCACCAACTTTGTGCGGCTCGTTGAAGACGCATCTCCTACATCCTGGGGTCTGATGCTGACGCATCGCCTCCTTTGATCCTCGCATCTCGCTGCTGATGCAACTGCGAACCAAGGTACTGTTTCAGCGTGCCAAGGCTGGTCCTTGTATACGACTCGTACTCCATCGCTGTCAGCCTGAAATTTTGGATTTGACCTGGTCTAGGTTGACCAGATAGTCCTGGTTGGCGCTTTATGCTTCTAAGCACAACATTTTTGTTTATTCTTTAAAATTCATAACTCCGGTTCTGCTTATTGGATTTTTGTCGTTTTGGTCTTGTTTTATTCATAAAAATATAATCTATTTTTCTAAACTGGTGTGGAGTCGTTTTGAGGCGCTTTTTTCTGTGTTACTGTTTGAAGTGTTGCACAAATACTTCACACATTGCCTCTTAAATAAAGCCGGACTGCTCTCTGCCAAGCTACCAGAGGGTGAGCACAGGATAATTTAGGGTGTATGGCGACTTACCCTGACTAGGACTGTGGTTCCTGCTTGGACAGGGTGCATACCTCTGCCAGCCAGAAACCCAATTTCTAACACTGATAAGAAGAGTATGCTTCAGAACTTGGTAGTTAACGGATACATGGACCAACCTGGATTACCTTCATAGCACCTACACCTTGGGGTTGGTAGCCCTTGTAGTGACCTGAACTGAATCGCCCACTTATATCTCTGCCAGGATTCAGATAACTCTGGGTTCCACTTGGCTCCTCTTCCATCTCCAGTCCCAGTCATCACTACAGAGAAATATTTGTGAAATAGAAAATCAGGAGTATGCCAAGTGGTAGCTCAGGACAAGCCTAGTATGGAACAGTCAAGCACCTGGGTCCCAGAGGGTCCTGTTCCATTAGCTAGCAAGGGTTGTTTATCAGAATATTGGGTCTTAAATATCATTTACCAAAATGCGGTTTCACTGGGAGTACAATTTTTATTAACTCCAAAGAGGCAATATTTTTGTAAACAATATTTAGGAAATAACATTTATGTCAGACAATATGCTTACTGCAATGTTCTGGAACCACAATGCTAGAGACTGCACATGCCAGGCCAGGGACCATCTCATACGATCATTCTGTACATCACTATTCTTTTCTGGGACACTGGTTCGGTAGACAGATCCATGGCTGCGTGAATGGAAGCCCCCTAAGTCACTAGTTTAACCACCTGACTCTAAAGTACAGCATTCACCTGGACATGTCAATTACACCACACAGGCACAGGACTGCACGCACTCTGCGAATCTTGCACCCACATATACGTTCACTCACCAGACTCAGCCCATGCACTCTGCCTGCAACACCTCTTTGATCTCTGTGCTCTCACAGATCAAGCATTCGAGACCTGATCTCCCCATCAGACCCTTCAATGCACTAACAGTGACGGGGACCCCATTATACGCGTCAGCCATTATAGCTTGATGAATACATATTTTAAATATTTTTTAAATATAATAAATAATATAATGTATGTTTTAGAGCTTTTACTGCTACAAAATACAGTCCATATTAAATGACCAAAATGCTGTAACATCTGGTATTAGTTCACACCATCCATTTGTTTCCCTCCACAGCACACCATTTCTCTTTAATTTTGCCCACATTTCTGTCTTTCACAGGTTAAGAGCTCCAGGACATCTTTCTTGAGAGAACTGTTAACCATGATTGTATGTGATTTTGATGGCAATCAAACACGAACAATTAAATATTTAGTGATTTCCCTCACTAACATTTTGACAGGCTGGAGCTAAAGGTCTGGCTTTAAAAGCTCAGAACACAGCTGATTTAACTAGATAGAGAGGTCTTTATCTTTTATGGCTGGGGCATGACACCTGAAATCATTTACGGACTGTTAGAAAACATAATGTGTCAGAATTACACACACAGACACTATGCAATGCAGTTCCAAAGCAAGGAAGTGGATACTAGACCCCTAGCTCCCCTTGAAAATGTTAAAAAGTCAGAAACATACAATACCACGAAAGGTCTGACCATAACACTATATATTGTATTTAATGAAAGGCGAGGTCCGAAGACATGGGATTACTCAGTGGAAGTTGGATTTGGCGATGGAAATCTCAGAAAAAATAGGGAAGCAAATAAGGAATAACAAACTCAAAGGTTTCCAAGTATTTATCACATTAATCGGAATATAAATTAATATTTCACAGGTACTTAATCCCTTGTAGACTAAAACAAGCACACCCAACAGTTTCAGGCTTCTGCTGGAGATGTAGGAAAGAGAAGGGTTTCATTACCCATAAATGGTGGTAGTGTGAAGCTATTTAGACTTTTTGGAACAAAATCCTCAGTCATGTTGCCAAAATCCTAAAGGAGCTGATTCCCAGGGACCCAGATAAAATCCTAATGCATGTAGATGAGCCAAGGGGCGGGAGTAGGGTGAGAGTTTGGAAAATACTATTATACCATCTATTAGGTTCAGCTAAAGAAACTTATAATGGCATACTGGGGAAAAAAGACACCCCGTTGTGGTTGCAATGGATCATCACTCCATGACACACCCTGCCGAATGAGAAAATCCCACACAACATCTAGGGCACCAGTATATACAGTTTGGCAAAACCTGGGACCCACTGATAGACTATTTGACGTGGACGGTCCAGTGGAAAGACTAGTCACCCAGTCTAACGGCCCTTTAGCTATTTGGGATAATAAGATACATGGTATTTCTCTTTTATGCCCTGCAGTGGGCGAGAGACTGTGACCTGGTTGTGATATTCATTTGTATGGACTGCACTAAACTAATTATCAAAGGCGAAGCATAACATATAGAGGACATGACGGCCAAACCTCCCCTGGGTGCACTGTGCATCTATATCTAGTTCAGACATACCTTGTGTGGTCTATGCCCAGCATTTACTACGCCTCAGCTTCGTGGAGTCATGATTCTAGTTTTTGGATGGACTAACATTTCTTTAAGTATTGCTCAGAGACATTCTGGGTTTTTAGAGATGTATTCTAGAATATCAAGTCAATTGGGAAATGACCTTTGAACTGTTACTTTCCGCTATGCATTAATTAATGAACTTGAATTCTTTTGTGAAGTAACAAGAAATTCAGTGGTCATAAATCTATGGGTATGAACTGTTACGTGAACGTACACTTTAAAGGTCGAAGCCGTTGTGCCGACTGCATTAATTAATGAACTTTACTTCTTTTGTGAAGTAAGGGAAGAAATACTGTGGTCAAAAATCTAGGACTAAGATATGCATAGATCATTAACATTTAGGGTGCTAACATTTTTAGGAAGCTGAAACACAGGCCTTGAAGATTCGGATTTCACTGAGTTAATGACTGCCAAATAAAAACTTAAAGATCATCAATATTTGGAGGCACATTTACATATTAAGTTGAAGACAATTAGCTTACTTCTACGAAGGAAGTGTTCTGTGTGTTTCTGTGATTGCTTAAGGCTAGCAGCTTTCAGTTTTTGACCATCCAGCTATAAAGAACACCGAGATGGCTTCAAGGTATATCAGTGTCAATGTGAAAAGTTGGATGGTGAACATTCATGACAAATGGATGAGTGCCCAGAAGAGTGACGCATTTCATTCTATGCAGTGACTGGGGTAAGAGGTGAAAGAGTGCATCTCTGATGTGGAATCTGAAGTACAAGTTTTGTAATAAGTGGGAATACTGACAAATGCAAATTGATTATTTGGCGGAATGAAATAAGTGAATCTTGTGTATAAGCCCCATTAAGGGTGACTATCAATGGTACACTTTTAAAAATTCAATTATTTCACTGCTTTGATGTCAGCGCAGTGAAAATGATCTGATTATTGATGACGTCTGTGATGTGCCAATTCATGACAGTGATGAGGAGGAAAGGGCGAGTTATGCTTGATTAGCTAATCTGACCTGGGACCCCATATTTATTTTATTTATTTATTCTTTATTGTTAGATTAATTAAAATCTTACAATATGATGACAATACTTCCTGCTGTAAAAGTCCAGTTTTAAAAATAACAAAATAATAAAAACATGAATAAATGAAACAATCTTTCATATTATTAAATAGATTGGACTTAATACCGATTTCATAATACTATTTACATATTATATACATCATACATTACATTTCAATTTGATTTTGCTGGTACAACTTTGTCCTTAATATTAATAAAAACTTTACGAAAGCTGAGTTCAGTATTATATCGTCAGTGTGTAGACATCTTATCAATGCTTGTCTACAAGTCCGTACTCCTCGTGCGTTAAAATGCCTCTTAAGTATAGATTTTCTTTCAGTTCCGGACATACACACAGCAAGTGAGTAATGTTCTCTTCTCCCAGTTTACATAAGCGACAGAGCGTCAATTCCTCTGGTCTTAGCCATGGCATTAAATGACATAAGCCGGGGAAAACACCAAAACGAGCTTTTATAAAAATATGTTTATGCTTCGGGGTCCATGGGGTTTCAAGGTATGATTGGGCTTTCACCTTTGTATAACCATTCATTAGTGGGCAGGCATGTTTTCTTTTTGCGAAAGAATCTTTATCCATAAGCAGTGATAGATGTTTTGTTATTTTATTGATAGATTTTTTTTAAATGAATCTGTAGTTATTGGCATATCCCAGATCGGATTCGCTGAGTATTCGTCTAATGCAGCGTGTAGGTACTTCCAGGCCTGGGATTTCCAATTTTCGTTTATTTCCTGCCATAATAATTTGGACATTTGACTTACGTTATCCATTTTTATTCTTTTCCATACTTTTATAAATTGGCCTTTTCGTGCAAGTCACTGGTTAGTTAACCCAAATTCCAATCTTATCTGTGCAGGCGATGCATTGTGTGGAAGATAAAAGAGGGTTTTAAAAGTTTTTGTCACAGCATTATTGATGATCCCAGAGTCTTTCCCACACAGTGCTTCGCTACCATACGTTAAAGTTGGCAACAGTTTTGCCGATATTATTTTTAAAAATGGTCGGTAACTCAGCCCTCCTAATGACTTCTGCAAGATTCTAAATGCACTTATCAGGGTGTTTGCTTTCCTTTGCATATCAATCTTATGTGGGAGAAAAGTTCCTTTATCATCAAATAATACTCCCAGGTATTTATATGTTCTTACTTGTTCTAATTGCGATTTATCAAGGAACCATTTGTGCTTGTATTTTGACCTTACATTTTTGTTAACCTCCATGATTTTTGTCTTTGTTTCATCTATAACCATTCCATTTTCTTTTGATTACCTTGATATCCTATTTATCAGGCGTTGCAGCCCGATCTTTGTTTGGCTAAGTAAGATGACATTGTCTGCATATAGCAGATTTCTTATCCGAGTACTAGCTAATTTAGGAGGATAGGCATTCACTTCGTCCAGCGCTTGTGTTAGGTCTGCTAAGAACAGGTTAAAAAGTAGTGGGGCCAGTACACACCCTTGCTTTAAGCCTGTGGAAGTTGGAATTTCCTTCGTTACAGACGAACCGTCTCCCATCCGGACTCTGACCCAAGTGTCAGAGTAGAGGAGTTGGATTGATGTTAAAAGGGACAATGGGATACCTTGATCCTTCAACTTTTGCCACAGAAGTTGTCTGTGTACACAATCGAAGGCCGATTTAAAATCCACGAAGCACATATACAGTGGTTGTTTCTTTGCAATGCATTTATCCATTAGCACTGATAGCACAAGTATATTTGTTGTAGTGTCTAATCCTTGTATAAATCCTGTTTGATTGGGTGGAATTATCTGTTTCTCCTTTGCCCATACAGATAGAGTTGATAATAAAACTCCTGCAAATAATTTAGCATCTGTGTCTTGTAAAGTAATTAATCGGTAATTTTCAGGCTGATCCCAATCTCCTTTTTTTATAAATTGTGATATTAACGAACCCCTCCAAGTTTCAGGTATTGTCGATGTCCTGATAATTTCTTTAAATATTTTTGTGAGATATCCTGACCATAGGCCGGGGTCTTCCTTAAAAAGTGCAAATGGGATACCATTGGGACCAGGTGCGCTGTCTTTTTGTTTCCGTATTAATTTACATAGTTGATTTTTTGTTATATCAATTTCACAATCCAAATCCTTTCTTGACGTATCAGTCATATTCCCACTACCTTCCAGATGATTTGTTTCCCAGTCGGTGTTTAGGTGTATTGTCAGGAATCTAACCCGATGATACCGCTGTTTTATTAGGTCGTGCTAAACCATTTATCGTTTTCCAAAATTCCCTAGAGTTCGATTGATTACTAGCGTATAGCACTTTGGCCCAGAGATCATGCTTTGTATGGTTCCTTTCGTTGCAGATTAACCTCTGCAGATTATGGTCAATACTTTTTAATTAGAACGTAAATCCACATCATTTGGGTATTTTTTTATCGGTCTCCTAAGATTGTTGCGTGTTCTTCTCATAATCCGCGTTGTATAGGATACATTAATTTTATTCCTTTTTCCAACATGTGTCTTTTGATTTTTCTTATGATGAGGTTTTAGCTCATAAGTTTTAACTAGTTTTTGTATAAAATATACCCATTGTTCCGTTACAGATAAAGATTTTTCTTCAAAGCATTCTTTAACCAATTTTTGGGCCAATTTGTTAGTGTCTTCTTTAGAATGTTCTTTCCAGATTAGTCTCCTGTAATTGATTGTTCCCGTCTGGCCAGGCATAGTTACATATGTTTCATGCTTTATACCATATAGGTTTGCGAAAAGTATTTGCTGACTATGATCGCTGTCCGACACTTTCCCAATGTGGAAAGAAGTTACATTGCTAAATATATTTAAGGATACTATCGTATAATCAATTCTTGATTTGTGTTTTAGTGAATGATATGTCCATGCTGGAGGTGAATCTTGGGGTAGTCTCCCATTTAAAATTCTTAATCCCATTGCTTCTATATCTTTAACGAAGCTTATGCCTATTTTGCTTTGACTGGGGTTCGTTGCTGCAGATGTTGTTTGCTGAGGGATTGCCCATTGATAATCCTGTTGTTGAATTATGTCATCTCTTAAATAGGGTATGAGCAAGTTTAAGTTGAAATCCCCTGAAATGATGTATTCTGTGAATGGGTCTTCCATCATTTGCTGTAATAAAAAAGTGGTAAGAGTAGTGCACATATTACTCCATGCGTTTACTGTAGGGTGTATATATAGGTTTATTATTAATAAAGATTTTGATTGATTATTTTCCATACACCGTAGCTTTACTGTTAGTAGATTGGCGTTATTCATAATCACTTGTTCATGCTCCACTCTCAAATCTATGGCTATAAATGTTGCCAGGCCCCCACTGGGGCGTCCACATGTGTGTTGTTTGATTGCTGGCTCAAAATATCCTTTATAACCATCGAGCATTACAGGATTAATGGACCAAGTTTCCTGTAAGAGAATAACCTGATAGTTATTTGACAGAGTTTAGGTGATTATTTATTTTTTTACGTACCCCCATTTATGTTCCATGAGCAAAATTTTAGCGACTCGCTTTTTTTATATATTTTTTCTTTTGGTCTTCTTGGTTTATTCTGTCATTGTAAGTCGGTTCCATGAAGGGCCATACTAATCCATTTTTCATTTAATCTAATTGGCTTTTCTATTTTAATATGATTAATTGTCAGATCTACTGATTTGTCCATTTTTCCAATGGGATTTTTCAATATTGAGAAAACCTGGTGGCTTGTTTTTTTTGTTGGAGATTCGAGGTCGCGTTTATGATAAATGGTCTTGGATATACTATTGGGTGAGGCCTACTAATTATTATTCCCCAGCTAAGGAATGTTTCTTTTTCATTAATGATTAATTCCGCTACAAGGCCAGAATTCAAAGTTATCAATGTTGTTTCTTGGCTACTTTCTGTGTTTGGAAGGAATTCTATAGCTTCAATGTTTTCACTTGAAACTTTTTCTAATGATGGAATAGATTTAAAGAGGTGAAGGATATTTCCTCTGTTTAATATATCGTGTCTGCCTCTAGAACAATATTCAGGTTTAAAAATCAATTGTGTTTTACCGCTGACTAGTGATTTCTCACTTCCATCCTTTACAGTGGCTAAATGATCTTTGTTTGAGAATTTCTCACTTCCATCCTTTACAGTGGCTAAATGATCCTTGTTTGCGAACTTCCGATACTCCTTGGTTTGTTCCATCATATCATTTCGGGCCATATTTATTTGATTTTGAGAGTGTTGCAGGTTTTGTTTTAAGCTTTGATTTGAGTTTTGGTGTACCTGGAATGTTCTTTGTATTGCTGGTGCAATATGTCTTTCCACATCATCATTCCACGGTTCTTTAACTTTAACTGGTATAGGTAGACTCTTTAATTTTTCCCTCTTTTCCCACAATAAGCCTTTTTTATCAATTGATAACTTCTCTAAACCTCCATGGTTTTCTGGCGACAACTTCTTTTACTGTCGAGTTTTTATTTATCCCTTCTATCTCTGGTTCATAAGAATTTCCTCCACTTGTATTTGTTACACTGAGTATACCTTTTTGATTACATGGCTCATTAGTTTGTTCGCTCAGATTTTTTTCACTTTTACCTTTGTTGAATAAGGCAAAATACTTGGTTATAGAGATCTGTTCTCCATGTGGTTCTTTGTCCTGATTTCCCATTGTTTCCTTATTTTGTTTTGGTCCGTCAACGCCCATTACACTAGGTTCTGCTTCCTGACATTGTATTGTAATTACTGAGTTGCGATTGGCCTTATTTCTTGCTTTTCGTAATTTTTTCTTATGTTTCTTTGTCAAACTGAAAGGTGGAGAAACAGCTTCCTTAACCTCCTGGTCTTCAATGGTTTCTTCTGTACGTGGGTCAATCGATTTTTTTGCACCATTTGACATCCTTCCCTCTTGTTGTTGGTTCTGGCCTGCTGTCGTTGTTGAGTTATCCATGCTTGCCGTTTCACTCGGGGCATTCAATTGGACAGCATCACTTTGCTGTTTTATGTTATTAATTGATCCAGTGTCCTTTATTTTTCTATTTGCCGTTCTTTGTATTTTCCGATTTGAAGACTCAATTTTACATCTTCAAGTATTGAGTTCATTACATCCGGTATTGTTACCAATTTATTAATTATTGGGGCACATGTACAGTCAAGGTATGCTGCGGTGGCTTGCGTTTGAGCTCTTACTATCAGGCTATTTAACTGAGGCAATTTCTGATCTATTCCAGCCACCGCATTTGCCATCACATTAAGTAAGTCAATTTGGATCTCCATTTTATTAGACTGAAATGTCAGAGCTTCTAGAGTCAGTGATGACGTTCGATAAAAGATATCCCATATTGACCCCAAATCCTGATTGCCTGCGGCTGGGAACTTCTGATTTTGCTGGAATTCGTAATCACATTGGGTAATATTAACAGAACCCATTAGGGATTTAATTGCTCTTAATCTGTCTTTTTGGTGTAGCTAGGGCATTTATTATCACTACAGGTATTCCTGATGCTCGGAGTACTGCAGAGCTGTATATTATCCTCTTTTATTCCTAATTCTCCTTTATTTCCTTGATGGTCGTCTAATTCATCTATACGATCGTTAAAGGGTATGCTGTTCTCCATATCCAGTCTTATTTCTGAAACTGTGCCCCGGGAGGCGTTACTACTATTCGCTCCGGACTGTGTTGCCTGGGCACCAGCTACTAATGGCTCTTGAATTACCTGGTTGACCACCGGCCGTGGAGGTAGAGACTCCATCTCCAACTCAATTTGTTTCTTCTTAATTTCTACTTTGACCTCCAGGGGTGGCGGAGCCCTCGTTATCCACATTGTCTGAGGTATTTCTAATGCTTCCATATCCTTTTGTTCCCCTTGCATTGTTGGTGCTATGCTTAGCATTTCAAGGTCTGTGATATGCCCCTCTGTCATGCCTACATTTTCCTTTTCCCCAAGATGCGAGCACTTGTTCAAACTTTGTGAACCTAGATCTCGACAGGCAACTTGCATCTTATTGATTGGTTTGATCGGAGATTTAAGGTTGGTTGCTTCTGTTGCTGTTTGCATTGTCATGATAGCTCCAAGCGGGTCTTTCATAAAAATCAAACTTGTGTGGGATTTTCATAGACTTTTCGAACATACGTGCAATTGGAGAAATTAGCGATTGGTTCCCTCCAGCGATATTTGCTTTTACTTTTTTTATCGCTTTTGACGCCTGCACTTTTCTTGCTCTTCTAATGGGACGACCAGAGGCCCTTTCTTTTCCTGAGCGCATGCTAACTATTATCAAAGTTGATGGTAGTGTTACGTTAGTGTTACGTTAGTCTCAAATCTTAGTTTGTTCCTTATTTTATTCCTTATTTTTGAAGATTTTTTTTATTTTTTTTTATTGGGTTTTGATGAGATTAGGTTCTGATATGGGGGAACTTTCCAATTTATGTCCGTTTTGCGCCAATCTAAAAGCTGAATACTAGTCTGAGTGATATGCTGATGTTTATGCTGTAATTAGGTGAGCTAGTTGCAGGACGAGGGTAGATAGTAAAGGGGCGACCCTGAGTTGTGCCCCAGTTACCCTTAGGGCAAGTGAGACAAACTTGAATACCTCGGGTTAGCCCGGGCCGCCTCGGCGGTATGCACTCGGTGGCCACTGAGTGGTGTGAGCCACACTCGCCACGCTTGCCAGCAAGCAGGGACCGGGTCCCTATGTCCCAGACTATCTACAGACCTCTAGTGCAACTACTCTTGGGCCAAAGCTGGCCCAAATCTGGAGAACTATAGAATAACGTGGCACAATCGAGCTTCGCCTTTCCCCCGCGGCGCCACTCACCTCTTGCTGACCTTCTCAGCTGGCTTGGCTCGTTGCAATTCTCTCAGCTGGCTTGGCTCGTTGCAATCACTCTAGCTTGTATCAAATAAAAATATCCGATCAGGATGCTGGTGTCTCAAAACTTCTTACATGCCTCAATTTCTGCTCTTTAGAAACTGTGAGCACTTTGAGGCACTATCCAGCACTATCCCGGCTGTCTCCCAAGCTGTCTCTCAGCCGCTGATGTGAGAAACTTTACCGCCGTCCGCCAATTCAGCGTATCTACTCTCCGCTGCGTCTCGTAGCAGCCACAGCCGCAGCACTATCCAGGCTGTCTCTCCCAGCTGTTTTCTCAGGAAGACAGGAGATGTCAAGAGTGAGCGGGCAGCAAGTGGGGGTGCGCGCCTGAGGTGCCACAAACCGCACCCGGTCTGACCGGGCCGTCTGCGCGGCACCTGGGGCCCACGCTTCACGGCAGCCTACTGCGGCTGCTGCACTTGCTGCTCTCTGCTTCCCAAGCTCTCTACAACCTCTTCCTCCACCGCCATGACCCTCCGCACTGAGCAGGGGAGGGAGTGATGGGCGGGGGGGGGGAGGGAACCTCGCGGTGCGAATTCCTCTCGCCGTTAGCCCGCGGCTCCAAACGCCGGCTCCAAATGCCGCAGCCCCCAAACGCCAGCTCCGACTCCGCTACTGCTGCTGCTACGTGCTGCTGTGTCCGCTACGTAAATGCTGAATTTCAATCATTTGTGGTTTTCGGATCGCAAACATAATTTACTTTAAATGATGCTATTTTTTTTTAAACCGTCTAGTTTTAGATCTTAGTCGAGAGCCGTTTAGTTTTGCTGTAATACACTTGCACACGTCTAACGTCTGCCTGTACCCGTCCTCAGTTGCAGCTGGCCACACCTTCCTGATGAGCCCTGTAGGCTGTGGAGATTGCCACACAGACCCCCTAACTATGGACCCCCAAGGTCATGTCCTACTATGGTCTAGGTGCAGGTTGCAGCCACGACATTCGCCCAACCCCTCAGATCCTAAGATCACATGGCCTGACTTTTCACCCTGCCCTTCGACCCCAAGAGTTCTCTGTACCTGGACTATAGCAGTACACAGCCACTGGGTGGAGAGCATGGAAGAGAGTTTAGACTCCATTTACAACGTCAACTGTGTATACAAATAATAAACACTTCTGCAATTACGCCCACTTGAAACACAGTTTTGTAAACATAAGCCGAAATGCAGCAGTACCACTTTAAACACCCAGAAGTCACTACAGTGGATACAAATAGAAACATGGATATATTTCCACTGACAAACATGTATAAAATAGTCGTTTGTGGCTTCCGTGAAGTCATCAAAGATGTCATTTATGAGGTCATTTTTACAGGTAAGGAAGGTCGCATGTAATTACTTTCTTTAACCACTTACTACTCGTGTTTGGAAGAAGCAACACTTTAATCACGTATATGTCACTGTTATAAAAACAAAATAAAAGTTCGTCTTTCCAACGTCAGCAAACAGATGCGGCAAAGAGAGTTTCTTCCTGGCTTTATTTTGTAATTAATTTTACTCTGCAGGAGAAGAGGTGCGGACCCCTGCAAGTGCTTCTTTTAGTTTCATCTGCGGCAGTGGCGCAACAAGCACATCAAGGTATTAATGCAAACAAGGAAATTAAGCTCCCCCCAAATCGCCAGGTTTTGTAGCAAAAAGGAGCAACAATTTGGGTAAAGTGGGCTCCTCCCACCCCAGTGCCCAGGTACCACTGCACCTACTGCACTATTAACAGCTACATCTCTGCTCTGTGGTGAGGAACAGGAAGTCCGCATTTTCAGTCCCATGTGGCGGGAGCTAGGACCTCTTTGTTGCCCCTGATCCTTTTCCACTCATTCTTTGTGTGGGAGCAGAGATCAGGGTAGCATGGGAAGGCTGGACGCTTGTAATGACATTAGGAGGCTAGAAGAGCTAGCAGTGGCCCTAGTCCTCCTTCACAGGCACCAACAAATGGAAACTGCTCTTGTCCCCTGGCCGAGGGGGGGATGGGGAAATGGGTAAAGGGATTAGAGAACAACTCGGGTATTTTTTGTTGGCGACTTGGTCCCTAAACTAGATCAGGCGAGTAAAGGAGTACAACGATTTTGCCCAATATGGGGTCGTTCTATGAGTTTGTTTTGTTAATTCTACTCACCCTCAGTTGAAATGATTAAACAAAATGTTCAAATTGTTTTCTCAATGTTTATGAACCGAGAGTACTGTTTTGCAACCCAAAAATGACAAGCAAGAGAGAAAAAGCGTTAAGCTAACCAACAAGGTTTTATTTCTTTCAAAATGTTTTATTTAAGGTCTAAATCATTTTAATCAACAAATTATAGTGGAGTAAAAATAGAAACAGGAACACCCATATAGGATGCACTGCATAATAGTTTCCATTTGAAACTCTGACTGTTATCCCAACAGCTAACATAGCAGGCCCTTGTGAGCCACTATGGAGGAAAGGGAGAAAGACACAAAACGTTAGATGTTCACACACTCTCTCAGCTAAGTCTTCCGGAGGAAGACTCTGGTCCACCCAATGATCGACCCCCCTTCCCTGTAGTTACAGAAACACCCCACATCAAAAACCATACCACCCAGTGGAAGCAGCCTTCAACTGCGTAGTAAAGTCCACAGCTGCCAGGTAGCCTTTCACTACTAGACCACTCTTTAAATCTAAGAAGGCTTTTTTTCCAGACCAGGAACTGAGGACTCCTTCCCGCACTCTTCCCAGGCTGAAAGAAATCCGACTTGTGCTTCTTCTATCATACAAAGAAGCTCTTCCGAACCTCTATCTAAAGGGTACAGGTGGGGATCAATATTGGTCCTGTGGTATCTCCTCACTTCTCACCTGTGCGTCCTGCACACCACCACAAATCTATGAGAGAAAACTGTGGCATCCAGCTCTGGGAGGGAATCTGGAGCAAGTTGGGTCTATGTAGCCCCAGATACACTTGGTGGTAACAGGCCAGTGGATGACCACCCACTGTAACACATCTTCTTGCAGACAAAAACCTTCAATGGCTCCCTTTCCCAGGCGCGATTTTGAAATCTGCTGTGGCTCCATTTATGCTACAGAGCTAATGGGGGTAAATCTACTCCACTTCATTGCCTTTGACCCTCACAAATATACATCAACACCCCTCAGGCCACCTCCAGCTCCAAGTAGGGTTGAACTGCCATCACAGAGTCTCACAGTATTCTGTGAGCCAGCCGGGCACTGGGTAAAGAAGTGGTCCTCACAGCGTCTGATGCTGGAACAGACCACAGTTACGCCACCCCCATTCCCTTTTATTTCTTCTCTTAATTTTCTAAAAACGCTGTATATATTTACCATCGACAAATCATCAAAAGTAGGACTGCCTGTTAACTAGTGGTCTAAGTCTGGTGTTAATCTCGCAAGCAGTGTTTGCTGAACAAAAATTTGAATAATAGTTTTAATGGAAAAGACAACTTTCTGGATAATCTGTAAACATTTCTGTCATGAACAATTTGCACCAAGTTTGGCAGGAACAATCACAGATGGGTGCATATTTTATGCGGTTAAGTGTCACACAAATGTGATACACACACGCAGAGTTGACGATGGCTGTAAACATTAAGGTTACAAAAATCAGGGCAGTCTCATCACTTGCTTGTACATTTCTGTTTTGCCAGTGGAGACTTTGTATTAGAGGCAAGAAACACTGAATACACAAGAGGTATACGTAATTACCAAATGTGGCCTAGTGGGTATAAGATCTTGCTCCAAGCATATTTACTGTGAGGAAACCAAGCTAGCAGATGAATACATAAGGGCAGGACGTTCACCAACAACGCAAGCCATACTAGGGCGACGTAAACTATTAACTTCTTGCTCATTGCTTTCACCCGTCCCCACAATAACTGGCATTTAGCTCAGGCCTACATGCACATGTCTCAACACTTCCCAGGTCACTAAGGTACTCCACTATAACAGCTAACAATCCTGTAGCTGGAAAACCCCTGCTATCTCGAAAGATTTAACTCAACAGTGACGTTTCTTTCAGTTACTCATGACTGTCTTGGTACATAGCCCGTAACAGCTGGTCTGCAAATCATCAGCTGACAGCCATTAACTAAGCAGCTGATTTAACGGAGTTCAAGCTGCTGTTCTTATTAATTGCTGGTAGACCACCCCCACACACACATTGTGCAGTGTATGTGTTGAAAGGGGGAAAGGCGAGGGTTACCTTAAGCGTCTGCATTTTTTCCCGTACTTGGGTGCTGAATGTCACTGGCTTGAGCACAGGCAAGAACCAGCACAGCCAACAGGTCCCCACCTACTGACACTGTCTGATCCTCATAGAGGACCAGCTAAAGTGGGTTTAGGAGCTTTGGTGGAGGATTCGAGAGCACCTGAATATTGCAGCTAATGACTTGTACTGCTACTGAAAAGGTCTTGGTGTCCTCCACAGACTTAACCCCTGCCTTTCTTATGTCAATTCTACAGAGCACGGATGCTGCATCTGCTTACGGGCTCAGTGAGTTGCAATCTCCATATTTATGCCTCCTGAACAAAGGCAAGCTGCACAGGTCTGTAAACAGGTTTGAGGGAGTTGTCGAACCGGGTATGAGATCACTGAAGACCACTCTGGTAATCGCCCTGATATGAGAGTGGTTGTGTATGACATGGGTACGTGCGAGTTAGGATATATTTTAGAACTTCTGGTCATATAAAGTAGTCCTCTTGCCCGTTAGGGCTACCCTTGGAATATGATGGTGACCACTGTGATGTGATGGCCATCCAAGGCTGCTGGTTGCCACCCCTGGCATGTGACAACCATGCCCAACATACGATTGCTATACTTCTCATTGGCTTAGGCTCTAGCTTAAAGAACATTTGAAGCTGTTCCAGGCAATTGATGGTGGTACACGGGCATATGCGACTGTCCATGGGACTGTGAAGCCATATTTGTCCATGCATGAGCGGAAGTAAACAAGGAATCTATGTCAGCAGTATGAAATTGTGACATGGTGTGGCAAGAAGGCCGACAAAATGTGTTGCTGAGAGGCTCCGACTCCCCCCCCCCCCAACCCTCTGATAAAGTCTTGCGCAATCCTGCCTCAAGCCCTATCAAAATGGCCTGCAACAATTTTATGGAACTATGCTGCTCTGCCTCATTTACAGTGATATCTGAGGTGGATCACACTTTTCTGGGAGCTCAGTTTGGGGGGAGCAGGAATTGCCCCACCCCCTGGTTGATAGTCTGAAGGAATAGACAAGCTCTGGTAGTCTGTGTTAAAACCGAGCGTGCCCTTAGGGTGTGAAGCGAACTCAATGCCCCATGCTTCCCCCAGGGGGCTAGGCTGGAGTTCCACATCACACCTGTGAGCAGGGTGGACCTTGGCTGCTGCATTCCACATCCAGGCTGTTTAGTAAAAGCAGCGAGGAATCCAGTACAATACTAAAAGATTCCCATGTAAACGGACTATACAAGGAAAGTGAAGACTCAAAGATAATAATACCTGGAAGTGAACCAAAGCTACGAGCAATGAACCTCAAATACATGCTGCTCTACCTAGCCCATCTTTGAGTTATAGCAAATGGAAAAGGCAACTTCTTTGACCAGCCCGAGGATGTCAGAACCTTGCTTGAGATCTGGAACAGGCCTCCACCTAAATAACTGGCCCGGCTCCACCATGCCATGGATGGGGCAGATCCTGGGGCTGGGCACAAGGCTGCTGGCACAGAGACTGCAGGAAGGAAAACACCCTGAATGATGCTACAGGAGGATGGCACCATACGAGGCCAGAGATCAGTCTCTTTGAAGTTCTTTTGGACACCTTCTGGCTCACCTGAATGAGCACCCACATCCACTAAGTCAAAGACTATTTAGGCATGGTGACCAGCCAGATGTTGGCATGGTTATTAAAACATGAAAGACCCCAAACAAATATACTGAGCTTGTGCCAGGAGGAGAGGCATCGTAGCCTGTGAGCAAATAAATGATAAATGCAGGCTGTTTCTTGACAGGGGCTATGCTCAACCCAATGATCTACCAGGAGCAGAGATCCTAGACTACTTAAGTCTGATGGAGTTCCCAAGGTTGATGGATGAACAGCCCATCAGCTTAGAGGCCCTCCTCTTTTCAGATAGGCTTAAGGATTTCCAAGCTGGGATGCAGAAGCGCAAAAACCTGGCACGGGTGGTACAATCACTAACCTATACAAGAAAATACCTTCACTGTTCCTATAGAGACTACTGGGACCTCTCTGCCAGAGATTGCTGGTTCTTAATAATGGAACAGATGAAACTCAGATATCAGCCTAGCAAACCTTGTCAATGCTGAACACAGATTTAAAGCTGCTCAGCAAATCCCTAGCAAAAAGACTCCTGCAGGTGATAAGAGTTCTAATCCATGAAGATCAAAGGAGATGTAGTCCTGGTGGGAGTATGTTGCGTAATATTAGGTGACTAACACGTTATGCTCTCGCCAGAGAAGATTATGCCCTGGCGACCCTAGATAAAGAGTGCTCCTTTGACACTGTGGGCTGGGACTACACCTAACTCGTTATGGAATAGGCTTTGGGCCCACTTTTATAGAGTATGTCAGACTTTAGTCATGGACATTGGAGAGAGGAGCCTGTGAGGGCTGTCCGTTATCTCCTATGATGTTTGTGCTTGCAGTAGAGAAGCTGGCCTGTAGGCTGACAGGTAATGGCACAATGAGGCATACAGACAGGGATCACACCACATATTGCGTCAATGTACGTTGACAGTCAACTTAAAAATCCGGCCCAAATTGTGCCCTCCTACTCTTTTAACTCAAGACGTTTGTAGAAATTTCTGGACTAAAAACCAACTGGAGCAATACAGACTTTCCTCTGGGCAGGCTGGGAGGGTTCACAGGTAGCTCCCTCCCTAGTCTGGGGATAGAATGGAAAAATAAGAATTCTAGGTACTTAGTACACATGACTCCACAGCACAGGTTACCCTTGATATGGGGAGAATTCCTAAGGGTCTTAAGAATTCTGTGAAATTCTGGAGGGCCCTTCCCTATATCCATTACGGGTAGAATGCCTTGTGCTGCCGAATTCTATGTGCCCTATTTTATTTAGCTTGTTTTTTTTAACTGGACAGTTAATGTGTTCTTTGGGTTGGGAGGGCAAATGCAGCTGGGCCAAATTAGCTACTGTGAAACTCCCATAGTTGAGGGAGGACTGGGCCTTCCTGACCTTGTTGTATATTATACAGCAACACAGCTACAACATGCTGTACACCGGTTTGATGGTGGGGAAAACTGGGAGAAGATCCTTCTAGCTGGTTCTCATATGCAATACACAATGCCAGAAGCATTCACAATGGAGAAGAACATCCCTAAAGATATCCCATATTTTATCCGGCAAGTTAGGAAGATCTGGCGAAGGAGGTACTCAAAAGACCCCTGTTTACATTGAACATTCCACTATAGTCCACAAAGGCTGTCAAAAATGTGGCTAAGGACACAGTTTGTCATCTGAGCAGGCACAGGAAGCATATGGAATAAGTCTAGGGCAGGTCCTTCAGTACGCTAGGCTGGCTCACATCACCAGAAAAATCTGAAACACATTACCAGAAGCACCCCTAGAAACAAATGTTATGACACAAATATTAATCCTGGCTGGTAGGAGGCGATATTAACACACCTTGACCCAGCCTTAGTGCAGGATGAATGGATAGAGACAGAACAGGCCCATGGGAAATTGATGGACGACTGCCAAGAGACACTAACACATTTTGGAAGATAGTGAGAGCCGGTTCAACGAATCTCCATCAATGCATGTTTTAAACAAACACAATTTTATTTGTTTCAGAAAACCTACCTTTACTTCCACAAAACTCACACTAATTTACCCTGGCAGATCATCTGAATGTATTAAGTGCAGATTACAGGGCGCGGACTGCCTGCATGTGACATGGAGCTGTTGCTGGGTTCTGGAATGAAGTGGCGGAAAGCTTGTCTGCAGCAATGGGTACACTGCTCAAGAACTCCATAAAACAATGCTTATTAGGGGTATTTCCTAATAGAGGAAACTGTAAAATGAGATTACATATGCTCTCCCTGGGAACTGTTCTAGCAAAAATATGTTTAATATTTCATTGGGTGAATCCTTGTGCCCCAAAGTACATCCAGTGGAAAAAAGACACGATGAAAGGAATAGGTTATAGTGCGGGAACACCACATGAAGGTCATGAGAAAGGATGATAAGCTGAAAGAAGATCTAGCTCAATTGGAAGAGATGTTAGCAAAGTTGATTGGCCTCCCAAAAAAATGCCACCTTGACAAAACTGTATGATTGATGGAAAATAGCATACTAGGCTATTTTTTAGTTAAACCTTTTTTTATGGTGTAAAAGATAACATGGATGTAGGCCAAATACAAGGTGTCAGGATGATAAAAATTTCTTAATGCTCTGTTAACTGCACTGTCGAATATTATTGCTGAAAATTAATAAAAAGATTTTAAAAAACAGTAAGAAACCATTTTGTTTGAATTACACATTGTCTGACTCAAATTGCATGAATGAAAAATTGGATTTTAGCTTGAAAGTGAAATTAGCATGAATCAACCAACATTCGTTTTAAATGAATCACACCTCTTGTTAAAGTACAATTTAACAACTGGGCCCACTCGCCCCAAATATTTGTCACTCGTAATTGGCCCATGCCAACTACCCTCCTCTTTTGGTTTTTAGCTCTCACCGACATCAACTAGTAAGTCTTTATATACATCTTGTCCATTCAATTTAATTTTGTTTTAGAAGTCAGTGATTCATCTTAATTATATTTTCCACCTTTAGAGTCGGACAAATTACTTATTAGTAAAAAAAAAAAATTAGATGGTACTTTATTTACTAAATATGAAAAGCTGGTGTTTATGATCAAAATTAGTGTATTTTCGGAAAACAGCAAGATGAGGTTTTGATACAAAGGGATTATTATCTAAAAATATAAATTAAAAGGATATCTGTGGACAAAATAATTCTTATCTTTAAGAAAATGGCAATCTTTCGTTTGGGCGAAAAATTAGTTGATTAACTAAAACTGAAATACTGGCATTTACGAACACAACAAGTTCAAATAAAAAAGTGGAACGAGAAACACCCAGATTAATAGAACTTATCAGGAGTTCCAGGGAAACAGAGTGGGGCATGGGACATATAAAATCAGGCCCCCTACGAACAATGGTTCACATACACAAAAGAGAAAGAAATGGACATAAAATATGATGGGAACTATTCTAATCCACCGTGAATATCCCTGGGCAGAATTTCCTACCACCCCATGAGGTGTAGTTTCAGTTTTTAAGCAAAGCAATCTAACAGTCGATATCATTACATATCCTGTGTTACTAGAGAAAAAATGTTTTATAGAAATGCTTTGGCCAACGTTCAGACCAAATGGAATAACTGAAGCAGAATTTCAAAACTTCCAGTGCAGTCCAAAGTAAATAGGACTCGCTATACTAGAGGCACTTGGCATTCTAGATTACTCAAGCATCGCCTTAGAGGAGTGTACGGTACACAACTCCAAAAACAGAAAATATGTCTCAAGCGGATGGAAAAACAAAGATAACACGTCAATGCCCAGATGCCAACTTATGATGCGTTAACTAAAAGAAATTACAGAGAATAATCTTGGTAGACAAAACCTGTCCCTCCAATGCCAAAAAACGTGTACCATTAATGTTGAGCAAAACAAAACCATGGTATTTATGGTGCCCCAGAATAGCAAAATCAGCTCCACCAAATATTATATGAAAAGACAATTTACATGTATAGTGATTATTATTACTACTACGAATCTTATGAATATTAATATAAAAAAAAACCACAAATCAGCTTAAGACATACCAGAAAGGATGGGGGGGCGTGGCTAGCGGGCCAACATGGCGGACGCGAGCTGTTAGTGCTCCGCCAGTAAACCATTCGTTATCCTGACTATCGCCCAACACCCGAGCCATCCATGCCTGGAAGGTGCAGGAATCAACTGGGAATGGGCCACGGTCACTGAAGAGACCTTGCAGTGATCGTAAGACTGGATGCAGCCCGAGTTATCGCCGTGAAGAGATTTGCGGCCTACACAGCCAGCCAGCGAGCAGAGGAAAAGCGCGGTAGCCGCCAAGCAGGAGCCGATACGGTGTGCGGTGGTGCCTATAATCTCGGCAGGGCACGCCTGTAGAACTGAGCAACGCCAGCGCTGGCGAGGGTAATCACCTACCTGTCGCTAGCAGCGCCCCAGATGGAAGCGGCTATCCGGTGGCCGTTGGGCAGCAACACTTCACCCCAAGCGGCCTGATGGAGGCGGTCCTGGCCGATTAACTTATCGCCTATGAGCGACTTCAACTGACGGAGGTACAGCCATGCAGGGACGGTGTGCGTGCGGCCCAGCGAACTGGAGAGGCCCCGAGGTGGCGTGCCGGCCGTCCTGTGGACGGCGGTGTCGGACTGCGCTGCAGCGGCGCCCAGAAGGAGGAGCCAGCCACAGCCCATGAGGAGGTCGGAGCCCGTGAGGAGGACGCCGAAAAGAGAGACTGCAGAGGTACGTGCCTGGCTGCGGTAGGAGTTGCGCTGTGAGGCGGCAGCAACCCAGTGACCGGCGATACGCCGCGTCTCACACTAAGGCCCCGATCGGAGGAAACCCCCCCCTGGAAGGAAAGGCTAGAGTACCTCACGCTAATTGTATGCACGGTGCTGCAGTCAGCACAAACTACTAAGAGACGCAACGTGCAACTAGAGGCCCACGCGACCAGGCCGGCGGGAGTAGGCTATCACCAGCAAGGGAGAAAGTGGAGGCCCAAGGAGTACGTGGTCGACGCTGGTGATGGGGGAGCCCCCCCCCCTCCTGAAGGCACAGCGGCGCGTAAACACGCCTGACCGGTGCCCACGGTATCCTGGGGCCACAGAGAACCCGGAAATCAGCGGGGAGAACAGTCTACCAGCAGGACGACTCAAGGCCATATATGGGGGACGCCTATCAGGTAAACTGCGACGACTGGTGAGAGCTAACACCTGGGAGTGAGTAAGATGCCCTTCACTAGCCCCTGCACACCCATCCCGCCAACCGGGGACGACCTGCAGAGACACTAGGGACGGCGTAAACGATACCGTTGGGAGACTTGAAGGTGCACTGAACTGCATGCCCCCGATCATGGCGCTAGTCCAACAGACACCGGGTGAGGGAGGCGCTGTGCCCCCAACGTTGTGGAGGTGGACGCAGAGCTGAAGAACAGAGCGATACAAAAGGGGATGATGGACGGAACGTTTGAGCCAATCAAACACTCACCCCCAGTCAACTGATCTGGGTTTAATCCATCATCATTCTTTAGCTCACTCCACCACCCCAGTTCAGACATGGCCATATGCAAATCAGTCTGACCCTGTGCCTCATGGGAACAGTACAGCCCGAACTGCCAAGCCATGTCTTCCCTGGACCGGAAACAAGCATCCTAGGACCGGTTTCTGAAGAACAGAGCAAGAGATCACACGTAGGAAATAACGTGACACCAGACGGAAATACCCAGGGTAAGAGGTGCCCAGCATTAGCATACTAAGGTCCTCTGAACATACCGGGGCCACAAACTGGGATAGCCTGGTGCGGACCTGAAAAGATACACCCCTGTAGGCCCCCGCTCTACACCTGGTACAGTCCTGCTGAAAACCAGCAACGCACCAAGACTGAGGAGGCTCAGCAAAGGCCGGCAATAGACACACTGAGGAGCCCCAACCACCAGGTTAGCCACCAGGCGTACAGTAATTGAAACAGACTACATAACTGCGCTACACCGTCACGTGTGCTGGCGTGCGAGGGCGCCTGTTGGGAGTGAATGCCTACCGCGCAACAGCTGGTCATGGGCCGTCTACGCACCAGTACACAGCAGGGTGCCATGCGTGCGGGCAACCTGGAGCCAGCGCACACGGGAGGGGAAGTAGCTGGGGCCCCGCTGAACACAACATTGGCAGCAAAAATAGACTCAGTGCTGGCAGCGGTGGAGAAAATAGGCAGGGCACTGGACCAAACAAGATCATCCCTGGAATCTAGGATTGACAAGGTCACATCGGACTTTACCCTCCTGCATGCTGACCATCATAAATTGGCAGAGAAAGTCCACTTGCAGGGTCAGTCACTCACAGGGCTGAAGTCCGTCACCCAAAGCCACGCCGCTGCCCTGCAGGACATCCTAGACCGTATGCACGCGCTGGAAGACAGGGTTGAGGATGCGGAGGGGCGCTCCCACCGCAATAATGTCCGTGTAGATGGTCTCCCGGAAGAGGAGGAAGGACGAACCCCAGAACTTTACACTGAACGCTGGCTACCCGACATACTACCCCCGGGAACACTGTCGACACACTTTGCAGTTAAAAGGGCACACTGAATGCCGGCTCACAAACCCCCCCCCCCCGGGAGCCCGGCCACGTCCGTTCCTTTTCAGGCTCCTAAACTATAGAGACAGGGACGCAGTCCTGCGTGAAACTCGGAAGCTTACAGACCTCAAAGTTGGCGGGAGCCCGATCATGTTGTTCCCGGACTACACGGCGCAAGTGCAGAAACGCAGAAGCACTTACACAGCAGTGAAACGCCAGCTCCGAGAACTGGAACTTCACTACTCCCTGCTGTTCCCCGCCAAGCTGAGGGTGGTGGCAAAAGGCGTGGCCCGCTTCTTCGACTCACCTGCGGAGGTGTGGGACTGGTTGGAAGAGTCTGGACTGTGGTCAGGAACTCGTCCCTTCGACACGGAACTAGCCAAGGCTCCTGGTAGAAGATCTCGCCGTCGTGGAAGGCACGGAAAACCTGGATACATGAAACCAGCGACAGTGGCACCGAGCCCGGAACAGAGCAGAATGGAGCGTCAGGGCGCCTTGGAAGTCGTTGCGGCACTCGGAAATGCGAGGTATCGGGAGTGTCAGGATGCGTGCTCTTCTGAATCAGCAACAGCCAGCGGCTCGTCATCTCCCAGGCCAGATGATCCCGACGATGCGCAACTCCCAGATGTGACTCTGCAAACCGCTGACGACATTATATGAAAGAACATTAATGTCATGAACTCTGCCAGAGACAGCTCACGCAAGTAGAGACTCAATTGCAAAGTTTGTTTGTGTAAATATCTATGCGCTGATGTTCTAAGTAATGCTACCACCTTAGTCAGCAAGATGTGCATCTCATACGCGGACTCCATGCCCAAATGAAACAAGTAATTAGTGTAACAAACGCACCTACACACAGACTGGGTAAGTGGGTGGTAACACCATGTCATAACACAACAAAACCTGCCAAACCGACTAGTAGTAGAAGCTGCGGACATGGGAAACACGCGACATCAGTAACAACATAGTTGGGTATAGCCAGCACATACTTCAGCCAGTTGGCGCTCTAGAATAGGTTATGTCCTTATCGGACCCATACAGCGTGCAGAAGACAGCGTGTACAAGCAGCCACACTGTTATACCATTTGCCAAGGAGTGGGTGCCGCACAGCTAGACTGCCACACAACAGCGCGTAAACTGATTGCGCGTCCACCTCACGCGCGCGACCGAAGCCGATGAGAGACACACCTTGAGACAATACACTCTTGCACACCGACTTGGATGGCGGGTGGCAATCTCCCTTGGCATGAAGGGAAAGCAAATGTTGTAGTCAAACACATGCTACACATACCCTCACCAGGCATCATACTGGAATAGTTTCCTTTTTGTCATTGTTAGACACACAGTTTGGACGGACATCTTCGAAGAGTTCGCCCCCAATCGTTACAAATGTTAAGGTTTAAATTGACGTTTAGGTTAAGCAGGACCAGCCCGAGGCCCCCTATATGCACCGCATGCTCGGTAGTACACTGCCCATTCCCGATCCCCTTGACATTTGCACGAATCAGACATGACACGAGTTAACATACTAACATGGAATATACGCGGAATGCACACACCCACACGCAGATACTCCATATTTGCCTACCTACGGCGGCACTCGGCCAGTATCGCCTTACTACTAGAAACGCATATGTCACGAACAGAGTTGGAAAGGTTGCGTAGGCGTTGGAGAGGCCAGGTATTCGGCATCACATATTCAGCGCATGCACGTGGTACGCTGGTTTGGGTGAGAGCGGGTACTCAGTTTGTACATGAGGAAGATGTAGTCGATGAGGAAGGTAGATACACCTTTGTGAGAGGGCGGTTAAATGGCCAAACAATATTGCTGGGGTCCATATAAGCCCCAAACGTAGACCAACCCTCCTTCCTTGCGCGCCTGTCAGAGAAACTAGCTCCATGGACTGGAATCCCTTGGATGGTGGGAGGAGACTTTCATTCAGTGCTCAGCATAGACCTGGACAGGTCGTTTCCCCCCCCTTAATAGAACCCCTGCCACATCCAACGCTCAGGCTCTAGCGGACTGGCTTACACACTGGACACTCACCGACATCTGGCGCACTCTCAATCCCACAGAGCGAGCCAACTCGCATTACTCAGTGGTGCATGGACTGCATGTGCGGCTTGATAGGCTAGCGGGTTCCCAATCTCTACTCCCATTGATTAAAAAGTCAGAATATCTCGGCCAGACACATTCCGATCACAACCCTCTGTGGATGCAACTTGGATGGGAGACGGATCGCCCTCCCATACCAACGTGGCACCTCTAGACTAATGTGTTGGAAGACCCAGAGTTTCGCTCATCGCTAGGGACGGCCACCCTTGCATATTTTGAGCTAAATGAAGACACGGCGAGCAGTGCGCTAATAGAATGGGAAGCTTTTAAAACAACGATCAGAGGGCATTGTTTGGGGGCCACATGGAATGCGTGCAAACAGTTGACTGCCTCCCTCACAAAAATAGAGTCCCAGTTGCTGTGGCATGAACAGGAAGGAGAAGGGAAGGGTAAGGATCCGAGGCGCCTAGAGAAACTGCGAGCAGATCATGCTGAAATGCTGGAGCGCTTACAATGTCATAATTATACTGCACACACAGCCTGCACGCATGCCTCAGCTGACCGAGCGGGCCGACTGCTCGCTTGGCTGATAAAACAAGAATATGCCCGCGCTCCGATAGGGGCCATACGTACAACTGCAGGGAATGTGTTATATACACAACATGAAATATATAAAGCTGTGACGCAACACTACACCCAGCTGTATCAGTCCCGGGGGCGCTGCGATGAGCAAGGGTTGGAGGGGTTCCTAGGCTCCATACAATTACCCACTGCCACAGAAGAGCACCAAGCAATACTTAGCGGCCAGCTCACGTTAGAGGAGATCGGAGATGCAATCAGATCCATGGCTTCTGGGAAAACACCCGGACCGGATGGCCTACCGGCGGAGTACTATAAGGCATATCGTGAGTCCCTCACACAAAGGCTCCATACTCTATACACTACCGCCTTAGAGGAGCGAAAGCTTCCTCCCTCAATGCGAGAGGCATACCTGGTATCCCTATTAAAGCCAGATGAAGATCCAATGGAGCTTGGGTCCTACAGGCCTTTGGCCCTACTTAATACAGATTACAAAATACTTGCAAAGGTGTTAGCGGATAGATTATTGCAGGTGGTCCCTACACTGGTCCACATCGACCAGAATGGCTTTGTGCCCTCCCGGAGCACTTCCCTTAACCTGAGACTTTTTTTTTTTTTTTAGAGTAGCGACGGATGCCGTGCAAGAGTGGCCGAAAGCAGGATGTCTAATATTAGACGTGGAAAAAGCCTTCGACTCCCTAGAATGGGACTACCTGTCTGCGGCACTACAGAAATATGATTTAGGCCCAGGGTTCCTCCAATTAGTTAATCTGCTTTACACCGGCCCCACGGTCAGGGTCCGAATGGGACCATACATCTCGGACGCTATCCCGGTGCGTAGAGGAACTAGGCAGGGGTGCCTCCTGTCCCCCCTCCTCTTCGCGCTCGCAATAGAGCCATTGGCAGAGGCGATGCGCACCATACTGGGAGACGGCATACCTCTAGGAGATGCCGTGCATCAGGAATCACTCTATGCCGACGATCTCCTCGTATATATAAAAGACATAGAGAGAGTTCCTGACCAGCTGGCACACCTGTTGCAGAGCTTTGCTGCAATCTCTGGGTTGCGGGTGAATGTCGAAAAATCCTGCATATATGCATTCAGCTAGGGGGGACAAGACCCAGACTTCACTATTAGTGGTAGAAAGGTGCAGTGGAGGGAAGACACTTTTCGCTACCTGGGTATCCGAATTTATCGCCAGCCAAAAGATCTGTTTGACGGGAACCTGGGAAGAGCTCTGACGGCAATCCGGTCGCAAATGCAATTTTGGGGCACACTTCTACTTGCAGTAACAGGTAGAGTGGCACTAGCCAAGATGGTAATCCTCCCTAGGCTCTTGTATTACTTTGTAAATCTACCTATATACATTCCTGCTTCCTTCTTCACCGCACTAGAGAAGCAGGTTAGAGACTTTATATGGGGAAGTGCCCGGCACAGAGTGAAGCTCACAAAACTGTACTTCCCAACAGACCAGGGGGGCCTCGCGGCGCCCTGCTTTGAGCACTACTATTTAGCTGCTCAACTGCAGTGGATAGCCCGATGGCTAGCGGATAGGAACCGCACGGACACGGCCAGTGCGCAGCCACCCTACTCACTGGAACAAATTGTTAGACTTTTCCACCCTGCCACGAAGTCGAGGACACCAGAGCCATTGTTACTTGCAGTGGCATACAAATGCTTCCGCAGAAGCTTATACATAACCCGAGGCGTTGTTCCCTATGCGCCAGCGATACCATTGAAGGGATCTCCCAGTGGCCACGCGGTGCTCACGGCACAGTCAATTGAGGAGTGGCAGGAGAGAGGTGTCCAGACTCTAGGGGATCTATACCGAGATGGAGCACTCACACCATACACGTCCTTGGTAGAAGAAGAGGGGCTCCCTCCGGGGCAATTCCTTACACACCGCTCGCTGATAGCATGATTACGGAGTTGCAGACACACCTTACCATACAGTATTTACATGTCATGGGGCGCTGCAGACACCTCATACGCTGGTTCACCGCCTCGCTTAGGACCCATGCGGCGGTGAGCCTGGATTCCCTCCGCCACAAGTGGGAGCTGGAACTGGGGCGCCAACTCGTAGATAAGGAATGGACTCAGATACTGGAGAGTCCAACAAGCATACCCAGAAACATGCGGTTTAGGCAAATTCAGCTATATATAATCCACAGGGCCTACCTCACGCCTGCTAAGATCAATCAGTATTTCAATCGAGCAGACGCAGCGTGCCTGAGATGCGTTGAGCTAGGAGCTGAGCTAATACACATGTTATGGAGCTGGCCCCGGATAGGTGTATATTGGAGCGAGGTAGCCAGAATGTTACATACCTTGTTAGAAATGGGATCTCTAGTTGGCAAGGGCTTGCACCTTTGTCCAAGTAGGGACCCTTCTTCCTAGTCAGGGTAAGGGTGTTACACTCGTGAAGTAACCCCTGCTCACCCTCGTGGTAGCTTGGCACGAGCAGTCAGGCTCAATTCAGAGGCAGTGTGTAAAGCATTTGCACATAACCAACAGTAATACAGTGTAAGCACTACAAACGGACACCACACCAGTTTAGAAAAATAACCAATATTTTATATACTCAAGACAAGACCAATTACGACAAAAATCCACAATACTATACTTTACGAATGAATACTTGATACGTTAACTTCTTCTTTGCAGGAATAGCACAAAAGCAAAGTTCAGTACGAGTCGGTAGCTCCGTCCGAGCCTACCGTGATGCTGAAAACCACAGAGTCTAACAGTTCCAGCCGACCGCGTCGATACGGGCCAGCAGAGTCATGAACAGACTCGGTTACAGTACCTTTCTCGTTGTGGCTGGTACGGAGTGTACGAGCCGGTCGGCGTTCGTCGCGGTTGCGGTGCAAGACGGAGCGATGCAAGGTGCGGTGTCCCTCGATGCGGTGCAGGCAGCGGCTCGATGAGCGTCGTGCAGACGGAGTCGGTGAGTCCAAGGCGTGCGATGCAGGGTGAGACTATGCTCGATGCGGTGCTGACAGGTTGCGATGCAGGCGACCTAGCCGGAGTGCGGGAGCTGGCGTCGGACAGCGGTGCGAGTCGGAGCGGTGCGTCGCAGACGTGCGAGCGGTGCCCCAAATGCGGTGCGGTCCCGACTCTTGAGCCAGTTGCAGCGACAGCGTCGGTCTGGTCCGGCTGGTTCAGTGAAGCGATGCAATGCGAACTGCGGTGCCCACAGGTCACGGTGCAAGCAGCGGCTCGATGTTGGCGGCGTCGGACGTCGCCCACGGTGAGACCAGGGTTGCGATGCGAAGCGGGGCGATGCGGTCTGCGGTGCAAACAGGTCACCGGCCAGGGATGGATTCGGTTGACGGAGTCGGTTGCGGTTCCCTTCCTCTGTGGCAACTGAAGCACAAGTTACTAACTTGTGTAACGATATATCTGTAAGAGACAGTAGTTAGTGATAGATTCCTTACCTTAGAATATCCCCAGGCGTCAGGCTGGATCCGGAAAGTTTTGCGTAGCAGTACCCTTGCGCGTCGGTAGGCGGCGTCGTGCGGCTCCGCGTCCGTCGTCGGCGTCGTGATCGCCGGGATGACGTCGCGGGCAGTACTTAGGCGCCGCCCCTGCGCGCTGACGTCAGTTCTGTACACGACTTTCCGCGCCAGGAACGCAGAGCCATGCAAGAAGCTGACACAGGTGTCTGAAAAATACTAGGGCCCTGAAAGGGATGTCCTTAACCCTAGAAATCAGTTCGCAGAACGGGAGGATGGGTGGGCGGTAAGGAATCTATCACTAACTACTGTCTCTTACAGATATATCGTTACACAAGTTAGTAACTTGTGCATCTGAAAGAGACACGTTAGTGATAGATTCCTTACCTTAGAATAGATACCCCAGCAATACCAACCCCGGTGGTGGGTCTGCGAACAAAGATCAGACAAGGAAGTCCTGGAGGACAGAACGGCCAAAGAAGCCGTCCCTCCGGACCTGACTGTCAAGGCAGTAATGCTTTGTAAACGTGTGCAGCGAGGCCCACGTAGCTGCCTGACAGATAACCGGCAGCGGAACACCGCGGCCCAAGGCCGTGGTAGCAGCCGTTGCCCTGGTGGAATGGGCACGCAGCCCAACAGGAGGCTCCTTCTTAGCCAAAGAATAGCAGGTCTTGATGCACAAGGTAACCCAGCGGGAGATGGTCCTCTTGTGCACCGCCCGACCTTTTTGGCGCCCACGTAGCCAACAAAGAGCTGGTCATCCACCCGGAAGTGTTTTGTGCGGTCAATATAGAAAGAGAGCGCACGTTTTGGGTCCAGACGGTGGAGCCTCTCTTCCTCTCTGGAAGGATGCGGAGGCGGAAAGAAGGTGGGCAAAGTGATGGTCTGCCCAATGTGGAAAGCAGTAACCACCTTTGGCAAGAAGGACGGACGCGTCCGAAGAACAACCTTGTCTGGATGAACAGATAGAAAGGGAGGTTTGCAAGATAGAGCCTGGAGCTCACTCACCCGCCGAGCGGAGGTGATGGCCACCAGAAAGGCTGTCTTCAGAGTCAGAAGACGAAGAGGACAGTTATGCAGAGGCTCAAAGGGAGCGCACATTAAAAAGGTAAGAACCAAGTTCAAGTCCCACTGAGGCATTACAAACGGAACAGGAGGGAAGAGGTGAGTAATGCCTTTTAAGAACCTGTTAACAACAGGGGACTTGAAAAGGGAGGGCTGATCAGGGAGCCTGAGGAAGGCCGAGATAGCACAAAGATAACCCTTGATGGTACCCAGGGCAGAACCCTGTTGGGCCAGAGAGAGAAGGAACAGAAGGACCTCAGAAAGAGGGGCAGAAAGGGGATCCACAGCCTTTGCTGTGCACCATGCCACAAATTTGTTCCACCTGCAGGCGTATACCACCTTAGTGGAGGGACGCCTGGCTGCCAGAATCACATCACAAACTTCGGGAGGCAAGTCGAAAGGAATCAACTGCCGCCGCTCAATCTCCCACGCAAGCAGGTGTAGACTGGACAGGTTCGGGTGGAGGACCGTCCCCTGCTGCTGCGACAGAAGATCCTCCCGAAGAGGCAGACGGATCGGGGGATCTATGCTCATATTGAGTAGCTCGGGATACCAAACTCTTCGAGCCCAGTCCGGAGCCACAAGAATGACTTGGGCCCGGTCGTGCCGAATCTTCTTCAACACTCTGGGTAGAAGTGGTATAGGCGGAAAGGCGTACAACAGACCGCAACTCCACTCGCGACGAAAGCGTCGCCGAGCGAGTGCCGCCTTGGAAATTCCAACGCGCAGAACTGATGACATTGCGCGTTCTCTTCGGTGGCGAATAGATCTAACCAAGGCTCTCCCCACTGTAGAAAGAGTCCTTGCGCCACTTCCGAGTGAAGACGCCATTCGTGATCCATCATGCACCTGCGGCTGAGTTCGTCCGCCCTGGCGTTCAGAGAACCTGCCAGGTGTTGAACCATCAGGAACATGCCCTGATGTTCCAGCCATGTCCAGAGGCGCAGAGCCTCCTGACAAAGGGTCCAAGACCCCACCCCGCCCTGTTTGTTGCAGTACCACATGGCGGTGGTGTTGTCTGTGAACACCTGCACTACCTTCCCTTTGACAGAGGGAAGGAATGCCTTGAGTGCAAGCCGGATCGCCCGGAGCTCCAGAAGGTTGATATGGAGCCGGGACTCCGCCGGAGACCAGAGGCCTCTGATCTCCGCCTCTCCCATGTGACCGCCCCATCCCAGAAGGGACGCGTCCGTCACAACTGTATGCTCTGGCTGGGGAAGGGAGAGGGATCTGCCCATGACCCATTGCCGGTTCGAGAGCCACCACTGCAACTGTTTTGCAGTCCCCTCCGAGATCTGGACGTGATCGGACAGGTTGCCCTGGTGCTGCGCCCACTGGAACTTCAGGTCCCACTGCAGAGCCCGCATATGCCATCTGGCATGATTGACCAGCAGGATGCAGGAGGCCATGAGGCCCAGCAGCCTCAGGGTCATCCGTACCGAAACCCAGGATAAAGGCCGAAAGATCGGAATCATAGCCTGAATATCCCGGACTCGCCGTTCGGGAGGAAAGGCCCGAAACTGCGTTGTGTCCAGAACTGCTCCGATGAAAAGGAGCTGTGGAGAAGGAATTAGATGCGACTTCGGCACATTGATGGAGAACCCCAGCGAGTGCAGGAGTTCGGCCGTAGTCTGGAGGTGGGAGACGACTGCCTGGGACGAGCCCGCCTTCAGCAGCCAGTCGTCGAGGTAGGGGAAGACTGAAACCCCTGCCCGGCGCAGATGAGCTGCGACCACCGCCATCACTTTCGTGAACACCCGAGGTGCACTGGTAAGGCCAAAGGGGAGCACGGTGAACTGAAAATGCTCGGGGCCTACCGTGAACCGAAGGTAACGCCGGTGGGCCGGCAGGACGGGGATGTGGAAATACGCGTCCTGCAAGTCCAACGCTACCAACCAGTCTCCAGGGTCGAGGGCAGTCAAGACCTGAGCTAGGGTGAGCATCTTGAACTTCTCCTTCCGGAGGAAGCGATTGACGTTCCGGAGGTCCAAGATAGGACGCATGTCCTCCTTGTCCTTTTTGGGCACCAGAAAGTAGTGGGAGTAGCAACCACGCCCTACTTCTGGGGTCGGAACATGCTCGATGGCCCTCTTGGTCAAGAGGGCCGTGACTTCCTTCCGTAGAAGCACCAAGTGATCCCCTGACATGCGGCGGAATTGAGGTGGCATGGCTGGGGGGTGGTCTCGAAGGGGAGGAGTAGCCCCTTCGGACAATGTCCAAGACCCACCTGTCCGAGGTGATGGTGCGCCAGTGGGGAAGGTGATGGCGGACCCTGCCCCCTACTGGCGTGCCGTGCACCTGAAAGGAGGGACTAGGAGGGCTTGGAGGCCGCGGACGGGTTGGAGGTGGTGGCCTGACCCGCACGCTGGTTGCCCGATCCGCCACGGCGGAATCCACGTCCTCGGCCACGCGAAGACGCCTGCTGCGCGGGCCGGTGGCTGGGCTGCTGACGTGAAGGGGCGCCCCTACCGTGGCCACGATAGGGGCGAAAAGCAGAAGGCAGCGGAGGGCGTGTAGCAGAAAGGCCCAGGGACTTTGCAGTAGCCCGTGAGTCCTTAAAGCGCTCCAGCGCATGGTCTGCTTTGGACCCAAAAAGACCGACTCCATCAAAGGGCATGTCCATGAGAGTATTCTGGACATCCCCTGAAAAACCAGTGGTTCTCAGCCAGGCGTGGCGCCGGAGCGCCACCGTCGTTGCAATCGACCTGCCCAGCGAGTCGGCGGTGTCAAGGCCACAACGGATAGTGTATTTGGCCGCATCCCTTCCTTCCGCAATGGCGCGGGAAAGCAGTGCCTGGACCTCCTCAGGGCACTGGGGCAAAACATCCGCCACCGAATCCCACAGGGAGTGGGTATATCGGCCCAAAAGACAAGCGGTGTTAACGGACCGCAAGCCAGCACTGGAGGAAGAAAAACCTTTCTTCCCAAACTGATCCAGGCGTTTGGATTCCCTATCCGGAGGAGCGGTAGGGAAGGCGGTTTGGGAAGCGGAGGCTTGGACAACCAAGCTCTCAGGAGTGGGGTGGACAGAAAGAAACAGGGGGTCGCCCGGAGCGGGGCGATGGCGTCGTGACACGTTCCGATCCACAGGAGCCCCTGTGTTGGGCTTGGACCAGGCGCCCAAAAGAACGTCAGTGAGGGCGTCGTTAAACGGCAGCACAGTCTCCGCAGAGGAGGCTGCCGGCTGAAGCACCTCTGTCAAGATGTTAGTCTTGACCGTCAAAGTAGGGAGCTGGAGACGTAAGGCCCCAGCAGCCCTACGCAACACCGTACCAAAATTGGCCCCCTCCTCCGTAGCCACGGGAGGAGACAGCATGCCAGTGTCAGGAGAAGTATCCAGACCACTGGCCTCCCCTAGACTCTCTGTCCAGTCCTCATCATACTGACAGTTGCGTGTCAGAGGGTCATCAGACCCCTCCCAGTCCTCCTGGTCCTCCTCTGGTTCAAAATAAGGAGGAGGAGGGACATTTGGGACCCAAGGTCCCATCGGCGCCGGAGCCGGCGTCGAGCGACGTCGCTCCGGGTCCATGTCCGGAGCCGGAAGGAACTGGGGGACGACGCCGCCCGGAGCCCAGGGCGGCGTCGAGAACGGCACCGGAGACATCGGCGCCGGCGGAGGTGTCGTGAGGTCGACCGGCGTCGATGGGGGTTGTGGAGCCGGGATCGAGGCCGGGGCCGAAGCCGGAGCCGGGATCGAGGCTGGAGGCTCGGGCGACGCCGGGGCCGGAGCCGCCGGCGGCGCCGGAGCAACCCCATCAGGGCCCGCGGGGCCCGAAGGCGCACCGGAGGGGCCTGAAGGCCCGAAGAGGCGGGCCATGGCCGACAGGAACTCCTGTACCTTGGCCGGATCCGCCCCCGAACCCGGGAAGGGCGGGTATGACGGGGGCGACTCCACAGGCAAGTCCGGGGCCGCGGGGGCGGGGACGGTGCCGGGAGGGGCCTCAGCCGAGTCGCGAGACCGGCGAGGCGAAGTCCGAGAGCGACGATGCTTCTTGGACTTCCTGTGCTTAGACTTACCGGACGAAGAAGTCGACGACCGGTGTGCACTCCGCGAGCGACCCCTGGACCTCTCACGCGACCGGGGCTTCCGCGGAGCCGAATGCCGGGCCTCGAGGAGCTTTCGAGACCGCTCTCGCAAAGCTTTCGGGTTGAGGGCCTGGCATTCGGGACAAGACTCGGTGTCGTGGCCTCGGCCGAGGCAGAAGAGACACTCCCAATGCGGGTCGGTGACGGACATCATCCGCGCACAGGCGCCGCATCGCTTGAAGCCGGGCATCCCTACGACACCTTAAAGTTGGAAAAACCAGTGAAAAAATCACCAAAAAGTATGGTCAAAAATTGACCAGGGCACTGCTCTTCCCGGATCTGCGCTTGCTGGCGCGGAAAAAGAAGAACTGACGTCAGCGCGCAGGGGCGGCGCCTAAGTACTGCCCGCGACGTCATCCCGGCGATCACGACGCCGACGACGGACGCGGAGCCGCACGACGCCGCCTACCGACGCGCAAGGGTACTGCTACGCAAAACTTTCCGGATCCAGCCTGACGCCTGGGGATATTCTAAGGTAAGGAATCTATCACTAACGTGTCTCTTTCAGATACAGCGTTCCAGAAGCGGTACCCAGAGGCTTGTGAAGTCTTTGTAGTCCCTGAGACTTCTTAACAGGAGGCCAGCTCGGTTTCAGGCCCTTGGAGATACTCAGCACAAGTTTGTAGAAAGTTCAGTCCAGTCCTTTCACTGCCCAAGGCAGAAGCAGCAGCTGCAGGCCAACCCAACAAAGCAACAACACAGCAAAGGGGCAGTACTCCTCCTGGCAGCTCTTCCAGCTCTTCGTCTTGGCAGGTTCCTTGATTCCAGCGAGATCTAAATTCATGGGGTCAGGGCCCCAATATTTATATCCCAAATTCCTTTGTTCCCTGAAGGCAGAGAGGCCTTTGCCTAGTCCAAACCAGTTCTGGAGCACTTTGTTGACAAGTCTCCGTCCCTTCTTTCAGTGAGCAGGCCAGGGACATCAGACGCACCACAGGAGGTGGAGCCAGCATTGTGGAGGGAAGGCACTGTCCTATTCAGGGCCCAGGTGCGACCCCTCCCACCCATCTACATGTAGATCTTGCTATTCAGCCCTGTGCTGACTCACCCTGTCTCCTGGCATCCCCCAGCCCCTGTCACTCACACTCCAGACAAGGAATACACAACCTCGCAGAGGCAGGCTTGGATGGTTAGACAAGAAAATACCCACTTTCTAAAAGTGGTATTTTCAAACACAGAATGTTAAAACCAACTTCACTAAAAGATGCATTTTATCATTCTGAGTCCAGGCATACTAAACTCGAATTTCTACCATGTTCCCGGGGTCAGTTAGGATTATAAGCTGTAATAATCAAACTGCCCGTTCTGGCCTAGGGGGAACAGGTAGCCTTGCAATAGTGAAAACGAACTAGGCTGTGATTCACTATTAGGACATGCCACACACACACGGGCATGTCCTACCTTTCGCGTACAACGCACCCTGCCCACAGGGGTACCTTGGGCCTACCTTAGGGGTGACTAACAGGTAGCAAAGGGAAGGTTTAGGGACTTGCAAGTGTGTGCACTTGCCAAGTCGACATGGCAGCCCCAGGCTGCGCACAGGCTCTGCGATGGCAGGCCCGAGTTACACTTTACGGGCTGTTTGCGTGGGTGGCACAATCCAGTGCTGCAGCCCACCAACAGCATTTGGTCTATAGGCCCTGGCACTCGTAGTGCACTTTACAAGGGACTGACACATAAACCAAATAGGCCAATCATGGAAACACCAATCCATAACGCATTTTATACAGGAGCACTTGCACTTTCCCACTGGATAGCAGTGAGGAAAAGTGCGCAGAATCATTACACCAGCAAAAACAGAGTCAAAACCGGGAGGTCAGAAAGCAAAAAGTCAGGGGAAACACGCCAAAAGATGCCAAGTCTAACACATGTCCCCTCCAGCTGAAAGTAGGGAGAACTACCCAACCCCATTGGAGTTCTCCTCACTAAGGCGGAAGAACCTGGACAGACCATCTGCGTTGGCGTGTTCTGTACCAGGACGGTGCTCCACCGTAAAGTCCATTCCCTGTAGGGAGATGGACCACCTCAGCAGTTTTGGATTCTCACCCCTCATTTGCATCAACCATCTGAGGGGCCTGTGGTCTGTCTGAACCCGGAAGTGAGTCCCAAACAGGTATGGTCTCAACTTCTTCAGTGCCCAGACCACAGCGAAAGCTTCCCTTTCTATGGCACTCCACCTCTGTTCCCTGGGAAGTAGTCTCCTGCTAAGGAAGACTACAGGCTGATCCAGGCCCTCTTCGTTCAGTTGTGAGAGCACCGCCCCACACCATGCTCTGAAGCGTCAGTCTGCACGACAAATTCTTTGGAGAAGTCAGGTGCCTTGAGCACGGGCGCCGTGCACATGGATGCCTTCAGGGCATCAAAAGCTTTCTGGCAGGACTCAGTCCAGATCACTTTCCTGGGCTGCCTCTTAGAGGTCAGCTCTGTTAAGGGGGCAACGATGGTGCCATAGCCCTTAACAAATCTCCTATAGTAACCGGTGAGACCTAAGAAGGCTCTCACCTCTGTCTGGGTCTTGGGGGGTTCCCAAGCCAGAATGGTGTCAATCTTGGGTTCTAGGGGCGCCACCTGGCCGCTTCCTACCTGGTGTCCCAAGTACACCACAGAACCCTGCCCGATCTGGCACTTACTGGCCTTGATCGTGAGGCCTGCACCTTGCAGAGCCCTCAACACTTTCTCAAGGTGCTGTAAATGTTCTTCCCAGCTGGAACTGAACACAGCAATGTCATCCAGGTAGGCGGCACTGAAATCCTCCAGCCCAGCCAACACCTGATTGACCAACCTCTGAAAGGTGGCAGGGGCGTTCTTCAGCCCAAAGGGCATCACCCGGAATTGGTAATGACCTTCTGGGGTTGAGAATGCTGATCTCTCCTTGGCCCCATCGGTTAAGGCAATCTGCCAGTACCCAGACGTCAAATCAAACGTGCTGAGGAACCGGGCAGCTCCCAGCCGATCAATGAGCTCATCAGCTCTGGGGATGGGGTGCGCGTCAGTCCTGGTGACGGCATTGAGCCCACACAAAACCGGAGTTCTGGAGTGGCACCGGGCGCCGCAGCCTTTGGGACCAAGACCACTGGGCTGGCCCAAGGACTGTGGGAGGGCTCAATCACCCCTAACGCCAACATCTTAGAGACCTCCTCCTTGATGCTGGCTCTGACCCGGTCAGTCAACCTGTAAATCTTGTGCTTCACAGGAGGGCTGTCACCGGTGTCCACGTCATGGGTACACCAGTGAGTAACACCGGGGGTCAGAGAGAACAGTGGGGCGAACTGTCCCAACAACTGGCGACAGTCCCCCTGCTGCTCCTGAGTCAGAGTAGGGTAGAGGATCACACCCTCTACTGACCCATCATGCTCCTTGGTAGACAGGAGGTCAGGGAGAGGCTCACTCTCCTCTTCCACCCCATCATCTGTCGCCAAGAGCATACTCACTTCGGACCTCTCGAAGTGGGGCTTGAGGCGGTTCACGTGAAGGACCCTCAAAGGGTTCCTTGGAGCCTGCAAATCCACCAGGTAGGTGACGTCACTTTTGCGCTCCTTTACCTCATATGGCCCAGTCCACTTGTCCTGCAAGGCACAAGGTGCTACTGGGGCCATGACCCACACTTTTTGCCCAGGTTGAAATTCGACCAGAGTGGCATTCTGGTCATACCATCTCTTCATTTCTTCCTGGCTTGCTTCTAGGTTCGCCTGAGCGAGCTTCCTGAAGCGGGCAGTTTGGTTTCTAAAGGCCAGCATGTAGCTAAATACATCCTGGAGAGTTTTCCTGGGAGCTGCCTCCCAGCCTTCCTTTACCAAACTCAGAGGTCCTCTGACAGGGTGGCCATACAGGAGCTCAAAGGGGCTGTACCCAAGAGACTTCTGAGGCACCTCCCTGTACGCAAAGAGTAGGCATGGCAAGAGGACGTCCCACTTACGCCTCATGGGTTCTGTTAGACCCTTGATCATGCCTTTCAAGGTCTGGTTGAATCTCTCCACCAGACCGTTTCCTTGTGGGTGGTAAGGAGTGGTGAACTTGTAGGTTACACCACACTCCTTCCACAGGGATGTCATATACTTCGATATGAAATTGGTCCCCCTATCAGAAACCACCTCTCTGGGGAATCCCACACGGGAAAAGATCCCCATTAACGCCCGGCCCACCACTGGCGCCGTCGTTGTCCTGAGAGGGATTGCCTCCGGGTACCGGGTGGCATGGTCCACCAAGACCAGGATGTACCTGTTGCCCATGGCTGTCTTGGGATCCAGTGGCCCCACAATATCCATCCCTACCCTTTCAAAGGGTGTTCCAACAACAGGAAAAGGTTGGAGAGGAGCTTTGACCTTCCTCCCACTCTTACCACTTGCCTGGCAAGTTTGGCAAGACCTACAGTGTGCATCTGACTGCCTTCGCATTTGGTGCCAAAAGAAGTGGGTGACAAGCCTGTCAAAGGTCTTGTCCTGCCCCAAATGTCCTGCCAAAGGCACGTCATGAGCCAGACCCAGTAGGAAGGTCCTGAAGCGCTGGGGTACCACCAGCACACGGGCTGACCCAGGCTCAGCGACCTTAGGCTCACTGTATTGGAGACCGCTCTCCCAGTAGATCAGATGTGACCCGGACTGATTACCAGCTGCCTGGTCTGCAGCCTGCCGCCGCAGACCCTCCAGAGTAGGGCACTCGTTCTGCTCCCTGCAGAACTCCTCCCTGGTGGGACCCCCTTCTTGCTGCCAATGGGTCAGCTCACAGATGTCTCCCAGTTCGGCTACCTGCTCCCCTGTAGGCACCGGGGCGTCCCCCTCGAGGTCCGCCTCCTCCCGGTCCGTGGGAACTTCGGGGGCCGGTTTCCCGCGCCCCTGCCCTTTCTCTTGGCAGGGACTTGGGCCACTGTTCCAGGCTCCAAGTCCTCTTGATCACCCTTTCTGGCTGCCATTGACCGAGTAGACACGCATGCCCACTCTGGCAACCCAAGCATCTCCAAGTGAGACCTGAGCTCAACCTCCTTCCATGAGGACTGCTCCAGGTCGTTTCCTAGCAGACAATCTACAGGCATGGTAGGGCTCACAACCACCCTCAAGGGACCTGAGACCCCCCCATTCAAAGGGAACCTGCGCCACCATACATTGGCGCTCTGAGTTGTCTACAGCAACTACTTGGTGGAATGCCCGGGGACTACTTGCTTCTCAGACACCAGGTGACACCGGACTGAGGTCACACTGGCTCCAGTGTCTCTGAGAGCCTCTACCCTGTTCCCATTAATGGTCACCCAGGTGCTATATTTCTTTGTGTTAGGGGGCACCTGGTTTCCTGGGACCATCTCACTGTCCCCTAGTGAGACAAGGGTCATTTCTGCGGGATCCCCACCCTCCTGTGGGCACCCCTCCTCCCCAAGCGCTACACTAGCCAACACTTTGGACTGTCCACCGGTGGGTGGCTGTGTCCCCTTCGGGCACTTGGGGTCCCCCTTAAAGTGACCTACCTGGTCACATGCATAACACTTGCGGGGGCCGGTCTCAACAGGCTTCCCTGTAGAGACCCCTTTCTTCTTATCACCGGGGGCTGGGAACCTTTACCCTGGGTACTAGTTTGGGGCCCTTTAGAGAACTCCTGTGCTTTACCCTTGTCCCCCACCTTTCTGCTGGGGACCCTGCCCACCTTTGGCTGAGTCTCCCCCAAACGCTTTCTTGTGGACCCTGGTACTCACCCAGCGGTCCGCTTCCATAGCAAGCTTCCTGGGGTCAGTTAGCTTACTATCAACTAGGTGCTGGCGCAGATCTGCAAAACATAGACTAGACAAGTGCTCCCATGCAATCAAGTTGTAGAGCCCCTGAAAATCTGTTACACTACTGCCCTTCACCCAACCATCCAGAGACCTGCAGAACACATCCACACATTCCAACCAAGTGTTGGCAAAAGACTTCTTACTGGACCTGAACTGATCCCTGTACTTTTCAGGAGTAAGACCATACTTCGTGAGAAGGGCATCCTTCATGTCAGCATAGGTGAGGTGATACCCCTTACCCAAAGCTATCAGAGCATCCCTTGCTTCTTCAGGGAAAAGTGGCCACAATCCTGCTCCCCAATTCTCCTCAGGGACCCCATTCATGTGTATGGCTGCCTCATAACCCTGAAACCACCTTTGTATGTCATCCCCCTTCTTGAACTCCTTGCCTACGTTCTTGGGAATGTGCACAATCCTGTCTGCCTTTCTGGACGAATTGCTGCCACCATCTGAGCCTGACTTACTCCTAAGTTCTAGCTCCTTCAGTTCTCTCTCATGCTCTAAGAGCATCTTCCTCTCCTCTATGGCCAATCTCTTCTCCTCCCGCTCACTCTCCAGTCTGAGCTTCTGCAGCTCAAACTGCCTTGCCTCCCGCCTGTCCTCCAGCTCCTCTGGGGACAGACTGCTGCTGCCTGACCTGGCGGGTTCCCCCTACCCAAAAGCACATCCACCCTGGAAATAGGCTCCTCCACCTCCTCACTGAGATCACCAGGCTGCCCATTGGCATGTCTGGCTGCTACCCAGGCCCTCAGCGCCTTCTGTAGCTCCTCCTTCCTTGTGAGGCCTTTAATTTGGACTTTCAGGTTTTTACAAATCGCTCGTAGCTCCTTTACGGCGTAGGATTCCAACCTATCCTCCTCAAAGATAATTTCCAGAGATGCAACGGATGATGCAATTGATTCAGGCATGACAAAAGTCGTGAGTTGAAAACTGGCAAGATCAAAAATAGGCCAAAAGAAAAAGAACCAGTATGTGGTACGTAATGGTCTGCGATATGGTAGTAGTGCACACCAATCACTGTAAGTCAAGTGCAAACACAAGTCCTATCCTCACCGCTGACAACCAATGTTAGAAATGGGATCTCTAGTTGGCAAGGGCTTGCACCTTTGTCCAAGTAGGGACCCTTCTTCCTAGTCAGGGTAAGGGTGTTACACTCGTGAAGTAACCCCTGCTCACCCTCGTGGTAGCTTGGCACGAGCAGTCAGGCTCAATTCAGAGGCAGTGTGTAAAGCATTTGCACATAACCAACAGTAATACAGTGTAAGCACTACAAACGGACACCACACCAGTTTAGAAAAATAACCAATATTTTATATACTCAAGACAAGACCAATTACGACAAAAATCCACAATACTATACTTTACGAATGAATACTTGATACGTTAACTTCTTCTTTGCAGGAATAGCACAAAAGCAAAGTTCGTACGAGTCGGTAGCTCCGTCCGAGCCTACCGTGATGCTGAAAACCCCAGAGTCTAACAGTTCCAGCCGACCGCGTCGATACGGGCCAGCAGAGTCATGAACAGACTCGGTTACAGTACCTTTCTCTTTGTGGCTGGTACGGAGTGTACGAGCCGGTCGGCGTTCGTCGCGGTTGCGGTGCAAGACGGAGCGATGCAAGGTGCGGTGTCCCTCGATGCGGTGCAGGCAGCGGCTCGATGAGGGTCGTGCAGACGGAGTCGGTGAGTCCAAGGCGTGCGATGCAGGGTGAGACGATGCTCGATGCGGTGCTGACAGGTTGCGATGCAGGCGACCTAGCCGGAGTGCGGGAGCTGGCGTCGGACAGTGGTGCGAGTCGGAGCGATGCGTCGCAGACGTGCGAGCGGTGCCCCAAATGCGGTGCGGTCCCGACTCTTGAGCCAGTTGCAGCGACAGCGTCGGTCTGGTCCGGCTGGTTCAGTGAAGCGATGCGAACTGCGGTGCCCACAGGTCACGGTGCAAGCAGCGGCTCGATGTTGGCGGCGTCGGACGTCGCCCACGGTGAGACCAGGGTTGCGATGCGAAGCGGGGCGATGCGGTCTGCGGTGCAAACAGGTCACCGGCCAGGGATGGATTCGGTTGACTGAGTCGGTTGCGGTTCCCTTCCTCTGTGGCAACTGAAACAGCGTTCCAGAAGCGGTACCCAGAGGCTTGTGAAGTCTTTGTAGTCCCTGAGACTTCTTAACAGGAGGCCAGCTCGGTTTCAGGCCCTTGGAGATACTCAGCACAAGTTTGTAGAAAGTTCAGTCCAGTCCTTTCACTGCCCAAGGCAGAAGCAGCAGCTGCAGGCCAACCCAACAAAGCAACAACACAGCAAAGGGGCAGTACTCCTCCTGGCAGCTCTTCCAGCTCTTCGTCTTGGCAGGTTCCTTGATTCCAGCGAGATCTAAATTCATGGGGTCAGGGCCCCAATAGTTATATCCCAAATTCCTTTGTTCTCTGAAGGCAGAGAGGCCTTTGCCTAGTCCAAACCAGTTCTGGAGCACTTTGTTGACAAGTCTCCGTCCCTTCTTTCAGTGAGCAGGCCAGGGACATCAGACGCACCACAGGAGGTGGAGCCAGCATTGTGGAGGGAAGGCACTGTCCTATTCAGGGCCCAGGTGCGACCCCTCCCACCCATCTACATGTAGATCTTGCTATTCAGCCCTGTGCTGACTCACCCTGTCTCCTGGCATCCCCCAGCCCCTGTCACTCACACTCCAGACAAGGAATACACAACCTCGCAGAGGCAGGCTTGGATGGTTAGACAAGAAAATACCCACTTTCTAAAAGTGGTATTTTCAAACACAGAATGTTAAAACCAACTTCACTAAAAGATGCATTTTATCATTCTGAGTCCAGGCATACTAAACTCGAATTTCTACCATGTTCCCGGGGTCAGTTAGGATTATAAGCTGTAATAATCAAACTGCCCGTTCTGGCCTAGGGGGAACAGGTAGCCTTGCAATAGTGAAAACGAACTAGGCTGTGATTCACTATTAGGACATGCCACACACACCCGGGCATGTCCTACCTTTCGCGTACAACGCACCCTGCCCACAGGGGTACCTTGGGCCTACCTTAGGGGTGACTAACAGGTAGCAAAGGGAAGGTTTAGGGACTTGCAAGTGTGTGCACTTGCCAAGTCGACATGGCAGCCCCAGGCTGCGCACAGGCTCTGCGATGGCAGGCCCGAGTTACACTTTACGGGCTGTTTGCGTGGGTGGCACAATCCAGTGCTGCAGCCCACCAACAGCATTTGGTCTATAGGCCCTGGCACTCGTAGTGCACTTTACAAGGGACTGACACATAAACCAAATAGGCCAATAATGGAAACACCAATCCATAACGCATTTTATACAGGAGCACTTGCACTTTCCCACTGGATAGCAGTGAGGAAAAGTGCGCAGAATCATTACACCAGCAAAAACAGAGTCAAAACCGGGAGGTCAGAAAGCAAAAAGTCAGGGGAAACACGCCAAAAGATGCCAAGTCTAACATACCTGCACAGGCCGCAAATTGCCTTTTGAATGGCCGTTATACTTACTACACAAATTCAGGAGGATGTCAGCCACTAAGGTAACATCTAGGCTCCTAGATCTAGGGATGGTGGTAGCCAAAAGATTGCTAACTAAAAGGTGGAAAGCAACAGACCCACCACATGCGCAGGCATGGCGTCATTCACTGCTAGCATGGGCCAAGGCAGAAAGCATCGCCATCAGGCGAGAGGAAACATTGGCCCCCATAGCAACACACTGGGACGCTCTCTTAAACTAGCTGCAGCAGAATGAGGGGGAGGGGCCGGAGAGATCATCCGACTGAGTGGCGTGTGAGCAGGTGGCACAAACCAGACATGTCACTTGAGTGTAGACCGCGGTATTCCATGGGAAAATACGTGTCAAACATGAGGCTGCGCAGGCGCGTACGCCCCAGACAGGGGACACCGAGAAATACATTAGCAACGCAACACTACGCAAGCATATGCGGGGCAGCGGGGAAAAGATATTACGGGCGAGGTCAATGTTGTTGTTTTCTTTTTGTTGTATCATCTTTTCTCTTATGTTAAATGTGTTAGAACTAAATGAACTCTTGCAAACCTTCAAATCCACTGTACTTGCAATCAACTGTGCCTAACCGTAAGCCTTACACAGTGCGAAACGATGACCAAAAGATAAATAATGTAGTTGCTCCTTAATTCGGAAAGCTGTTAAGATCCACCAGATATAATTGGTAAGCACTGCGTTGTCAGTATTATACCCTGAACCGCATTAACGATCTGCTAATGTGTACACATTGTATCAAATGCAGCTGTTATAGACAAAAGCATCATATATGTATGTAAATTCACATAATGAATGCATAAATTCAATAAAAGAGATTTAAACAAAAAAAAGACATACCAGAAAGGATTATACATTAAAATATGAAAAAATATATTAATATGTTTTCAACCATGAAAGAGGAGGATATATATTTTTTTAAATGAAGAAAAAAATAGTTTATGTAGAAAGGCAGTATAAATAAATAAGAAAACAAGCTTATTAAGAGGAAACAGAACATAAATTACTGAGTAGCAGAGCAAGAGAAGGAAGATATAGGGCAAAGAAATGGTAACAAGAACTAGACTAAGCTTGGAAGTAGTTTTGATTTAATCAGGCTGAAGATTATGGACATTTAAAAAAAATTATGTTGGAAATTTATCAGTAGATAAATAGAACATGCATGTACAAATGACATGATATTTATTTCTTGGGCAGTACCTTCAAGTAGGCATTTGCAGTGTTTCTGTATGCTGCAAATCTAATTACCGTAGCCTCATTACTGTTGTTTACTAGGGAAATAAAGGTGATATTGCAAGAAAGAAGTAGCAAAGGGACTGGAAAATTAAATAAGTGGGAAAAGCAAAAACACAGCATAGTTATCTGGAAATTTCTTGTACCCCATTCTGGTGTGTGTAGTTGCTCTTGATAACATTGATCTCAGCCCTCAGTTGCTCAATTTGTTCCTGATTATACTCCTGGGAATCTTCTTGTGAAGAGGTTATAAAAACTGGAGGCTGTGTAGATACTAAATCCCTTAGAATAAGGCCAGAAAAATCATGTGTTATGGAATTTGGTCCAGAAAAGCACTGAGAGTTCTGTAAGACAGACGAAACAGACAATAATGGATTAGTCAAATGAAAATTTCTGGTGAACATGCACATATGATGACATTTTCAGAGTGAAAGGTATTTTGGTGATGACAAGATGTGAGTCGTATGAATAGAAAAATAGATCTAAGAGGTATACTTGCCTTAGGTTCAAATGTGCAACTCATAATGTATATTTGTGTTACCTTCTAAAGGTTCTACTACTTTTCCAGAATCTTTTTACCCAAAATGTACTGAACTCTACCAACAAGTTAGCAGTGGGATTTGAGATCCAGTGACTGTTATTTGCAGATGTGTTGGGAGCTACAACGTATACTAAAGTATCATTGTGCTCTAACTTCTCCTTGAAATTAGATTACTGAACATTTACACAGAAATACCTGGTAGTAACTGTACACAATTTTACCTGCAAGATCTTGTTAGTGTGGGTTGTGCAGGGATAAATATTAACATGTTCAAAGAAAATTTGCCTTCAAGGTTTTAAAAGGAAATTACTTCCTGCATTTAAGCAAAGTAAGGATACTGTGGTAAAGACACTGTCAAACATACTTTTTTGAACAGTTATATAGATTTACAAACTGCCTGGTGTCTGTTATTCCACAAGCCAGGTCCCACAATGGAGAAGCCTCAAAATAAAAGGATGGTGGTAAAATGACATGTATTAACATTTGAACTAGGTTTCCTCAGTGCACTACTTTACTTGGGTTCCTAATCACAGCCAGTGCCTCCAATGGACTCCTTAATGAGATGTAGATTCCAAGCATGGTTGTCCCATTGGATAAGCACTTTAGAAGCCTATTCTAAATATAAACTGGTGTCTAAATGAGGCTGGTTATTCCATAATGATTGCCACTTGAATTTTATGAAGTCGTAATGTTGGACTGCCTGCAAGAGACCAGCATCGCCAACTTAGCCATTCTGACTTCAATGATTGCTATACAAGTACTTTTAAGTGAGATGATAGTAGCATAGATTATTCAACCTCCTAAAGAAAATTTAGTTTGTGGTGTACACCATTAGAATATTTATTTTTACTATGTTAGTTTGTGGTGCGCATCATATAAATAGCTATTAGAATAATAAAAAGTACTAAAAGTTCAAAACTTTCCTGTTGTTTCTTCACCTGGAAAATAACATTTATTTAAAACCAAAACATGAGCAGTCAACCATGCTGAATCTCATCAGGGCTAGCTCAGTAGTAAAAATGTGTATTTTGTTTTTACCAAGAACATAAAAAAAAAAAAATCAACAAATAAACCTGGACAAAGCACACATTTTTACTACCACAATGATTCTTGTACTCTAGGGGTCAAATGAACGCATTGTAAACAAAATGATTTCTTGATTTCAAATATTAAGAAATCGCTATTATGGAATCACAGCCTAGGATTTATTAATGTTTGTTTCTTTAAAACAGTGATTCAGTAATATTCGCTATTTTGAAATACCGAATCAGTACTTGCAAATCATTGAGAGACGCAAATTCCAACCATCACAAGGGCAGCCACTGATAACATCATACATTTCAGGAAGTTCTAGAAATTGCTGGTTCATGCTCTGCTGGAGAGAAGCGAAGGATAGAAGGCCAGAACTGCAACAACTCACAATGGCAAGTCAAGATACACTTGTGGAAGATGATAGAAACAGGAAAAGTGTAAGATTGCAGATTGCTCACCTTTTGAATGGTTCCCAAGGTGTCAGGATGGATCTGGAAAATCTTCATCAGTACCCGTGAGCACTGGTTGGTGGTCTCGTGTGGCTTCGTTGTTGTTCAAGTCCAGAAGTGACGCGTGGAGTCAAATATAGGCACAGTGTAAGTTGCCTTTTGAGCTGTCCGTACCTTCAGAAGCAGAGACAAATTGCAGATTGGCATGGGCCAGTGTGTAGAGCTCTAAAATGGGACCTTCTTAGGTAGAACAGAGTCCAGTTCACAGAACAAGGAGAAAGGGAGGGTCAGTGAGGAATCGGTTCTTAGATAGAGTCTCTGCCAGGAAAAGCATTACCGAAAGTAAGTGACTAGCTCTTCTGATACAGACGTCATATCACAGTTTTCTCACCTTTGAATAGATACCAAAGCAGTACCATCCAGGAGGTGGGTTTATGAACTGCCTCAAACCAAAAAGTCCTACAGGTTCGAATGGACCTGGCTGTCCAGACAGCAGTGCTGTATAAACGTATTGAGGGACACCCACGTGGCAGCTCAGCAAATGCCCAGAACAGGCACTCCATGTGTTAAAGCAGTGGTAGCAGCCTTGGCTCTGGTGAAATGAGCACGCATTATCTCTGTAAGCTGCTTCCTAGCGAACACTTAGCAGATTTTAATGCAGAGTATGATCCAACGAGAGATGGTCCTCTTCTGCTCGACCATGCCCTTCTTTGCTCAGGCAAATCAAATAAAGAGTTGTTCGTCCACACAGTGTTCTCTGGTAAGATCGATGTAAAAACGAAGGGCTCTTTTCGGATCAAAATGATGGAGTCACTCTTCTTCTTTCGAGGGGTGAGGGGGAGTGAAGACACTCAGGAGGGTGATGTATTGCTGGTTGTGAAAAGGAATCACCATAACCAAGAAGGCTTGGGTTCTCAAAGCCCGTTTGTCTGGGTAGAATATGATGTATGGGGGGTTGACTGAGAGGGCTTGCAGCAAGCTCACCCGCCTCCTCGATGTTATGGTGATTATAAAAAGCCTGTCTTCAGGGTAAGGAGCCATAGAGCACAGCTGCAAAGGTTCAACAGGAGTACATTTGAAATTTAGGAACCAAGTTTAAGCCCCACTGGAGACGGAAACATACGTTGTAAACCTTTCAAAACCCACACCACAAAAGGTGATTGAACCAAAGAAGGCTGATCCAGTGACCTAAAAAAAAGACGAAAGAGCAGACAAGTGCCCTTTACCTGTGTGCAAAGCCTTGCTGGGCTGGGGACAATGTAATAAGCAACACTTTAGAAAGCTTGGCCTGAAGTGGGACAATTCCATGGGTGCCGCACCAGGACAAAAACATATTCCGACAGGTGTGAACAGATTTAGTCAAGGGACTCCTGGCTGCCAAGATAACATCGACAAATTTGGGAGGAAGGTCAAAGGCAGTCAACTGTTGTCGCTCAATCTCCAAGCACAGATTTGAAGCGTGCGCTGGTTCGGGCACAAGACCCTGTCCTGCAGCTGCGAGAAGAGATCCTCCCGAAGGGGCAGCCAGAATGGAGGACAGATGCTCAGCCCCAGGAATCCTGGATATCATACTCTCCTTGCACAGCCTGGTGACACTAGGATGACTTGGGCCTGGCCATTCTTGATTCTCTAGAACTCAGGACAGGAGAGGTATTGGCGGAAAGGTGTACCGTAGATCTAGAGTCCACTAGAGGTGAAATGCAACCCCGAGCGAGAGACGCCTTGGAAACTCCAATGAGCAAAAATGCTGACAGTGGCCATTGTCGGCAGTGGTGAAAAGATCAAGCCAAGGTTCTCCTCTATATACCTTAGAAAGTTTGGAAACAGGGAGGAATGTAGGCGAATCATGGGGACTTACTTCGAAAGCTTAGTACAGTTAGAAAGTCCCACCCAACGACTTCCCAAGGTGCCAGACATTTGATCTTTTTCATTTTTAAGGAATTTTCTTCTTCCCGGTTAGGGGAGATGATTGAGGTAATGCACCTTATTACAAACAGATTTGGTGGGTCCATTTTTGTACATTCTCGGGGGGCCTATCTTAGTAGATAACGTTCTATGTCATGGTACTTATTAATTGCCATTGACCCCATGCGGCAAGAAACATGTCGACCCTGCAAAGAACTTGAGGATCATTATTACCTGAAGAGTTCCTTTCTGGTTAACTCTTAACAACAGCATCTATTAAGAATAAAGGGGACTTGGGTGCTCTTGGAGAAAGAATCTCTGGTAAAGAGCCCCATCGAGAGACTCGTTGGACATTGTAGCACCCGTCCAACAAGGAGCTGACCCAATGATGAAGCATGCAGTTCAGTGGGTGCGGGTCCACATATCCTATTGAGGATATCTCCATGGACCTGTATTCGGTCCTAAACCTAGCATTTGGATCTAAGGACTGCGGAACTGCACACAGATTTTAGAGCGGGAGGATATGTGCTGGACCTCTCATCAGCCTCCCTTTCTTGTGTTTTGTATGTGGAAATACAATGCCAAAAAAAAATTACTTTTATATTTAATACTGTAAACTTAGCCCTTGTTCTCCCTCCTTCACAGCCGGTTGAGAATTAGCTGTACTGGCAACAAGGACAGGAGAGCACCTCTAAGCAAAAGCAGTCTCTTTAAATCAAGTTTTTGTGTGTTTCCCTCCTGAAGAATCCCTCAGCATGCCAAAGCACTGCTGTATGTGTCTGTAATTCACTAACTGCCCTCATCCAATTATCTGTAGCAGCACGTGTTATGAGTGGGAGGATGAATGAGGAAAAACAAAGACAGACAAGACTCACATGGAAAGTAATCTTTCCTTACTGCTCTATCTTCTTCCCAATTTGGTTTGAACCTGGTTCCAGACATGATACATGAAAGGGAGACAAAACAGAGTCTATAAAGCTTAATGGAAAGACATAGTGCACAACTACCTGGATATAAGCAGAATCTAAGCTTGCAGATGCATCCATATGGTACAGAAAGCAGGGAGAATGGACATGTTGTGGCCATACAAATGTCGATAATGGGGATGTGCTTTTGAAAAGCCACCTGTACTGCTTTCACTGTGGTGGAACTAGTATTAACTCTATGAGAAGTCATATGATTTTGAAGTACAAGTGACTATCCACCTGGCAATGGAAGTTTCAGATGCTTTATTTCTTTAATTTAACCACTGCAAGTCACAAGCAGATCATCAGAAATCTGAATGAGACTGTCCTTTCTGGAAGGAACATCAAAACCTTAGAAACATAATGACTTTGCAGTGATTCCTCAGCTAAAGAAGCATATGGTGTAGACTAAATAACAGGAAAACGTATTCTTGATTTATGTGAATCTCCGTTAGATCACTGTAGCAGAAGTGATCATAACCAAAGAGGCAGAGTTCCCCTCATGGCTGGATTTAAGGCCTAGCAAAGTGATGCCTCCTTGCTTCATTTTAGCGAAAGGGAGCTATTAGAAATATTCAGGTAAGTTATTGTGGCTATCTACAATTGCAGGAATCAATTTTTATCACTGTGCCCTACCAATGAGTGATGAAAGTCAATGAATGTGTAAGAGAGTTAATTTTCTCCTCAATTTCCGGTAGTAAAGCGTATCACTTGGACTGTCTTGCATCTTTTTTGGTCCTTACTTACTAATGAACAAGTTACTTACCTTCGATAACGATATATCTGTAAGAAACATTAGTTAGTTATAGATTCCTTACCTTAGAATTACCCCCAGGCGTCAGACTGGATCCGGAAAGTTTTTTCGTCAGCAGTACCTCTGCGCGTCGGAAGGTGGCATCGGTCGACTCCACGTCCGTCGTCGGCATCGTGATGACGTCGCGGCAGCTACTTAGACGCCACCCTCGCGCGCTGTCGTCAGTTCTGTACACGACTTTCCGCGCCAGAAACGCAGAGCCAAGCAAGACACTGACCATTGGTGCACAAAACTAGGGCCCTGAAAGGATGTCCTTAACCCTAGAAATCAGTTCGCAGAACAGGGAGGATGGGTGGGGCGGTAAGGAATCTATAACTAACTAATGTTTCTTACAGATATATCGTTACCGAAGGTAAGTAACTTGTTCATCTGAAAGAAACACGTCAGTTATAGATTCCTTACCTTAGAATAGATACCCCAGCAATACCAACCCCGGTGGTGGGTCTGCGAACCAAGACCACACCAGAAAGTCCTGGAGAACAGAACGGCCAAAGAAGCCGTCTCTCCGGACTTGGCTGTCCAGACAGTAGTGTTTCGTAAACGTGTGCAGTGATGCCCACGTAGCTGCCTGACAGATGTCATTTAGAGGAACTCCTCTTCCCAAGGCAGTAGTGGCTGCCGTCGCCCTGGTGGAGTGAGCACGTAGCCCTACTGGAGGCTCTTTTTTAGCCAGAGAGTAACAAGCCTTAATACACAACACGACCCATCGTGAAATGGTGCGTTTGTTTACGGCCCGACCCTTCTTTGCGCCCACGTAGCCAACAAAAAGTTGATCATCCACCCGGAACGGTTTGGTGCGATCCAGATAGAAGGAGAGCGCACGTTATGGGTCCAGGCGGTGGAGCCTCTCTTCCTCCTTCGAAGGATGCGGAGGCGGAAAGAAGGTGGGCAAGGTAATGGTCTGCCCAATGTGGAATGCAGTGACCACCTTAGGAAGGAAGGATGGACGGGTTCGGAGAACCACCTTATCCGGATGGACAGATAGGAAAGGAGGTTTTGAAGAGAGGGCCTGGAGCTCGCTCACCCTTCTAGCAGAAGTGATGGCTACCAGGAAAGCAGTCTTAAGAGTTAAGAGCCGTAAGGGACAGCTATGAAGCGGCTCAAAGGGAGCGCACATTAGATAAGTTAGCACAAGATTCAAGTCCCACTGAGGCATAACGAAGGGGATTGGAGGAAAAAGATGTGTTAAGCCTTTTAAGAAACGGTTAACTACCGGGGACTTGAAAAGAGAAGGCTAATCTGGCAGCCGAAGGAAAGCAGAGATGGCTGACAGATAGCCCTTGACAGTGCCCAGAGCAGAGCCCTGCTGGGCTAAGGAGAGAAGGAACAAGAGTACTTCAGAAAGAGGGGCAGAAAGGGGATCCACAACCTTTGCTGTGCACCATGCCACAAATTTGTTCCACCGGCAGGCGTATACCGTCTTAGTGGAGGGACGCCTGGCTGCCAAGATTACGTCACAGTCAATCTCCAAGCAAGGAGGTGGAGACTGGACAGGTTCGGGTGGAGGACCGTCCCCTGCTGCTGCGACAGAAGATCCTCCCGAAGAGGCAGTCTGATCAGAGGATCGATGGCCATGTTGAGCAGCTCGGGATACCAGACTCTTCGTGCCCAATCCGGAGCCACAAGAATGACTTGGGCCCGGTCGCGCTTGATCTTCTTCAGCACTCTGGGCAGAAGTGGTATAGGCGGAAAGGTGTACAACAGACCGCAACTCCACTCGCGACGAAAGGCGTCGCCTAGCGAGTGCCGCCTTGGAAATTCCAACGCACAGAATTGCTGACATTGCGCATCCTCTTCGGTGGCGAATAGATCTAACCAAGGCTCTCCCCATTGTTGAAAGAGACCTTGCACCACCTCCGAGTGGAGACGCCATTTGTGATCCATCATGCACCTGCGGCTGAGTTCGTCCGCCCTGGCGTTCAGGGAACCTGCCAGGTGTTGAACCACTAGGGATATGCCCTGATGTTCCAGCCATGTCCAGAGGCGGAGGGCCTCTTGACAAAGGGTCCACGACCCCACCCCGCCCTGTTTGTTGGAGTACCACATGGCAGTGGTGTTGTCCGTGAACACCTGCACTACTCTTCCCCGGACAGAGGGAAGGAATGCCTTGAGTGCAAGACTAATCGCCCGGAGCTCCAGAAGGTTGATGTGGAGCCCGGACTCCACCGGAGACCAGAGGCCTCTGATCTCCGCCTCTCCCATGTGGCGGCCCCATCACAGAAGGGACGCATCCGTCACCACAGTGTGGTCTGGTTGGGGAAGGGAGAGGGATCTGCCATTGACCCAATCCTGGTTCGTGAGCCACCACTGCAGTTGACGTGCAGTGCCCTCCGAGATCTGGACGCAATCGGACAGATTCCCCTGATGCTGCGCCCACTGGAACTTCAGGCCCCACTGCAGAGCCCGCATATGCCACCTGGCATGATCGACCAGCAGGATGCAGGAGGCCATGAGGCCCAGCAGCCTCAGTGTCACACTGACCGAAACCCGGGATAGAGGCTGAAAGATCGGAATCATAGCCTGAATATCCCGGACTCGCTGCTCGGGAGGATAGACCTGAAACAGCGTCGTGTTCAGAACCGCTCCGATGAAGAGGAGCTTCTGAGAGGGAATCAGGTGTGGCTTCGGCACATTGATGGAAAACCCCAGCGAATGCAGGAGGTTGGCAGTAGTCTGGAGGTGGGAGACGACTGCCTGGGGCGAGACCGCCTTCAACAGCTAGTCGTCGAGATAGGGGAAGACTGAAACCCCTGATCTGCGCAGATGAGCTGCGACCACCGCCATCACTTTCATGAACACCCGAGGGGCGCCGGTAAGGCCAAAGGGGAGCACGGTAAATTGAAAATGCTCGTGGCCTACCGTGAACCGTAGGTAACGCTGGTGGGCCGGCAGGACGGGGATGTGAAAATAAGCGTCCTGCAACTCCAACGCTACCAACCAGTCTTGCGGGTTCGAGGGCAGACCAGACCTGAGCAAGTGTCAACATCTTGAACTTCTCCTTCCGGAGGAAGCGGTTGACGTCCCTGAGATCCAAGATAGGACGCAGGCCCTTGTCCTTCTTGGGGACCAGAAAGTAGTGGGAGTAACAACCACGACCTACTTCTGGGACAGGAACGCGCTCGATGGCTCCCTTGGCCAAGAGAGCCGTAACTTCCTGCTGGAGAAGGGCCAGATGATCCTCCGACATGCGGTGGTATCTTGGTGGCATGGCTGGAGGGGTAGTCTCCAAGGGGAGGGAGTAGCCCCTTCGGACTATCTGCAAAACCCACCTGTCCGGCGTGATGGTGCGCCAGTGGGGGAGGTGATGGCGAATCCTGCCGTCCACTGGCGTTTGATGGCCCTGAAAGGTCGGACTAGGAGGGTTTGGAGGTTGCTGCGGAGGGGGGGGGGGGGTGGATTGACCCGCCCGCTGACCCCCGGAACCACGATGGTTGCTCCCACGTCCCCGGCCGCGCGAAGGTTGGGTAACTTGCTGCGGCTTGTGGCTCTGGGCGGGACGTAGCGGGGCACCCCTTCCGTAGCCACGAAAGGGGCGCAAAGCAGACTGCGCAGGGCGGGTGGAGAGGCCCAAGGACTTGGCCGTAGCCCGTGAGTCCTTGAAACGCTCTAGAGCGTTGTCTGCTTTGTCGCCAAAAAGGTGACGGCCATCAAAGGGCATGTACATCAAGGTGTTCTGGACATCCCCTGAAAAGCCTGTCAACCTCATCCAGGCGTAGCGACGAAGCGCTACCGACGTTGAAATGGTCCTGCCCAGAGAGTCGGCGGTGTCCAGCCCACAACCTATGGCAAACTTTGCTGCATCTCTCCCGGCGCCCACAGCCTGAGAGAGCACTGCCCGGGCCTCCTCCGGACACTGAGGCAGCACCTGCGCCACCGTATCCCACACGGAGTGGGAATAACGGCCCAAGAGACATGCAATGTTTACAGACCGCAGTCCTAAGCTGGCGGAAGAGAAAATCTTCTTCCCAAGGTGGTCCAGCTTCTTGGATTCCCTTTCCGGGGGAGCGGTAGGGAATGCGCTTTTGGAAGTGGAGGCTTGGACAACCAAGCTCTCCGGGGTGGGGTGTTGGGAGAGGAAAGTGGGGTCGCCCGGAGCCGGGCGGTGGCGTCGGGCAATCATCCTGTCCCGTGTTGGGCCTGGACCAGGTGCCCAAAAGGACGTCGGTGAGGACCTCATTGAACGGCAGCAAGGGCTCCGAAGAGCTCGAAGCCGGCTGAAGCACCTCCTTCAGGAGGTTAGTCCTGACCGCCACCGTAGGAAGCTCGAGGTTGAGAGACTCGGCCGCCCTAAGCAACACCACTGCGTATGACACTACCTCCTCCGTAGCCACGGTAGGAGAAGACAAGATGCCAAAGTCAGGGGAGGTGTCCAAACCACTGGTCGCCCCCAGTTCCTCTCTACAGTCCTGTTCACTTTCCAACTGGTCAGTTAAAGGGTCACCTGACCCCTCCCAGTCCTGCTCATCATCCTCTGGGTGCCACTGTGGTTGAAAAGGGACCTCAGGAGTGAATAGGGGCATGAAAACCCCACCCGGCGCCGGTCCGGCTCTGTGTCCACATCAGGATGGAGGCCGGGGTCGACGCCGGCCGGGGGGCCAACCGGCGTCGGACGCGGTAGTGGTGCCGTCGGAAGCGGCGCCGGTGGAGGCGTAACGAGGTCAACAGGCCTGGATCCAAGGGGGGCCTGCGGCGCCGGAGCCGCCGGCAGAGAAGACCTAGGCCCCCCCAACCGAGACGCGGGGCTCGAAGGCGCGCCGGCGGGGTCGGTTCGCCCAAAGATGGCATGCATCGCCTCGTAGAACGTACGAAGCTGGGTGGGAGTCGCTCCGGGTCCCGGAAAGGGAGGGAAACTTGGAGTCGGCTCTGCAGGCTCCGCGCACGGAGCCGCGGGAGGGGCACCACCCGCGTGCCTCGTGGGATCGGCCGACCGACGAGGAGAAGTCGAAGAGCGTCGATGCTTCTTCGACTTCTTTTTGTGCTTCGACTTACCCGACCCAGAGTGCGAAGACTTCGATGATTTCGAACCGGAATGGAGCCGACTACCAATGTTGAAGCAGCTTTCGGGACCGCTCCCGCAAAGCATTCGGCGCCATCGACCGGCAGTCGGAGCACGACTTGGGGTCGTGGTCGCGCTCCAGACAAAAAAGACACACGCGGTGCGGATCCGTCACCGACATCAGTCGGCTACAGGAACTGCAAGCCTTGAAGCCGGGCATCCCTCGTGCACCTTTCCGGAGTCGGAGACTCGAAGAAAGAAGTCGACAAAAGTCGAGAAAAAGTTAGTCAAAAAATGACTGAGGTACCGCTCTACCCGGATCTGCGCTGGCTGACGCGGAAAAAGAAAGAACGGACGTCAGCGCGTGAGGGCGGTGTCTAAGTAGCTGCCGCAACGTCATCCCGGCGACCACGACACTGACGACGGACACGGAGTCGACCGACCCCACCTTCCGACGCGCAGAGGTACTGCTGACGAAAAAACTTTCCGCATCCAGTCTGACGCCTGGGGGTAATTCTAAGGTAAGGAATCTATAACTAACGTGTTTCTTTCAGATACAAATAATAGCAATCATTTATGAGGTGAGGTGTAAATGAGCATAGCTTTTTTTTTTTTGTTAAGAACCAGTCTCTCAAGTTCAGAAATGGGATGGTGGGGTTAAGAATTGACCCACACATTCCCATTTAATAATCAGAACATTCAAATTCTTCAGAAACATTAGGCAGATGTTTAGGAAATGGAGCAGGAATTCCATGAAACAAAATTGGTGAGACTAAAATGGGGTGATCACTGTTATCAGTATTACTCTGGAGTTGAAGGATATCTTTAATGCCAAAAGATTTCAGTGAAATATTTAGATCAGAGGAAAGCCTAAAGAAACTTTCTCCAACTCATCTAGGTGAAAAGAATCTCCCAAAAATATTTCCTTCTTCCCATACATGAGACAAACTGCAACCCAAGGGTTTTGCTTTCCAATGCGAAAGATCTATTTGGAGTGCCCTCAGTTTTAAAAACAAACCTATTTTTAGCACTTTGGATCTTATCTTCAACTCACACAGAGCACGATAAGGTTGATTTGAGGGTCAGCCTCTATGTCACTTTTCTGCAATTTCCTCTACGTGGGACATAACCAGAAAAACGATAGATCCAGTTCCAAAGCTCAAGTAAAAAGACTGAAACCTTGTCCCTTCAGGTTTGCTCAAATAAGCAAGGAGAGCTGTTTTGACCATAAGTACTTAAACTACTTCCCCTGGCAGAAAGGAAGTATCTAAACATCAGGAAAATGGTCTTGAGCACCAGGTGACTGAAGTAAATATTTCTGTCCGGTTGTGCCCACGCCCTACATATTTGAAGTTTTTTGCAATGCACAATTAGAGCGTAGCAGCTCTTTTAAAAGGTTTAGTTCCAGTTTTTACCAATGAAGAGACCAACACATGGCTGGGAATTGCAATTTGTTTGACTGAGGTTCCAGAGGCTGTCCCTAATCTGAAGCAAGATGACATAGCAGAATCCTCATTTGCAACTGTGCCAAGAGCGCAGCAAACATGTGAGATCATCAATCAAGGGAATCTCTGGTGCCACCATACTGAGGTTGGAAGGCATCAGAAGATGAAAAAGCCAGGTCAACCAATGAATTTGCTACTGCTCCAATAAACCATAGTCACTGGAATAGAATCAGATAAGACTTCAAGATGAAGGAAAATCCTAGATCATACAGTGCACTGCAAACTAGGCTACAGTTCTGATGACGTCTTGCTGGTTGAGATGGAGTACCATGTATTCTTCAAAAATAACAAACGTGGGGTTTCAGAGACCGCTTATGAAAGGTGAGTGAGTCACCAAGTAGAAACCCCACATCTTGGCCCTTTTATGTACTCTGTGGTGCATCATTTGGTAGTCATCCAGTACACTCTTACAAGCATGTCACAAACATTTCACTATTAGTCATCAACTGTTTCAGACCCAGCATAAGATTATACGAGGAGAGGTCTCCTCAACAAAATCACAGGTATGCAGCCAAAGTATTTTGCAATTGAGCAAACTAATAAGGAAAATATTTATTAAACGTCATCAGTGGCAACTACATTTCCAGAGATCTTAAGCCTAGCACTGACAAACAAATTAAAGTCTTTGTACACAGCATGTCCCAAAACAGTGCAGTGACCTATTTCTAAGACGTCAAGCTGATACGGTACCAGGGATAAAAGTTATCAGAAGAAGACCCATTCACCCAAAGAGATAAAATTGCACCTCACATCAGTTTCCTAATGCAACATAAGAACTACAGACCATCAACAGACCTCATAAATTGCACCTCACACCAATTCCCTACCCAAGCTTGGGAACTACAGACCTCACCAACAGTGAGAACACTGCCCACAACTGTCACTCACTAACTCGCCCACATTTAAAGGTAGCGAGCCAATCAGACCTCTTTGCCTCCAACACCATGAAGCCGCATGGCCTTCAAAATAAACCTAATTGATAACAGAAACGTTATAGTATACCATCACAATAACCCAGCAATCCCAGTCATCATTCAGAAGCAAGAAAGCCTACCACGTTGCAGGGATCAACAGCATTCAGTCAGAACAAAAAATGAGTACCATTTGTATACAGTGACACCAATGATTTACCATTAAGACGCGCTTTCCGAAGACTGTCAAATAATTTCCTTAGCCTTGTAAAACCAATCTCAAAGTTGCACTTATCAAGGATCACATATCTAATGTCTAGGACTGTTAGGCATTTCTAGAACTTGTCCTATCCTTTACAGCCCTTTCTAATGTCCAGGTGACAAATCAGATACAAGGGTAATATATTCCTGATTCCAGACCTCAACCTACTCTCTTCTAGTAGTAAGCTGGATCAGCTCGTATTGGAACCTCATGAAACAACTCAAATGATAATTTTGACAAACAGATTATCAACCTCTTTGTTTGCACAACATATGCAGTGGGGCCACCTGCCACTAAAGCAGCCTTCTTTACTTTGGCAATAGACAGAAATACATACAACCTGGATACATCTGAACATTCAGAGAGATTTAAGTTGGCTCTAGGCAATCTTTGTATAACTTGGGAAGGCTACTTTACCCCGCCTCAGAAGTTCCAGATGAACAAGATTATTTTGGGGAATTGCATTTCCGAAAATGTGAATGCAAGGTTTTCCTAATTAGCATTTTCTTCTGCTGCAAAAGATCAACATGACTTGTTCCCCAAATCTGTTGCTCATAGCTATTTGATGAATCCATTACCGTACAAATCAAAGCTTTCTGCCAAGGGTATGTGCTCAGTTGCTGACTGAATGATTGAGGCACACTCTTTGGCAGCTCTGAGAAGGTAGGTTGTTGTGCTTCTGTAAGGAGCATGCACTATGTTTCAACTACTTAGTAGTTAATCTAGTGCATTGGGATAATGGTATTTTTATGGATTCATAATCTGCTTTTTATTGAGAAATATCCCACGGGGTAGTCTAACTGTTATGAAATACTCCTATGGAGACCAAATCCATCTAAGTCTAAGGACCTTATGGACTGCTTCACTAATAGAAAACAATTTCAAAAGGTTTTTCCTATAAATTTCCCAGAATATAGAAGCACCACAGTGATATTGACTGATCCAGCTAGTTCCCTATAGTAAACGTGATGATAGCCAAGGTCTCACATAAGAGGCACTCTAAAGAGGCATGAACCCGGTACCAGGACAATGCTCACGGACATATTGCCAAAGCTGAATATTGCAATAAGTCTCCTCATAAATGGAACTCTTTTCTAATTGATCACTGCCAAGACATGATACTTGAAAGTAATGGTGGAGCAAGGGTGCCAAGGCCCCTAATACAAGCAATAAAAAAGAGCAGTCCTACTGCTAGTTTGGGTAGGTATAAGAAAGCCATAGCTATTGTGCCACTAGTGACCCCAGTCCCACTGTCAAGCTGCACTATTGATACCTACCCTCAGCTCAACTTTCTGAACAGAGATAACTATGGAATTGTCCTTGGTGAAGCAGGATTGTTCATAAACAGGTGACCAGCCCAGTTGGAGTTTTGCACTGCTAGTTGACAGCTTATAGTTCCTGTTAGACAATTACCCATGTGGGGTAGACAGGAATCCGTTTAACTGTAAAGCCGCGTCTCAACTATGAGGAGAGAGAGCAGACGTAGAGGCAAAGGAAAGACACAAATTGGCAGTGTTGGGCATCCAATATGAATCCAAGAACTATTCTGTGCTTGGGCAACGGGGAAGAGAGTATCCTGAAGATCTTGCAAGAAGGAAAAATTATGTTTCTGTTTATACAGTTTAAACATCTGGAGGGCAGGCACCCTCTTTATCACCATCTAAGGATAATGTTACTTACCCAGTAAGCATCTGTTCTTGGCATGTAGAGCTGTAGATTCACATGCTTTGCATACTGCTGCCATCTAGTGTTGGGTCCGGATGTTTGCAAGTTGTTTTCCTTCGAAGAAGTCTTTCCAGTCACGAGGTAGGTGGGGCATCGACTCCATTGCTAGATTGTTTTCACACAGAGGGTGAGAATGGAGTTAGTAAGTGTAGAATAGAGATGTCCGTATGTATGTATGTATGTAAAGTAAGAAACTGCAACAGGTATAGGTACCCGGGGAGGCAGGTGGGCTCATGTGTATCTACAGCTCTACATGCCAAGAAGAGATGCTTACTGGGTAAGTAACATTATCCGTTCGAGGCATGTGAGCTGTAGATCACATGCTTTGCATAGACTATACAGCAGTATACTCCCAAAGCAGTGGCTAACCTGTAGCAGTTGCAGTTGTTTGAAAAAGTTTTTTTTTTTTTATAAACTTTTTATTGCACATTGCATAGTATAATACGGTACAAACATATATCACATCGTCGGATCTCAATTGAAAAAGCATTTTAAGTACTGCCTGGCCTACATTAGCTTGTTGCCTCGCTAACACATCGACACAATAGTGCTTGGTGAATGTGTGTGGTGTAGACCATGTTGCCGCCTTATAGATGTCAGCTAGGGGAATATTCCCTAAGAAGGCCATAGTAGCCCCTATTTTGCGGGTGGAATGCGCTCTTTGGGGTATTATCAAAGTTCTTTTTGCTTTCGCATAACATTTTTGGATACATTTCACAATCCATCTTGCAATGCCTCATTTAGATATGGGATTGCCTTTGTGTGGTGGAGAAAAAGCAACAAAAAGCCGTTTTGTCTTGCGAAATTTTTTGTTCTTTCCACATAATATAGTAGAGCTCTTCTGACATCTAGTGTGTGTAGAGCTCGTTCTGCTATGGAATCAGGTTGAGGAAAGAACACAGGTAACTCAACTGATTGATTGGTATGAAAAGCAGAAACTACTTTAGGAAGAAATTTGGGATTGGTTCAAAGAACCACTTTGTCTATGTGAAGCTGAAAGAAAGGCTCTTGTATAGTTAGTGCCTGAAGTTCACCAACTCTCCTTAGGGAAGTGACTGCAATGAGAAAAGCAACCTTCCATGAGAGGAAATGTAATTGACACCTGTGCATTGGTTCAAATGGTGGACCCATTAGCCATGTAAGGACTATGTTTAAGTTTCATACTGGTGCAGGTGGGAATCTCGGTGGTATCACTCTCTTTAATCCTTCCATAAAGGCCTTAATCACTGGTACTCTGAATAGAGATAAGTGTTGTCTGTTTTGTAAGTATGCAGCTACTGCTGCTGGATGCAAGCGAATGGATGTGTAGGCTAGTCCAGATTGCTGTACGTGTGAGAGATAACAGGTGATGTGTTGCACGGAAGCATCAAGGGGATTGATATTGTTATTGTTACAATAGATAACAAACCGTTTACATTTTGCTGCGTAACATGCCCAAGTAGTAGGCTTTCTAGCCTCTTTTAGGATATTCATACAGTCTGGTGGTAATTGTAAATAACCAAACTATGACTTCAGGAGCCAAATCGCTAGGTTGAGTTCTTTGGGATTTGGATGCTTGATTTCTCCATGGCTCTGAGTGAGGAGACTGGAGTTGAGATGCAGCTTTTGGTTTGGAACTACTGAGAGCTCCAGCAGGGTGGTGAACCAAGGTTGACGTGCCCATGTGGGAGCTATGAGAATCAGTTTGAGGGATGGTGTACTGAGCTTCCTAAATACCAAGGGAATGAGTGGGAGAGGCGGAAAAGCGTAGGCAAATATCCCTGACCAGTTCATCCATAGGGCATTGCCTTTGGAGAGCGGGTATGGGAACCTGGAGGCGAAGCTTGGTCATTTTGCGTTTTGAGCTGTGGCAAACAGGTCTATGTGAGGAAATCCCCATTCCTGAAAGTAGGGGAGGAGAATCTGGGGATGAAGTTCTATTGTGGATTTGCTGTCTCTGTCTGCGGAGAATGTCTGCAATCTGATTGTTTACTCCTGGAAGATGTTCTGCCAGGAGATCAATCTTGTGGTGTAAAGCCCATTTCCAAATGGCTTGTGCTAGGCGTGACAGTTGGAGAGAGTGTGTCCCGCCCTCTTTCTGTATATAGTACATAGTTGTCATGTTGTCTGTGCGGACTAGGACAGCTTTGCCCATGAGTTGAGATTGAAAAGCTCTGAGCGCTAGAAACACTGCTAGTAGCTCTAGGTGATTTATATGGAGACTCTTGTACTTTAGACTCCATAACCCTTGGATTGTGTGATTTTGTAGGTGAGCACACCAACCAGTGAGCAATGCGTCTGCTGTTAGCACGGTCTGTGGCACAGGGTCGAGAGAGGGCCCCCCCTTTGGATACATTTTGTGGGTTCCACCACTGCAGAGAGCGATGGGTGCGGCGATCTACCAACACTAGATCGGTCAATTGACCTTGCGACTGGTTCCACTGACTTGCTAAGCATTCATGAAGGGGACGCATGTGAAGTCTTGCAGGGGGAACAATTACGCAGCAAGACACCATCATCCCTAGCAGTTGCATGAATACTCTTGCTGGTAAAGATTGGTTGGGCTGAAACTGAGTGAGAAGGAACTGAATACTGAGAATTCTGGCTGTACTGGGAGAGGCTAGAACTTTTTGAGTGTCTATCGTGGCTCCCAGATAGGTTTGTTGGAAGGATGTAGATGAGACTTCAACGCATTCACTGTAAACCCTAGTTGGTGTAGTAAGTGAATAGTGGCTTGAGTGTGTTGGAGACACATTTGGTAAGTGCTGGCTTTGATGTGCCAGTCGTCCAGGTATGGGAAGACGTGGTTGTGCTGTCTTCTCAGATGGGCTGCGACTACTGCCAGGCATTTGGTAAATACCTTGGGAGCAGTGGTGACTCCAAATGGTAGTACTTTGAATTGGTAATGATGACCCGCTATCATGAATCTGAGGTATTTGCGATGATCGGGATGAATTGGAATGTGGAAATATGCGTCCTTTAAGTCTAGAGTAGACAAAGTCGTCCTGCTGTAGACGTGGGAGCACTTGTTGAAGTGTCACCATGTGGAAATGCTCTGACAGTATGTAGTGGTTTAGTTCTCTGAGGTCTAGAATAGGTCTCAAGAAGCAGTCCTTTTTGGGAATTAGAAAATACAGGGAGCATACGCCTGACCCTTGATATTGTAATGGTACAGGCCCTATGGTGCCTTTTAACAAGAGAGACTGAACTTCCTGTTCGAGTAGGTGTAAATGTTCTGGTGACATTTTGTGAGAGCGTGGTGGAATGTTTGGAGGATTGTTGGTAAGCTCCAGGCAATAACCATGATATATAATTCCTAACACCCATTTGTCTGTGGTGATAGATTGCCAAATGGGGAGGAATAGTAGAAGACGTCCCCAGACAGGTGTTAAATGATCGGGGGGAAGTGTAGGCAAGTCCCTGCTTGTTACGGGAGGGGGAATTACCTGGTGTGGAACCTTTACCCCTACACCTTTACCGTTGTTACCTCTAAAGAGGCCTCTTGTAGAGGAAGATTGATTGTTGTCTTTGTATGAGGCTGCTGTATTATCTGAGGACATGGTTTTCGACCCTCCACGATAGAAGGAGCGACGAAAGGAGCCACGAATAGAAGGAGACTGCAGAGCTCCCATAGACTTGGCCACTTCGGTATCTTTTTTCATTTTTTCCAATGACTTATCCACTTCGGGCCCGAAGAGATGCTCCTTGTCAAATGAAGTCTTTAAAAAAGACTGTTGGACTTCAGGTTTGAAACCAGAAATCCTGAATCATGCATGCCTTCTTAATAACACACTAGTGTTGATCTCTCTAGCTGCGGTGTCAGCAGCATCTAAAGCACATCTAATTGATGAATTGGAGATGAACTTCCCTTCCTGCACTAAATCCTGAGCTTTTGCTTTGTGCTCATCTGGAAGATATTGGAGCAATTGCTCCATTCCATCCCAGTGTGCTCTATCATACCTGGCTAGTAGGGCCTGGGTGTTGGCAATGCGCCAGTGATTTGCTGCTTGGGCGGCTACTCTTTTACCAGAGGCGTCTAACAGTTTTGACTCTTTATCTGGAGGGGGAGCATCCCCTGTAGTTTGTTAATTGGCCCGTTTACTGGCATTAGAGACAACCAAAGAGTGTAGTGGTAACTGCCCTTTAATAAAAGCTGGATCAGAGGGAGCAGGCTTATATTTTTTGTCTATTCTGGGGGTGAGAATGCGAGCGCGCACAGGGTCTTTAAAAATATCATCGCCATGGCTCTTCATACCTTTGAGCATAGGTAGAGTCTGGCTAGCCCTTTGTGTTGTACTGAGCGTTTCAAATAAGAAATCTTCCTTTAGAGATTCCTTGTGTAACCGTACTCCATGATATTCTGCAGCTCTAGCAAGTAATTCTAAATATCCCATATTATCGTCAGGAGGGGAAGGCTTTGCAGGGTAAAGATCTGGGTCGTTATCTGTAGGTGAATCAGTGTTGTAATCCTTCCAGGGATCTATTGGTAAAATATTGTTGTCGTTCTCCCTCCCCCCCACCCCCCATCTCCATCATCATCATTATCAGGTGGTGGAGAGTTAGTTGGTGTAATGAGTAAATGCTCTAATGGTGGGGAAGGTGGTGCAGGAGAAAGTGGTGAAGGAGGAGGAGGAGAGGGGTTAGTACCTACATTCTTCCTCTTCAAAGGACTATGATAAAGTGTGTCCTCTGACTCAGGTTTGCGCTTTTGAGGCGGTTTAGTAAGGACATGTCCTGTATCTGGATTTATATAAATTTCCATTTGTCTTGGGTCCGATTTGGGTGTTGGGATGTCGAAAATTGGATCCTGTTGCTTCCGAGGAATATTTTTCGGGACCGTGGATTTCGGTGCCGGGATGGAATGACTTTTCGGTGCAGAAGGTTTCGGTTCCAAAGCCGTCTTTGATTTCAGTGTCAAGGGTTTCGGCTCTGAAGCGGTTTTCGGCTTCGAGCTTGAAGGTTTCGGCTTGGTGCCTGACTTAGGCCGACTCGATCCCGAGCCGGAAGGTTTAGCGACGTGTTTTGGTGCCGAGCCGGAGGGCAGGGCGTCAGAAACATCTTCTTGGTGCCGACCGTGGCCAGAAGGCGGGGATGGAACCGAAGCCTTTCGTTTAGGCGGATTTGGATTGTGGGGCAAGGGGTGTTCGGTACTCATGGGATGTTGACCTTGTGGTAAGTCCTCTTCCATCTCGGAGTCCGATTCCAGAATAGATGCAAGTTCTTCTTGTTCTTCCTCGGCCCCTTGGCGTTGAACTCGTGCTCGGATCCTTCACCGAAGATGTCCGGCGTGTACTCGACGTTTTGACTCTGGATTTCGCGACGTCGAGCCTGATAATTGCGGAGCGTTTTCTTTGATCAAAATGATTGGCACGCGTCGCAGTCCTGTTCGTTGTGCTCTGGAGACAAGCACAAGCTCCACACCGTGTGAGTCGGTGCGAGGATACTTTGCATGGCACAGAGGACAGAATTTAAATGGAGTCCGTTCCATCGACTGCAAGGTGGACCGACGCGGTTCCCGAAGTTTTCCGATCGAAATAGAGGTCTTCCTCAATAGATACATTATGCAGAGAAGTGGGATTCGCGTTCGAAACAATACCGATGCAGGTAGAGTGGATTGCGCACCGAGGGGAACCCGAAGAACGGTTTTGAACCGGAGCGCAGCAATACACGTCCGAACCCGATAGCAGAAAAAAACAATCTAACAATGGAGTCGATGCCCATGCGCACTATCACCTACCTTGTGACTGGAAAGACTTCTTCGAAGAAAAACAACTTGCAAACATCCGGACCCAACACTAGATGGCAGGAGTATGCAAAGCATGTGATCTACAGCTCACATGCCTCGAACATGATGTTTCTCAAAACATCTGTCCAAGTGGAAGAAACTATATATTTTTTAAAAAGACATTTTATTGATTTTCAGGTTGGTGCTGGTACAATAGTAATACATATGTGCAGTCATATATACTTTCTGGTTGTACAAACAAAGTTGTTGGTATACGGAAAAGAAAGGAAGCAAAGTAAGCATTGCAATGAAACGGGCACTATAATCATACATTCATAATAATAAAAAGGGAATTATGAAGCAATCCCCAGAACTACCTAATCCACCTCCCAGAACAAGTTAGGGTGGTCCTAACGTTGATGGGATTATCATCAGTAGGAGGGGTGTGGGGGGGGACTATGTGTCACAAGAGGCAGCAGAATGTCTAAGTTCGTGTCCTCTAGGAAACAAGAGTGGGTGCTCTATGTCGCCCAACATGTCTCAGATATGTGTTCGCGGAACTGTTCCAGTAGCGCAGCCCAATCCAATGAAATTGGCTTCTTGCAAAGGCTCCTACATTCTTCCCACGGCAGTGCCTCCCCTTCAGCAGAGCCCCAGCGCAGCACCTCCTTCCCCCAAGATCCTTTTGGAAGAAACTATTTTGTTTCTTGCCAACCAGGAATAGACCTCTTGAAATCTCCTAGATAGAGACCAGTTTTCTAGTATGCTTTTTTGGCAGCACAGAGTGGTCATCCAGTGGATGGCTATGACAGATAAACTTCTGAGTACCAGACTAATATAGTTTAATAAACTCGAAGCTGTTTACTAGCCTGATAGTGTCCAATATTGGGTACGCAGAGGAGGAGATAAATCAGATTGAATTACTCTAGATGGAAGGATTAGAAAGAATCTGATTAGCATATTTTGTGTTTGCTATACACATTGCTGCTGAGGCCATTAAAGATTTCAAAAAGGGGGAAAACCCCACTCAAAAATGTTGCTAGTGAGTCAGCAATAACCCCCTTTGCACCTAGGCTCAGGTTGCATTGGCTGACTCTGGCCTTAGAAAACAATGGTAAATCTGGAGAATGTTCAGGATTTGGGTGTTAAAAGTAGATATGGAAATAAGCAGACTGAATAGCGCGGTCACTTCAAACTTGACACAAAATTATAATTTTTCGTTCCAGTCCATATATGTACCTGATATGGTCAACCTAGGATGAGTATGTGAGTTGCTTAATATTTTAAGAACAGTTTTCAGTGAGGATGGGAAAAGGACCACAACTAATCTTGTTAAGAGGAAACAACTTATTTGGGCCTCTATTCCCCAAAAGGTAAAGTTACAGAAGAAATGTTCGTTGATACCTGGAAAGGTGCCTACACTGTACCAAAGCACAAGAAATGAGATAGGAATGAGCCAAACTAGCAGGCCAAGTCAGTCTTTGAATCACCAGCCAACATATTTGGTAAATTATTTATCAGCAAGTTTCAGGATTGTCTAGAAGAGGCAGATGTAATTTGTCCTGGCCAAGAAGGCCATCACAAAGTGACTGGTACAGTGCCTTAAGTTAGGCCCCGGACCATCATTTTTTTAACGCTCTAAAATAAATGGCATGGTATTGTTTATAGCCACAACAGATCTAAATAGTAGAACTGATTGCAAAGCTTGTATAATGTTGTGTGTCAGGACTTGCATGCAGTATAGACACAGGAATACGTGCAGGGCTGTAACAACTTCGAAACTCGCAGGGGACAGTCCTGTGGAAAGGAGCGTGAGTTTTTCCTTCACAGACTCAATGGTTACGAGTGCATTTCCAGATGAGATTAGGTAGATCCAGTATTTAAGACCAAAACAATATGGAGTAGATGTCTGGCAATGTACTGTTAGGAAGTTGTGGCTCTCAGCTTCACTCAGTTCTCACCAGATTATTGTGTTGCCAACTTTTTTTTGTCCTTTTTGGTTTCCTCACAGTAAGGGCTTTTCTCTTTGGTCTGTGCTGCTGTGTTCATTTTTTCAGGATACATCCAGCTATTTAAGTAACGTTTTGCGTTCTCAGCTCCGATCCAGCTGATCTTTTTTTTTTAAACAATTTTTATTGAGTTTGTTCAATTCTTCTAGCATATGGAATTCACAGCTACGCAGAAACAAAAGAGAGTACATACAAATTGCATTCCTATGCATAGGCAAATATACATATTATCATTTTACCTTGCAGCAGTGCATCAAGTATAATGAATTAGAATTGCCGCTGTGAATAAACAGTCTCATATTACAAAACTCGTTTTTACGCGTGTAATTATAAACTATTGCAACTTAAGCTAAAATTACCCCCCTCCCCCCAGTTCACCGGCATCCTATGTATATGTGATTATAACTGAGGGTGAGAGTCTCTCGCTTAATACAGTGTTAGTAATAGTATACATGTACGTGCTCCTAGGAGATAAGACAATGCAAATTATATGGTATTAGACGGATTCGGTTAGGTTAACTAATGTGGGTGCGGGGGGTGTAGTGTCGGCCTGAGATATTGGGATAGCCAATGGATCTATAGTTTTCAAAGCTTCCATCATCTGATCCCATTCCATGGAGATGGGTATTTTACGTAGGCCACGAAATTCTTCTTGTCTAATAATCGTACTTTCTGCGGCACCCCATCGAGTCATTTCTGCATGTCATGAAAGTGGTGTAGGGGGTGACAGATTTCCATCTCATGGTGATGGCGCGTTTTGCTATTAAAATAGCCATGTCCGCAAATCTATAGTGGACTTTCTGCCCTTTAGGGCACCTATGCAGGCCCAATATGCAACTCTCTGCTGTCGACCAGACATCAGTATCAGTGATTCCTCGTACTCTGCATCGTACCGTGTGCCAAAATTCTTTTAATCGCGGACAGCCCCATAACATATGAAGTAGATCAGCATCAGCCTCCTGACATCGAGGACAAGGGAGTTGCGCATTCGGGTTATACTATTAAGGCGATGTGGTGTGAGATATGCCCTGTGTAAAATCATGTATTGTATATATTTAAATTTAGCATTCCTGGACACTTTCTTAGGGAATGCCAATATGGATGCCCACTCTGTATCCGTTAGGTCCTTGCCCAGTTCCACAGCCCACTTCGCTCGGAGTGGAGTTAGTGGTATTCCTGAGTGTGCCCTGATACCCCTATATAACCAACGGGTAAGGTGGCGTCCTTCTCCCATGAGGTGCACTGAATGGACCAGCTCATGGGTAGGGGGTTCAATCCAGTCAGGGGACCAGCAGCGCCTAACGTAATGAGAAATAGTGGCATGGAGGAGAAATAGTGTCGGGGGAACCCCATGAGTGCGAGCGAAATTATCGTGGTCTGCCAGCGTTCCGTCCACAAACAGTGTTCCAATTGACGTCACACCTTCCTGTATCCATTGGGACGCAACACGTTTAGAAATCAGTCCCATCCCGGTAGGTATCCCCAGCAGAGGGATATTGGGAGAGTATGAGGAGACTCTTTTAGTGTATTGTAGCGTCCGCCTCCAATATAGGAGAGCTGTTTTAAGCAAGGGGGGAGTAGCAGGCGGGATCTTAGTGTTCAGCAGTAATAATGTATGAAGGGTACCCTGAGTGAGTAGCTATGGTGTATAACCTATTTCATAGATATGATGCCCTGCTAACCAATACGCTAGCCATTGTAGTTGGCTGGCCATACAGTACGCCCGGAAGTCCGGAGCACCCAGGCCTCCCTCTTCAGGTCGCAATTGTAGTTTAGACAGACTCACTCTCCTGCGTCCTCTACCCCAAATAAGTTCTGAGAGGAGCGTGTCAAGTATACGAAATATGTTGGCTGGAATTATTATCGACAAATTAGCGAAAAAATATAAAAGGCGAGGGAACATTACCATTTTGGAAATGGCAACTCTGCCCATCACCGACAAGGGTAACGAGGTCCAAAAAGAGACCTGCATCCGCAAGGATCTGATCGTTTTCAACAGGTGGCCATCTATTAAGTCTTGGGAAGATCTATAGATTTGTATGCCCAGATATTTAAAAGTTTGTGGAGCAGTCGCTAATGTCAAATCACCAAATTTAATAGGGTCTGGGTTTTCCTTATATCGCATATAAAAAGCGTGTGATTTTGTCGAGTTAATTGCCAGCCCTGACACTTGTTCGAATTGTTTTAATATAGATGGGATAGGTTCCAAATCTGTAGTAAGGTCTTTTAGGAAAAGTATAAGGTCATCAGCATAGGCGGACACTATATGCACTCAAATCTGTAGTAAGGTCTTTTAGGAAAAGTATAAGGCCATCAGCATAGGCGGACACTATATGCACTGAATTCCTTAATAGGATCCCCATGTCTGTGGCCTCCTTACGAAGCTTAATGAGTAAGGGTTCCAGTGCCAAAACAAAAAACAATGGTGACAGGGGACAACCTTGTCTAGTCCCTCTCGCTACTGAATAAGGATGTGATATATGAGAGCCAGTCCTGGCCCGTGCCGTGGGGGCGGCGTATAATAATTTAACCCACTTCAAATATCCTCGTGGAATGCCAAATTTTTCCATGGCCATAAACATATACGTCCAGTTAAGTGTATTGAATGCTTGTTGCATATCGAGGGAGATACACCCCGTTTTACAAGAAAGGTCCGCTGCAGAGTTCATTATGTAATGGAGACGTCTGACATTTAAGGAGGTGTTGCGACCAGGCACAAAACCGCATTGGTCAATGTGGATTAGTTTGGGAAGGTAGGGAAGGAGGCGCTTGGCTAGTATTTTACTGAGTATTTTATACTCAGTGGGCAGTAATGAAAGGGGCGATAACCTGACATATCGCGAGGGTCCCTATTTGGTTTAGGGAGGGACGTAACTAGTGCTTGCATAGTAGTTAGTGGAAGAGTGCGCATCTCATAAGCCGTCTTATATAACTTCTCCAGGCAGGAGGCCATTTTATCAGCGTACGCCGAATAAAACTCAGAGGGCAGTCCATCCAAACCTGGGGTTTTATTCCGGGGGAGGTCCTTGATGGCTTCTTTTATGTCAGTTTTAGTGATAGGGGCTTCCAAATATTTTTGGGCGGCAGTTGTCAATTTAGGATATGTGAGGGTGTTCAAAAAGGCTGGTATGTGGTCATGTGACGTACTAGGTGGAGCGCTATATAGATCTTTGTAGTAGGCACAAAATGCAAGGTTAATCTCTGCTTGGGTAAGCACAACAGTACCATCAGGAAGAGTTATCTCCCTTATCGGGGCTGGGGGGGGGGGGAACATTACGTATAAGACGCGCTAGAAGGGTACCAGATTTATCTGCCTCTTTATGACCGCGTTGGGTATATGCACTGTAATCTATCCGGCGAAGCTGTTCGAGGAGTTCGGCGTGTTGGATTCTGGCTTCTTGTAACTGGGCTTGTTTATCTGGGTTAGCAATAGCTTCAGTTTCCAATTTATTAAGGGTGTCCTCTACCATAGTCAGATTTTTGTGCGTTTCCTGTCGGGCTCCTACAGTTGTCCCTATTGCCGTGCCCCTGATCACTGTTTAAAGACATCCCATTCAATCAGACGGGAAGATGCAGAGTTATCGTTTTCTATGAAATAAGTAGTTATGGCAGTGTTCAATTTATTCCGAAAGACCGAATCCTCCAGGGTTTGTGGCCATAACCTCCATGTCGGGACCGGGGTGGGCACCCTCCCCATTCAAGTAGTTCAAGCGGGTTGTGGTCAGAGAGTGTTTTACCAAGGTATGTAGATTCGGAAATCTGGGATACCAAAGACGTTGAACAGAATACTTTGTCTAGTCTGGTGTGCAACTGATGTGGGGGAGAGTAGAATGAGTATTCCCTACTAGTAGGATGTTGTAGGTGCCACGCGTCCTGTAGTGTCCATCCCGTAGCCCAAGCCTGAAGAAATTCAGGATTTTAAGTGAATACAGCTCCTCGGACCGGGGGGTGAGAGTGATCCAAGTGGATGTCTAAAATAGAGTTATAATCCCCTCCAAGGACCCACGGATATACAGCCCAGTCCGATAGGACTGCATTCAGGCTAGTGAGGTAGGCGTTTTGTTCATAATTAGGGGCATAGACACTGCCAATAACTATTGGCATACCATCCAGCCTACCCTATAGTAATACATAACATCCAGCTGTATCTATACGCTGGTCCACAAGAACAAATGGTACCCCATGTCTGATACATATAAGTGACCCCCTAGCAAAGGCAGAGTAGGATGTATTAAATATTTGGCCGTTCCACTTCTTTCGCATTTTGGTCACTTCTGAATCGGTGAGATGTGTTTCTTGAAGAAAGGCTATTTGCACTTTCCGTCTATTTAGTTGGGCATAAATACGGTGACGCTTGTGGACCGATCCCATTCCCCGCACATTCCATGTCAATATTTTGTATTTACCCAACACAGCCATTCATCATCAAATAGATACAAAGATAAGTCCTAAGGAGGCACGAGAAATACATCATATCGTAGAGAATAGGGTGAGCCAGGAACGCATGAACCCCCAGTAAACTACAAAACCCAATACTAGGGCCAACGGTTAAACTATGTTGGTCCAAACTTTCCCAATAACATACTAATTCCAAACGGTTATACAATGCAGTAACTGCAGGGGGGGTGGTTCCTATACCGTGCATGACTTTATAGGTCCGGACGGAGCTACTCTCATGGCGGGACCCTAGAACATAATAGAAATGTAACAGAAATCCGGGGGGGAAGAGGACCAAATATTTATACATTGACAATATCTTACTTCCCACTATCCGGCTGGGTCAGTTCTTTAATCATAGCAGTCCATTGTGTACCGCTCCGTTGTAGCTCTACCCAAATAAGTCTTTTACAATCTGCAGAGTGATTGAGGGGAATAAAATGTCGTTGCTTTCAGAATCCGAGGGCATCAAGTTATCTTCCGACTGTACCGGAGACCGTACCTGGGTAGGATCACGCATTGAGGCGGCCGTCAGTAATGCAGACTCCTGCTCAAGCAGGGCCTGTTCCGGAGGTGGTTTCTGTGTGGAAGTTTTTCACGGTGGTCTGTTGCGGCGGGGTCCAGCTTTAGTTGTCCATGCAGGGACACGCCGCAGTTGTTGATCCATAGCGTCCAATGCCTGAGAAGATAGGGTAGACTCTAGCCAGTCATTTGCCGTCTCAGGGCATTCAAAAAAGTGAGATTTCTGATTGTATATAATTTTAAGTCGTGCGGGGAACAGTAGGGCGTATTTCAAGTTGAGAGCTTGGAGTTTCTGCTTGAGTAGCTGGTAGGATGCTCTTTGGCGTTGCACTTGAACAGTATAGTCCGGGTAGAGAGATTCGAGCGTTCTCATACTGTATTGGAGCATTTTCTCTAGCCTTTTGGAGGAAGAAATCCCGGTCCCTGAAGTTCAGGATACGGGCTATTAATGGCCTGGGCGGCATTCCTGTTGTTGGTCGGCCCGTGGGGATCCGGTGTGCTCTCTCCACACAGAAAAAGGCGGAAAGGCCTACCGGGGCTATGTGCTCCTTTAGCCAATTTTCAACAAAGTGGGTCGCATTGAGGCCTTCCGAACGTTCCGGGATTCCAATAATGCGAACGTTATTACATCTGGCTCTACCCTCCGCGTCTTCAGCTCTGTCAAGCAGGGTGGTCAATTGTATTTGCATTAACTGATTGGTATGTTTTCTATGTTGTGGTACTATTTCCGACAGCGTTTGTGTATGGTCCTTAACCATATCAGACAGCTTGTTATGGTCAGCACGTAAAAGGGTAAAACCAGTGGTAAGAGTGCCGATTTGATGTTCAATGGATTGGCGTGAGTCTCTTATTTCCTGTGGAATTTGATCCAACTTATCAGGAGCGGGTGTGAGATTTGTTGGTGGGACACAACTTATGGAGGATGATTGAGAGGCCGAGTCCGAGTCCTCAAAAGACTGTACCTCTACTGATGGCATATCAGGTTGTTCACCCTTTGTACGCCCCATTTCAGCACGTATGGGAGATTTTCGTGCGATGAAGAACTTCCGAGGGTATGGCCACGGGGTATAGCGTCAACCTTGTTACTGGCAGCGACAGGAGGAACCAGCTTGAATCTGTGAGTGTCTAAGTTCAGTCACATTAGGGGTGGGTATGCTCACTGGCCCACCTCCCAGCGTCGCAGCGGTACAGTCCAACAGCCTAGTTAGGAGGGGGGCCACACCAGCCAGCCTCCTCCCACATACTATTGGGGTAGTAGGATTCTACTTGCGCTGCCAACATGTAGTCGCCCAACCGCGTGTGATAGAGCAGAGCAATAGCGATGTAATATGACAACTGACAGTCACTGCGGCATGGATGGAGTTAGCCCCAAGTATTAAACTGTAGACCAAGGAGTGTACACTGTGTTTGCATGCGCGCTGTAGAGATTAAGATAGCCTCGTATCAGACCTCCAACCGATTAGTGGGAAATGGCACTCTCCACACTTCCATTCAGCGTGAACGACAGCCCCTGGGACAGTACAGTGCGTCTTGGTACTGTTTAATCATCCAATCCAGACCTCCCAGGTGCTTAGGGGCAGTAGATGGAAAGGGAGTCTGGCGTAAGTATAGACGACAAATGGTGATGTCGGGAGAGGTGCACCAGCCACTCTCAGCGCCCCGAAATGACACCACCGGAGGACAGAAACCAGATCTCGTCCCACAATGATTTTAGCGCAAGCGGGCCTCCGCTACAGTATCAGAGCGCAGTCGGGGAGGATGTCAGGCTCAGGGTCGGTGTAGAGGGCCCAACGGCGGCCGCAAGACCAGGAGGCGCCTTCCCTCAAGCCCCGGGCAGCGATAGCGCTCCGGCCAACAGGAGCGCGCCAGGGGGCTCCCCGCTCACCTCTTCATTTGCGCTGCAGTTGAAACACAGGCCCGGTTTACATGTGGGCTCAGCCGAGGCCTCACACCGGTCATGGCCCAGGCTCAGTAATGGCGCAGTTAGGCCCTTGCAGTTTTCTCGCCTCACAGTTGGGGAGAGGGCCGGCCTGGTGTCAGTCAAAGGAGCCTGCCCTCAAGACCAGGGGGTGCTCGCACTCAAAACCCCAGACAGTGCCGGTGATCTAGTGCGCAGTCGGGGAGAATGGCAGTCTCGGGGTGGCATGGATGGCCCGAGGGCGGCCGCAGGGCCAGGGGGCTCCCCTCCCCAGGCCTTAGACAGCAACAGTGTTCCGGTCAACAAGACCGCGCCAGGGGGGCCCCCGCTCACCTTTTCAGCCGCACTGTAGTGAAGGGACAGTCCCGGTGTGCGTGCGTGCGTGCTCAGTCGAGGCCACCCACCGGATACAGCCCAGTCTCGATGGCGGCGCAGTTAAGCCCCCGCCGCGTCCTCGCAGTCGGGGATAGGGCCAGTCCGGAACCAGGCGAGGGAGCCTGCCCTCAGGATCAGAAGGCACCTCCACGTGCGTCCCAGTCAGCGCCGGCAGTCCGATCGCCAGGGTCGTGCCAGGGAGCTCGCCGCCCTCCTCGAACTCCCCAGCGGGCGCCAATCGCAGGCCCAGATTGCAGGTGTGTCCATCCGATGTCTTCTGCCGTTAGTGTCTGGGCTCCTTTTCAGCAGGAAGGGCGGTGAAAGGCTAGGGCAGGCCTCCGTTCAGTCGCGGCGGGCCACTCCACTAAGGCCGGCAGCACAGTGTATCCATCGGGTCGGCAAGGGGAGGCCACACCCAGCCCCCTCGTCGAACTACGCAGCCCGCCGGGAGGTTCGTCCACGGCCCCCTCGGTCAAATCAGGGTTTGTAGGGGCTCTGCTTGGACCGAATATTGACCACAGCGCCCGGGTGCTGAAAGGGGAAGCAAATATCAGAAATTGCCCCCGGAGTTCATAGGAATTGCTGGTTGTAGCGGGTCCCGCACAGGAGCTCCGTCAGTGTGCGGCCACCATGCTCGGCGGTTAGCCACACCCCCTCCGATCCAGCTGATCTTCTTGGGGTTCTGGGGTCTCCGTCAGGTATTCAGGATGGCTGGATGCTCAATAGTGCCTTCCTCTGATAGGAAAAATTAACTTGATTCAACCTCTCCTAACAGGGGTCCTACTCTGAAGGGAGGGAAAGTCCCAAATTGAGATACTTACGCGTCAAAGGCTTCCCTTGCAGAGTTTTGTTTTCAACACTCTCCCAAGAAAGGTAGTCTCAAGCATGGTTTGAATGAACCATGTACTGGCACACAGCTAATGGCAAATTATAGGAGAGCAGCAAGGTAGTAGTAGTAGTTTAGTCTTATATCAGACTGCATCCTAATCAATCTCCTTTCTCCTCTAATACAGTATGAGTTTATATAGATTGTTTTTGCCATTAAATAAAAATTATTTTTCATTGTGAAAAAACACATTTCCCTTAATACACAAAGCTCAACCACTTGCCTAAGGGCTGTATAATTTGAGCTGGACTGCAACATTCATGTATAATATCAACTTTAAATTCCATGCCATTTACAATCTCCAAAACAATTCTCACCACATTTACTAAACTAAGAATCAATCATGAATGGCATGATACATATAGTAAAGACTGGTAGAGAGATCAAAGAATAAAGTGGATAAAAAAATACCTTTTACATTATTACTTGCTATGGGTGATTTTTATTCATAGTTTTTTAGCTGGCTGATTTGCATCCACTAGTAAATGCTATCAATTAAAAGCTTTATTTTCAAAATTTAGACAGTTATTAAAAATATTTTCAGCCTGTGACAAAGTAATGGTGAGATCCACTATGGAAGTTTTAAGGCTACCTAGTAGCAGAACCCAGTCTTGTCTGTATTTAAGTAGGATTTCACACAGAGGACACAGAGAATGGGAACATTTTGCTGGCTACCACAGGCTCAAGATTTTAATTAGGGGTGTGCATAACTTGTGTAATTTGCTGTAGCTCAATTACACAAAATTATATCAAAACTAGGTGAGATTACGTGGAATTACGAGTAGAGCGTATTAGTGCAAAATGCACCCTCGCTTCCAAAATATTGCTAAATGCAACAGAACATGAAGAGCAGCAGCCGCTAACACTTGCTAATTTGATTGTTCCTGTGCTCCTGCGGGAGGCTTTTTGTGGCAAATTAGGCATAATTATGCGAATGGGAGTAACTGCATAATTTTCAGCAATTTCACGTCAAAAGAGTAATGTAGAATTACTCCAATTACTCCTGCAGGTTTGATTTCAATGCCATCAATGTTTTCAATGTCCTAATCACTATCCCATGCTATTGGTATCTGATAAACATGGGTGGGTTTATGTTTTCATATCTGATGAAGCAAAAACATAGGTGGGCCTGTTGCACCAAACAATCGCTAGAAGTTCAGCAACAGAGAAAGTTTAACAATGGAGTGATAGTCCTACAGAATAGTATTTACTTTAAGGCTCTCAAAAGCCGTTCCAATAAAACACTGAAGAGAAATTTTGGCGGCACAACTGTAGAAGAGGGAAGAGTAGTGGGATAGTGTGGGAATAAGTCATAACGCAATATAACAGCCAGTCTCACAAAGGTGTAATATTGTGGTCAATTACCAAATCAGAAGGTGTCCCATTTCCAAGCTCTGATTCATAGGAGCTTCCGAAGTAAAGGCGCCACATGTTGGCTCGAGGCTCTCCAGGAAGCGGTGGTTCTGAAGTCTCCAAGGACATAAGGGAATGGTCTAAGCCACTTTCTCCATCTCCATTTGAATCATCAGATCCACTACTGTGGTTAACAAAAATCATAGATGACAAGCTGATGTCACTATCCGAACCAGACCCTGTATCCTGAAATACAATGAAAATGTATAAAAAATTTAAATTAAAAAAATAATAATAAATCCCCATTGAAGACACAGGCATACTGTATTACACAGCAGATCTTAAAGTTTATTCCGTCTTGCAGTAATTATGAACTGCATTGTCCAAAATGGTTTGTCCATTCTCTCACTGTAAACAATCTTGAATAATTCCTCAGGGCTCACAACCTTTTTCATTGCTCCTTTGCGCTCTATGTAGAGTCATGCTCTACAAATACCCCCTCATGCATACATGCATGTGTTCCAACACCCACCCATGTATAAAAGCTAAAACAATTCACACCAGGTGTCAAATCTCAGGTGCTAAACCGATGGACCACCATGTATCACGATCAGATATGTGAGGAACGTAGTGGGATGAAATCAGTAATGGGCAAAGTGGGCCTGCGTACAAAGATACTATATCTCAAAGTCCAGAACCGTGTTTGCACCAAGCATGTGTTAAGAGTGTCAGAAATGGAGCTGCTAATTTGGGAGGGGAGTTCCCCTACCAACTCAATATACCCACTCTGATTAGATAAAAACACTTACAGAGACCAGAAGTGGCAGGGTAAAGACGGCACAAAACCATGTATTATAGTGTCCCAAATAGCGCCTTCACAGTGGTGCTCCAAGAACCGGAAGAGGCCACTAAACCCTTCCAAGTATGAGGTCAAGAAGCACCCGCAAAACGTAATTCACAAAAAAGATCCTGAGCACCAAGTAAATATTCTAAGACTTAATAGTCCATGTAACATTGTAATTGTTGGTTTCTCTTTATTTTCAATTAAATCTTCATATGGATTCAGCAAAATTATAATACAAAACTCGTAGCCATAAGATCGTAGCCAACACGTGTTTCGTCTCACTGTAATTTCTTTACCGAAGACTTCATCAGTGCCTAACCAAAATTAATCCAGGAAAGTGATTCAGTACTCAATAATGTCATCTGTCCCAAATATGTCTAATAGCCACCATATGATTTATTCCCGAGAACAACCAGCTTCAACAATTCAAACCGTATTCATAATCCAAATCTTTTCTGTCCGTGTCCAGTAGTCAAATTTTTTCCCAATAAGTTTGCGTCTTGCGGTGGAGACACAAACTTATTGAGAAATAATTTGAATACTGGACACTGTCAGAAAAGGTTTGGATTATGAATATGGTGTGGGTTGTTGAAGCTGGTTGTTCGAGAATAAATCATATGGTGGCTACTAGACATATCGGGGACAGTTGACATATTAAAAAAACACTGAAACACTTTTGCTTTGGTAGCCATTTTCTGAGTGGAGATTTGGAATAAAGATTTTAATACTGTATCAATTTACTTAGGAAAAGGTCTACATGGCCTACACAGTGAAACAGCTTTTGGCTCTTATTTCTTCATTAATCAGGGTCTTCTCCCCCCACATATTTTTGTAAAACTGCTGAAGGCAAGGCGGTATGCCCCCTGTTGGCCTAACAAATCGACTAGACGTCCAATGGCCACATCTTGGGGTCTAGGCCACGTCTAAAGATTTCCATCTGGTTGATGATAGCTTTCTGTAAGGTTTCTATCTCCTCCACGGCAGTGGTTATGAATTTCTCCATGACTTTCTCCAGTCGTTGCTGGCTCTCGGCCATGCCATTAGTGAAAGCCTCCATATTCCCTAATCCCACTTCTGACACCACCTGTAGGAGGGATGGGCGGATATATTGCTTCGGAGGCAGGTTAGATTGACTAATTGTGGCGTTTTATTAGATACTGTAGCGCTCACACTTAAGGAGACCGCCACACAGGCACGTACACACCTTCTTTGTATGCGAGGGCCCAGTTGTAAGCGGAAGAGCCTGATGCACTACAACTCCCAGCAGGTAGTGGGGCACTTCAGGATGCAAAACGGAAGACGCCGCCTCCCTATTTAAACACCTCCTCCTCCTGAGGAAAGTGCTTGACAATCCGTTCCCGAGCTTTACAAGTGGCGGATGGTGTTCCCCGCCGGATTTCAGCAAGAAGAATACCGCGTTTTCAGAGACCCTGAAGATTTCCTGTTGGCTCCACCCGTCAGATTCCCTAACCGGCTCCCGTTTTAAAGGCACAGCTCGTCGGAGGCACAGACTCATAGCAGGTACTTGGAAGGAGCGCCGGAGCGCTAACTTCATTACTGTTCCTGATTAACTAGAATTCAGCTGAGCCTTATCAGCCCGCCTACCTCTCTGTTCGGTATCGCGGTTCAGAACCGCCATTACGTATCCGGAGAGGAGTTTTGTTTTTTCCTTTTCATATCGATTGACACTGCTTCTTACCATGATATATCGTCCAACACAGTCTTATGGCAGGGATACCTTGATTGTGTGCTGGATTTTCCTTTCATTTGGTGTTTCTTGCTCTCTACCAATTATTCAGTGATATTGAATAATATATATATATATATATATAGACGACTTTCATTCTTATTTTTTAGCAACGCTACTGGGATATACCTTACTGTGCTTTTTCTAACAGTAGGCTTTGACTCTCGGCATACTTATTTTAAAGCCAGCTATCTCTTCCCGGTTGGACTCTTTTTGATTTGGTGAACTATCTGGTAGAGCTATGCTGACTCAAGTTACTTAGAAGTGTAGCTGCAGGGCTCTTGGTGAGTGTATGTATGGTTTATACTTTCTGGAAAAACATTTGTTTATAGAAGTGTGGTGCTCCTCATGCTTGTTTGTTTTCTCTTACACTGCAGAGCCTAAAAACCTAAAAGGGTGTTATTGGATTCCTTGACCAGACCAGAGAGGTACTAGAGTACTGCAGCACAGTTTATTGTTTTATCCTTTTCCCTTTTTCCCCGGGGCACGACCTCTCGCAGCAGTGTTCTCTTTCTCTGTTGGGGGTTGCGTTCAGGGGAATTGGGGGAATTGTCAACGTCCATCGTCTCCGCTGACCACTGTGAAAAGGTTAGTGTTGTTGTTTGTTTCTTGTGCTGCTGACAACCCTGACAGATTGTCAAGCCCAAGTCTAACGTCCAGCCTAGACGATGGATACTAACGTGCTCTTGTCCTCACTCTTGGAGACCCTGACGGCTCTGCAACAGGAGGTACAAACATCTCGTTTAGAAAATCAGGACTTAAAAAAGGAGTTGGGAACATTGCGAAGGGAGGTAGCGGGCCTAACCCGCAGAGGTCCCGGGGCGGGTTCATACATAAGAGAAGCTACCCTACCTCCTCCAGTACATGCAGCACACTCCTCTGTCCCTCAAGGGGGTGGGTTTTTCTCTGCCACTCCTGTTCCCCCACCATCGACAGATGCCTTTCCCACCGTCCATGTGATACAGAACACTGGCATACCATTGGCACCGCCAGAACGTTTCTATGGTGATCCGAAGAAGTTTGAAACTTTTCTGAACCAATGCAGACTTCATTTCCTGTGTAAACCGGCTGTATTTCAGGATGAAGCAGCGAAAACAGCTTTCATGATGTCATACATGGGTGGTAATGCAGCCAGTTGGACCATTCCACTTATGGAACGAAACGACCCTGTCTTGCACAAATTTCCGGACTTTTGTTTGGAAATGAGGAAACTATTCGATAGGAAATCACATATGATGACCCTGGACCGGGAACTTCTCACCTTGCGACAAGGATCTCAAGACTTACTAACCTATATAACATCGTTTAACCGCCTGGTAGTCGAAACCAACTGGCCCCCTGAAAAACGAACCACTCTATATTACCAGGGGTTACGTGGAGAATTAAAGGATGTCCTTTCTCAAGTGGTCCAGTTATCACAGACATGTGAGGAGTTAATAGACTTAACAGTTCAACTCGATCATAGACTACAGGAAAGAAAAGGGGACAAGAACAGAGGAGACACTCGATTCCTGTATACCAGACAGAAAACCTCAGTCGAGGAACCTCCCAAGTCCACAGAAGGACCCGAACCTATGCAGATAAGGGGAATTCGGGGTCCCCTTACTACAGAAGAGAAAGAAAAAAGAAGGAAGATGAAGCTATGTCTGTACTGTGGAAAAGGAGGTCATTTTATCAGAGAATGTCGTGCTCGGACCCACTCCCTGGCAAAACCTCCACTTCACGGATACAAGCCACGATCGGACAAGGAGAACCGGCGGAAAACTGAAGAGCCCGAGTCAGGATGAGATCCCTGGTTTGGGCAAACGACGTATATCGATCTCGTCTGTGATTGCCAACACACTACAACCCGCCGTAGCTCATTTGAACGTCGGTGTCTCCCTATGGGTCACATCGATAAACATGTTAGAGGTAGATGCCTTACTGGATTCCGGGGCGACCGGAAATTACATTGATCAGGAGTTCGCTCTGAAGATAGGTGTTTCTTTGGAAAAGAAAGAAACCCCTGAACATGTGAGGGCGGTAGATGGCACTGCACTGACTTCTGGATTTGTTAAATACCGCACTCTTCCCCTTCTAATGAAGTTTGGCACTGACCATTACGAAAATGTTCAATTCGATCTTATCGATGCTCCTCAGTTCCGTCTCATCCTAGGCATGCCTTGGCTGACCTTACATGATCCTGTTGTCCAGTGGGTGGCCCGTACGGTTACCATGAATTCTGACTACTGCAGAAGACATTGCACCAAGTTGGCGATCCATCCCGGAAGTCAAGAAAATACACAGTCCAGTTATTTGGCAACGGCCTGTGTACAAAACCAGTATTGCTGTTCTATCTCATTGCCTGACATATACAGTGAATACAAACCTCTCTTTGATAAACAGAAAGCGACTCAGTTACCTCCCCATCGAGTGTATGATTGTCGCATCGAGTTGATACCAGGAGCCGACATACCATGTAGCAGAGTGTATGCCTTGACCGAACCAGAGACGCAATACCTAAAGACCTACCTCGAAGAAAATCTCGCCTCCGGGTTCATCTAACACTCTTCTTCACCAGCGTCGTCCCCTCTTTTCTTTATCCCGAGGAAAGATTGTAACGAATTGAGAACGTGCATCGATTACAGGGCCATCAACCGAGTGACCATCAAAAACCGCTACCCATTACCACTAATTCCAGTGCTCCTAGACCAACTGAAAGGGGCTCAGTATTTCACTAAACTTGACCTCAGAGGCGCATACCATTTAGTACGGGTAAAAGACGGCGATGAATGGAAGACTGCCTTCCGGACGAAATTCGGACTCTTTGAGTACAGAGTGATGCCTTTTGGGCTTTGCAACGCCCCAGCGGCCTTCCAATATTTCATGGATGAGGTACTACGTGGTTATCTGGAGACCTTCTGTGTAGTCTATATCGATGATATTTTAATCTATTCATCTACCCTCCTGGAACATGAGAACCACGTAAAGGCAGTTTTGGGTAGACTCCAACAGCATTCGTTGTATGCCAAGCTTGAGAAATGCCTCTTTCACGTTCAGGAAGTCGCCTTTTTGGGTTACATCATCAATGCTCAAGGCTTCCAGATGGAGACAAGCAAGGTCGAAGCGATCACTCAGTGGAAGACTCCACAGAATATCAAATCGGTGCAAAGCTTTCTTGGTTTTGCCAACTATTATCGGCGATTCATCAAGGACTTCTCGAAACTAATACATCCCATCTCCAGTCTCCTGCGAAAATCCGTTCCTTTCATTTGGGGTGAGGAGGCTGCCCAGTCCTTTCAAATGTTGAAAGACAGATTCACTCAAGCGCCCATCCTACGCCATCCTGATTCGCAACTTCCTTTTGTCCTTGAAACGGATGCCTCTCAATATGCCTTGGGGGGTGTCTTATCTCAACGACAGCCAGAGACAGGACAATTACACCCTGTGGCCTATTACTCAAAGAAACTCACCCCTAGTGAAATAAACTATACCATATCTGATAAGGAGTTACTGGCAATAAAGAGGGCTTGTGAAGAATGGCGACATTATCTTCTGGGAGCACTTCATACCGTTGAGATCTACACAGACCATAGAAACCTTCTGTTCCTCAAAACCGCAAAAGCCCCGACACCCCGCCAGTTGCGATGGACACTTTTCTTTTCCGATTATGACTTTGTCATTAAATACCGACCAGGACCACAAAACGGGAAAGCAGATGCTCTTTCCCGTATGGAAGAACCAGAATATGAGGCTTTGACAGAAAAACCAGACCCACCCTCGATAATAACCGAAGCAGCCTTCCAGAATCAATCCATTGCGCTAATCACTTCACACGATTTCCTGGAGGACGTGCGAGTATCGTTAGCTGATCTTGACATCCAGGCCTGGATTCAGGAAGATCCAGGTCACCGCGCCGAAATAGAGAACTTAGCCTACCATTATCATGCGCTATATTTACCAAACAAAACATTGCAACAACAGGCACTGATCTGGGCCCATGACTCATTATTAGGAGGACACTTGGGAATATACAAAACAATCGCCTGTGTGGAGCGTTCCTTTGGTGGCCCTCCTTGAGAAAGGATACCAAGGATTACCTCAGGAACTGTGCAGTGTGTGTACAGGGGAAGGCCTGTCACACTAAACCCACGGGTCTACTCCGGACGCTGCCTACACCCCCTCGACCCTGGCATACCTTATCGATGGATTTCATAGTAGAAATGCCCCCTGTGACGGATACACTGTCATCTTGGTTGTTGTTGACCACCTAACTAAAATGGGACACTTCATTCCCTTGGTACGCCTACCCGCATCCTCAGAACTAGCCTTGGTGTTTCTTCAACATGTGGTGAGAGCTCACGGAATCCCCAACGTTCTAATCACAGACAGGGGATCACAATTTACTTCTCGTTTTTGGAAGGCCCTATGCAAAACCATGAATATCGAAGCCAAGCTCTCATCCAGCTACCATCCACAAACGGATGGTAAAACGGAACGTCTGAATCAGACTTTAGAACAATATCTTCGCTGTTTTACCTTGCAGAACACCTTGAACTGGTCCACACTATTATGGATGGCAGAGTTTGCCTATAACAATGCTACACACGCCACGCTGGGGTGTTCACCCTTCTATTGCCTCTATGGTCACCATCCTAACATGCTCCCGTTTGAATGGCCTGTTGAATCCAAATTACCGAGCGTACACGAACATCATGCTCATCTCCGGGCAGTATTACTTGATGCCAAGCAACATCTTGCGACAGCCCAATCAGCACAGAAGCACTTTGCTGACAAGAAAAGAGCAAAGGAACCCGATTACCAGGTGGGGGATAAGGTTTGGCTGTCCACAAAGAACTTACATCTAAAGGGGATAAATAAGTTAAAACCCAAGTATATTGGCCCCTATAGTATTGAGGAGGTCATCAACCCTGTAGCCATGAGATTATCACTGCCTCGCTCGTGGCATATTCACCCTGTCTTTCATGTGTCCTTGCTTCAGTCATGTCCTACCAGCATGAGGCTACCAGATAGGCCTCTCCCTTTAGAAATAGACGGGCAGGAGGAGTACGAGGTACAGGATATCCTTGATTCCCGGCTAATAAGGGGGAGGGTTCAATACCTGGTAGACTGGAAAGGGTTTGGGGTAGAAGACAGAACGTGGGAACCAGAACACAATCTCCAGTGCCCGGAGATAGTAGAACGGTTCCATGCAACATATCCTGGAAAGCCTGGTCGACCGCCGAGTCGGCGATCCTTGAGAGGGGGTACTGTAGCGCTCACACTTAAGGAGACCGCCACACAGGCACGTACACACCTTCTTTGTATGCGAGGGCCCAGTTGTAAGCGGAAGAAGAGCCTGATGCACTACAACTCCCAGCAGGTAGTGGGGCACTTCAGGATGCAAAACGGAAGACGCCGCCTCCCTATTTAAACACCTCCTCCTCCTGAGGAAAGTGCTTGACAATCCGTTCCCGAACTTTACAAGTGGCGGATGGTGTTCCCCGCCGGATTTCAGCAAGAAGAATACCACGTTTTCAGAGACCCTGAAGATTTCCTGTTGGCTCCACCCGTCAGATTCCCTAACCGGCTCCCGTTTTACAGGCACAGCTCGTCGGAGGCACAGACTCATAGCAGGTACTTGGAAGGAGCGCCGGAGCGCTACCTTCATTACTGTTCCTGATTAACTAGAATTCAGCGGAGCCTTATCAGCCCGCCTAGCTCTCTGTTCGGTATCGCGGTTCAGGAACCGCCATTACGTATCCGGAGAGGAGTTTTGTTTTTTCCTTTTCATATCGATTGACACTGCTTCTTACCATGATATATCGTCCAACACAGTCTTATGGCAGGAATACCTTGATTGTGTGCTGGATTTTCCTTTCATTTGGTGTTTCTTGCTCTCTACCAATTATTCAGTGATATTGAATAATATATATATATATATATATAGACGACTTTCATTCTTATTTTTTAGCAACGCTACTGGGATATACCTTACTGTGCTTTTTCTAACAGTAGGCTTTGACTCTCGGCATACTTATTTTAAAGCCAGCTATCTCTTCCCGGTTGGACTCTTTTTGATTTGGTGAACTATCTGGTAGAGCTATGCTGACTCAAGTTACTTAGAAGTGTAGCTGCAGAGCTCTTGGTGAGTGTATGTATGGTTTATACTTTCTGGAAAAACATTTGTTTATAGAAGTGTGGTGCTCCTCATGCTTGTTTGTTTTCTCTTACACTGCAGAGCCTAAAAACCTAGAAGGGTGTTATTGGATTCCTTGACCAGACCAGAGAGGTACTAGAGTACTGCAGCACAGTTTATTGTTTTATCCTTTTCCCTTTTTCCCCGGGGCACGACTTCTCGCAGCAGTGTTCTCTTTCTCTGTTAGGGGTTGCGTTCAGGGGAATTGGGGGAATTGTCAACGTCCATCGTCTCCGCTGGCCACGGTGAAAAGGTTAGTGGCGTTGTTTGTTTCTTGTGCTGCTGACAACCCTGACAGATACTTTGTAACACACGTATAACAGGATGAACTAAGGAACTCCTTTCTTCCAGATCCAGTGCTAACCTAATTTTCTTTCTTTTCTCCCCTCACAGGTCTTTCCTCCAGATGGCGCTCTGCCACAACTCTCCTGAGTTGTGGCCGGCATGCAAGTCTCCTCTGGCGGCATCCACCAATCCTCCGTTCAGGTCTCTGGTGGATCGTTGAGGTCATCGGATACCGGGGGACCTGCTCACTGCTCTCCTGCTGTGCAGTCCCCTCCTCTGTAAACGACCTCCTGCTGGGTCCCTTTGGTCTCCTGCTGTCGGATTCCTGCGGCATCCTGCTACGCACCAATCACCCGGCCCGTCCTCCCTTTTGCCAGGATCGCCCTGCCCCTTGGAACCTGAAAGGGAAAGTCCTTTCTCACTTTCAGTGGTGCTGATATCCAATCCAGCCCTTCCGCTCGTTTCTTTTGCAGGCTTTGACGGCGCTCCGGGAGCAGCAAGGAAGGATTCCCAGTGATTCCACCAGGTAAGTGCAGGGGTCGGGGAGGGGGTTCCCCACATTGCCCTAGTGTTATTTCAGTGAATGTGACTCATGTGAATCCATCCACTTGAGGAGCTCCATCTTTTCTGCACTATTTATTATTAGTGCTCTGCAATATGTCAGGGGTACATTCAATGTATATCATGGATTCTGAGTAAGTGTAGCTACTGCCCCGGTCGAACCCAAACTATTTGATGGCTAGTAGTGGAATAGTAGTGCAAGAGAACAGGCCTTTTCACTCTAACTCCTTCCCAGGAGAATGCCTACTGGCCCTGGAGGATGCCTACTGGCCCTGGAGGAAGCCTACTGGCCCTGGAGGAAGCCTACCGGCTCTCTCTGGTTAATGTCTTGCCTTGTATGGAATATGTGTGGAGGCCGTGTATAAATGGCATGTGAAGTTTAATGATATCACGTAAATTAAGTATACAGCCAGGAGGGGATTTAAAGGAAGCACGCCCTGCCTCCACAGTAACCAAAAGCGGCGCACTCCCTGCAGCAGATTCCATGAAATATAAGCCTGTACTTTATTTATCAAACAGGAATCAATAGCCGGATGGTAGCCCTTCTTTAAATTACAGACTTCCCTGTCCATACGAAAACTTAAGGACCAGGTGGCCTGTTTCAAAGTAGCTTTTAATTGGTGAGACTTCAGAGTAAAAATCAATCACTGGTCTAATTGCAACAAATCAATCGCAATCATAAAATTTCTATAGATTAATTAATTTTCTTTTAGACCATCTAAAATGTCTTTTCGCAACCAGAACCTTCGCTAAATCCACGGCCCAACGCACTACCCCTGCGGGGTCCTGTGCCCAGGTGCTCCTCTAGCCAAAGGGTAGCCACAGAGAATGCCGTATTAACTGAGGCCAGGCTTCTAAGAATTTGACCTTCCACTGTGTTTAAAAAGCCCCATCTCGATACATCAATCAGTTCTGAAGCATACAGCAAGGAGGGAGGAATCTTAGCACGAAAGACCTCCAATAAAAGTGTAAAATATCTTCTTCCGTATTATTTATTAAACTGTCCTGCTTTGTTATGTTGGCGGAAATGGTTGAGGCCAATTTGTTTACAGTTATCTATCCTCTCAGTCTCAGCAGTACTACAATCACTTTAGGATCCCCCCAATGAAATATTTTGTAATATAATTTTTAATTGTTTTCAGTGCTTTTTAAAATTATATGAAGGTGCATCAGTCCGTAGGTTGTAGATGCTGATACTTTCTTATGTGGGTGATTTTTATCTTCTATGTATTAGTCATATGTATTTTTGACTGTATTGCTGTGGTATATAAATGTTTCTACTCTATCTCTCTCTCTCTATATATATATATATATATATCTATACATAGATATATATATATATATAAATATAATTTATCTATTTTTTTAAACCCTTGCACTGATGCCATGAAAATTACTTTATATTTTGCTCTGCAATTATGCTGCTGTTTGTTAGAATCCTGTGAAAAGAGCGCATTTGAACCTTGGATATTGTTTATGATTGTCTGATCTCAGGAATGGGTGGAATATTTTATTATGTGTAATTTTTGTAAATTTGAATTTAACTTATGAATATGAATGTAACTGTGACTTTGTGTGGCCCTCTTTGGAGTTCCATAATCATAAATAAAATAAACTTAATTGTGAAACTCAAGGGTGAATATGCCAACCCAGAGATACTCCTAACAGCCCCCCCCCCATCAGAACCGTTTTTTTAGTTGGAGGGTGGGTAGGTGTACACTTAACAGCCATTCAATTTTTTAAAAGTAGGTACACAACAGCTCAAGTGAAAAACATCTCTTGCTGCTTTGTTTAATCTGATATTCAAAAAACAAAATCACTCAGAGCCATCCAAACTGGTTTGACCTGTATCACTTTGCCTCACAGCCTGGAATAACAAAGGAGAGATTCACTTCTTTCTGGTTGGAAGTGTGCCTGAGCCTTTCATAAAATATGCAGCAATACTGTTGGCTCTAGATTCCTGTCTTGGCAACTAAAGTTGGATAAAGAATGGCTTCCTTGAACCAGTAACTTGTACTTGCTTGGACACTTCAGGTACATCAACATAGAGCAAATAAGCTGCCAGGAAAGGAACCTCTACCAAGTTGCTACTCTCCTTCCAGCCTGGGCATAACACCTGGGATGATCTTGTGTTCATCCTTGCTGTTGTGAACTGAGGCGAGATGGAGAACTCGCAGCCTCCAGGAGAACTCGCAGCCTTCAGCAAGGAGCTGGATAAGCCTGCCAGAAGGAGCTAAGCTTATTTTAGGAAAACCTGCACAAGGCCCAGCTGACGGGGGGGATCTGTATTGATGATCTCTCAACAGATAGGTCTCCCAGAAACCACACGATCCATGCAGCCCTGCTGGCCACGAAGAACTAAAAACAAAGACCAGTATTATCTGGGTCACTGAGCTGCAACTGTTGTGTAGTTCCTATAAGCCCTATATAGGATCTGCGTGTTTAGACAACATACACTGCGGGACTGGTGTCCAGACTGATTCCAGACACCACCACCGGGTATGTTGGCCTGTGTACCAGCTAGCTCGCAATGCCACTATAACCTCCTCTTATCAAGGAGAGAATAGTTCTTGGCAACTTTCGAACATGACAACCCTGATCCCTCAGGACCGTGGAAACAGTAACTTACTTTTCGCTCAGTCACTCGTGCTCACTTGTTCCCAGAGAGATACACAGAATAAACGGTTGGGACGTTTTCAATAAGTATTTATTGAACAGTCGTTATTCTAGCATAAAATAAGTGTACTGAAATCACCAGTAGACAGTAGCATATATAAATGAGTAGCAGCACTAAGAGAGTAAACAGATGGTAGGTTTCTACCATTTTGCTAAAATCATAACTACAGGCAAGTATATAAAATACATGGCAATAAAATGCATACTCCTACGATGCACCCTAACTAGATGTACCTAGCATGTGAGTAGGTGTAAAGCCAAGAATCCCTCTAGGATAAAGCCAACCCCATTACCTGATGTGAGACTGCGGGACCCCGTTCTGGTCTCGAGCTGAACACCCCGCAAGGGATGTCAGACCACTGCGAGCTGGAGTATCTGCATGCAGGAACCTCAGCGTCTTGCATCAGTGTGTCGGCCAGGAAGTCCTGATCTCCTCTAACTATCTCAGCAAGATGTGGTGTTTATATACCCTAAGGTATCCCCAGGGGTTCTACCTTGCTGTGTCAGTGTCGGACTTAGCATGACGTCGGGAATGAACTTTATACACAGTTATTATGCAGGAGATGATGGTCCTGCTGTGATTCCAAGAAACTAAGAATCCTCATGCATAATTTATTGTATAATTGCTGGTAGACGCAACATTGCTGCTGTCTGCATTCGCAGCTGACGATCCCTGTAACACCTCACAAAGAAGGTCAATTGAGGACAGATGATCTTTCGTACTGCCTGCAGCAGATGCCGGGGCAGCCTGTGCCACATCCAAGGCCTGAGTGTTGGAGGAGCCGGTGTCCATACCAACAGGAGCAGAAATATCTGTGGTGGCTCTAAGAACGCTGCCAACAACATGGGAATGCGCTGAGGACACTGCAGAACATGGGCCGTTATCGGGTCCAGTAAAGCATCAACGTCCGGTGGCGCAGCCGATGGAAGTGTCAGACAGAGGTCCAACGCGCATTGTTATGTTAATAAAATTTATTGAGCGCACGAATATCCGAAGGTGTCTTGGCGCTAGGACAGAGGTAAGCCCGGAAGAGATCTAATTCTGAAATAGCCAGGTTTTAAGACCCTTTCTGAAAGAGGTCAGTGAGCTAGCATTTCTGATATCAATTGGAAGCGTGTTCCACAGCTTTGCTGTACCATAAGAGATACTTCGGCCTCCCCAACATGTCGTTCGAATCCTTGGAACCCTCATAAGTTTAGCGTTTGTGGAGCGTAGCTGTCTGACCGGGTGGTACCAAGAAAAAAGTTTTCTAAGAAACACTGGTCCAGTATTATTCAAGGCCTTGTAAGCGAAGCATAAAGTCTTGAACTTAATGCGATACCGGAAGCCAGTGGAGTCTACGAATTCCCTTAGTTACTGACTCGTATTTAGGGACATTCAGTATTAGTCTTGCGGCAGCTTTTTGAACCATATGTAGTTTTTTAAGGCACTGTTTCTGCATATTCAGGTAGAGTCGGTTGCCGTAATCTAACTAAGACTGCACGAGAGCGGTCACTACCGTTCTTTGGGAGTCGACAGGAACATAAGGTAAGATCTTCTTCAATTTCTTGATCAGGAAATGGGAGGTGGACACAATAGCATTGGTTTGCTGAGATAGAGTGAGCTTATTATCAATTACCACCCCCAGATTTTTTGCCTTAAGAACTGGTTTTGGCAGTTCCCCCATTTCTGCCGGCCACCAAAGATAGTCCCAACTGGGTTGCATATTCCCAAAGATCACCACTTCGGTTTTCTCAGAGTTTAATTTGAGACAGTGCTTTCCCATCCATCTGTTTATTTCCCTCATACAGTTTTGAAACTGCAAGGATGGGGAGACTTGATCTTTATACGCTGCTACCACAATCTGGGTGTCATCGGCGTATGAAGTGAGACTAAAGCCGAAGTCTTGGATCAAAGGGGCGAGTTCTGATACGTAAACGTTAAAAAGTGTTGGGCTAAGTGACGAGCCCTGTGGGACTCCATAAGGAAGGACATAGGGTGTTGAATTAAACTGGCCCAGCATCACTGTTTGTCTTCTATCCTTCAGAAAGGAGGATAGCAAGGCCAGTGCCAGGCCCTTAACCCCTAACGTTTCCAGCAGCCGTTGCAGTAGGTTGTGATCCACAGTGTCAAAAGCCGCCGACAGATCAAGGAGGATGAGGGCGGCCGCGCCCCCTCCGTCCATCACCCTCCTGATCTCTTCGGTGGCCTTGATTAGTGCTGTTTCTGTGCTATGTTCTGGTCGAAACCCGAATTGGGAGGGATCAAGTACGTCATTTTCCTGTATGAACTGAGCTAGCTCTTTGTTCATGATTTTCTCCACTATCTTGCCTGGGAGCGGCAGCCTGGCTATTGGGCGATAGTTGTTGGGATTGGAGTCGTCCAGGTTGTTTTTTTTAACAATGGCAATATTGACGCGTCTTTCCAAGGAGCCGGAAAAATACCAGACTTGGACATATTATTAAAACTTTCTGTGAGTAGTGGGCTCACCTCCTTTGCTATCTCTTTCAGGAATGCAGGTGGACATGGATCCCATGGGGATCCAGATTTAATATCTTTGATGTGATTTTTCCACTAGTTCAGTAGTAACTTGTGAGAAGCAGTGAAAAATCTTACCACTGTGATCTGCACAAGGGAATAACTCATTGGGAGCTCGAGCAGGAATGATTTCAAAAGAGTCATAGAAGTCTTTGGCTTTATTTCTGAAAGCCTCTGCAATGACCTCACAAAAACGGTCACTGTGCTTGGTGCATTTTTTCTTAGGAAGGGAGGAAAGCTTCTCTACTACCCCAAACAGTTCTTTAGACAAATTCTTGGCTTTCTCAATCTGCCTGGAAAAGCAGGCCTTTTTTTCTGCAATCAACAAGGTTTTGTATTGAATTAATGCAGATTTGTAGATGTTTTTGTTTGCTATATCATATTTAGTTCTCCAGCATCTTTTAAGTCTGCGACATTTTTGTTTTTCCTGACGTAGGGCCTCGGTAAACCAGGGGCCGATGGAGAATTACGGTTCCTTGAAATTTTACAGGTGGGTACTGTAGCCCTAATGGCCTCATTTAGCCAGTCCGTATATTTGCTAACTGCTAGGTCTGGGGGCATAATAAGAAGTGGTCGCGTCTTGTTCAATTGACAGTGAAGCAAGTCTTTATCAACCTTGTTCCAGGCATTATATGTTAATGAGTCTGATTTAATTACCCCCTTCCTTCTGGACTTTGGGGATAGTGTAGTCAAATGTGATTAAGGAGTGATCTGACCACGTAAGAGGGTGAATGTTTTTTACTATTAGGCCAGGTGCAGATGTAAAGATACCATCAAGTGTGTGTCCTGCCTCGTGTGTGGGCTTGAACACCATCTGAGATAAGCCTAGTGTCCCTAGGGACTCTAGGAGGGAGATAGTATCCTTATCCCCTCTATCTTCTAGGTATATATTGAAATCGCCTAGAATAGTGAACTCATTAGTGGAGAGAATGGGCTCCATGAGAGCATCTAGGTTGTTAGTAAACAAGCTTCTGGCGCCTGGGGAACGATAGAGTAGAATGCCCCTAAAGGTGTTTTTAGCATTTGTTTCTAAGGCGAAGTAAAGAGCTTCGTAGTAAGGGGTGGAAGCTGGGGCAAAAGTCGCTACGAAATTTTCCCTGTATATAACCGCTACTCCGCCTCCCCTCTTAGTAGGCCTATCTACCCGAAAAGATAGAAATCCCTGAGGGGCTGCTGTCACAAAGTCCGGATCAGAGGCTGAGTCAGCCCATGGTTCCATGAGAAACAAAACATCTAGCTCATATGCTGCTATAGTGTCTGCTATTTCATACTTGTGTTTGGCAAGTGATCTAACATTGATGAGACCACAGCGTACTTCTATCAGAGCTGGGGAGTCTAAATGCTTTGCCTTGAAATAATTTCTAGTGGTTTGAAGTGCCTTAGCTATCTGTTGCGGCGGGATCGAGAACCCACATACACATGTGTGTTCTCCATGTACACGATCTTTGTTCAAATTAAAGATACAGCAGCTCACTTTAGACTGTGCTAGCTCTTGAAGTTCCTTACTTGTGTAGCTCACCTGATTAATATTTAATGGACCAGAACTTCTGGCCCTAGGCCCGGGCGCGGACGGGGGCAGACGGGCTTGCGTTTGACGCGCCCGCTGCGCGGCCGCCCCATCTTCAATCAAATAGTGAGGGATGGCAGGAAAGCTAGGTCACTCACCGCCGGAAGTGAGTCAAACTATATGCCAACAGGGATTAAGGTCAGCGTTGCAGTGCCCTCCGCACAATCGGCACGTCAGCCGTGGCGGAACAGGGCAGGAGCTTCGCCGACCGGAAGGAAGCAGGAGCGAGGTATGTGCAACGGTGCAAAGAGCAGTACAAGGAGTTCAGCGTATATAGTAAGTATCACTGAGTGAAGCAGTAACAATGCTAAAATGCTTATTGCTAAAATGCTTAAAATAGTAAAAATCACCTAAGAAAATATCTATAATCAGCTTGAACAAATAAAAGCCTCTTCGCTAATAAAAACGTGCTATCGCGGTCACGAACAGGGCTTACTGAAGTCCGCTGTGCGGCCGCCCCATCCTCAATTAAATAGTGAAGGATGGCGGGAAAGCTAGGTCACTCACCACCGGAAGTGAGTCAAACTATATGCTAACAGGGATTAAGGTCAGCGTTGCAGTGCCCTCCGCACAATCGGCACGTCAGCCGTGGCGGAACAGGGCAGGAGCTTCGCCGACCGGAAGCAAGCAGGAGCGAGGTATGTGCAACGGTGCAAAGAGCAGTGCAAGGAGTTCAGCGTATATAGTAAGTATCACTGAGTGAAGCAGTAAAAATGCTAAAATGCTTAAAATAGTAAAAATCACCTAAGAAATTATCTATAATCAGCTTGAACAAATAAAAGCCTCTTCGCTAATAAAAACGCGCTATCGCGGTCACGAGCAGGGCTTATCCGCAGAACAGTACAAAATAGGGTGGGTTCCAGTCATACAATTTCAGAAAAGACACATTTAATTAAATGCCAGCAGGCATTAATTCAATTACACATCAAGATAATAGTTTCAATATTATTTAATCATATTGAGCAACAAAATTGATGTTCAAAATCCAGCAATATGTCTAGAATAACGTATCAATCCAAGTGCCCCACGAGGTGGGGGAAAAAGGGAAGAAGGTAATGTGCACTCAGGGAGGGTGAGAGAGAAAGATAGTGACAATGGATGCATCAAAACCTTCTTTACAGTTACAGCCGGCTTTGCTCGGCTTCAAATTTGCAAGATGACAAGTGAAAAGCCATTGTTTGAAATACACTGTCACAGTGAAAAAGCACTGTTAACGAAACTGGCATAGGGCAGTGACGTAGTCGACGTTTCGACCCCAAAAGGAAAGTAGGTTGTTTGTGTCCTTACACCGGGGTCTTCATCAGGACAGGATTGGGGGCACCATGAACCACCATTGACTGGATGGTCGATATATAGTAAGTGGGCCCGAGGGCTCCAAAGCACCAGAGAAGCGGACCAATGTCACTTAGAATGTGCAGTAGAAAGTCCTTCCTAGCATACACCTCTCGCGTTTAGTGGGAAGTAATGTCTAATCCTGATTGGGCCCGAAGGTTCCAAAGATGCTGAAGAGGAAACACAGAGTCATGGCCATAATCCTTCTTCACGGATGATTAATGAATCTCTTCTTAAAGAAAATGTGCGTCCGTCTCCGATGAAAAAAACGCAGAACAGGCATCGGAGAACAGGTAGGACACAGTCCATCCAGACTGGTCTGAATGACGGGAACCAAGAGGTGCTCAGTTCCCGTAAGCGAGGTGTGCCCAGATGTTGTACCATGCGATCACGGTATTTGCGCTCCAGGAGAGCTGTTGCGATCTCCTTGGTGGCTGGGACGTCTATTGCATAGCAGAAAGGTAACAATCAGGATTCCTGCTATTAGACACAGGATCAGCGGAAGCCCTCCAAAAATGCTTCCAAAGACGGAGTGTATAAAGTTCGATATAACTCCGAGGACCGTCTGAAAGGTGCTTACAGTCCGGAACCTATGGTCTTAAATAGGTGTACAATACCCGTCGTATCAGACATGTTAAAGATACGACTTACAATTGCTGTGAAATGGAAGGGGCAGTTTGTACGTATAAGGGCCTGTATCTCAGCCGAGGACCTTGCGATCTGGAGATCAAAAGTCTCCCGGGCGGAGGTTAAGGGCACGGTTCGTTGTAAAAGCATGGCTTTCATTCTGCTTAGAGTATCAAACCGTATAAAGGAAACATTTAGCGAAGGCCACAACGGCGCCTCCCTGACTGTATGTGTTGGTGGAAACAATACTTGCATACAGCAAGTAACCCTGGAGCTCACGGTGACTAGATATGCGATGCCCGGAAGCATCCCACAACAACCTTGATCATTCAGCATCAAGTAACTCCCATTCGAGAGAAGCCTGAATACCAGATTAATCACAGCTGCCGGGGTACCTCTTAAATGATAGGACAAGTTTGCCACAGACCCATTACAAGCCCAGTGTAGCATAATATCCTGGCATATGAGAGATCCACTTAACGCGTTCTCGCAGTTAGTTCCGCTTAGAAGCACTTCCAGATCCCCACTCCTGCATTGAAATCTGTATGGTAAATCCCAGGATTCCTTCATGGATTCCTTACCCATTTTTTCACATCTGCCTGTCTGTTGCTGTTCTAGGCAATACTGAAACTGGAAAGTTGCGACCGGTTATGTTATATGGCCGTGGATTAACCACTCTGTGGACGGTGACTCTGCCACAGTAAAGGGTAACCTATCCAGTTTTTCAATACGCAGCATTGTATATTTTGCTCCCCTCTGTGCTGTTTTCATCTGTTTTTCTGTTAGATTGTATGCAGAAAACAAGGCTGTACTGTTGATAAAACGCCAAGGCACATAACTGGCGCGCAATGACTGCAGCGTCCAACTTAACAAAATAATAGAACGGAACTGTGACTGTCCGTGTTGCAATATGGACAAATCCTGTTCAATTACATCGATAGCAGAAGATACAATGTTGCCCGGTGAATATATCCTGGATGTTAATGTAGTCATGCCACTGTCAACTACGGCTAACGCCTTTTCTAGGTTAACTCTATCTATTTCTCTTAATCTCTCTGCAGCTTCTTGTTGGGAGATTTTCCAGATTTTGTTATAGACAGCATACAAAAAACGCATCTGACGTGGTTTTCTGGGACCTAATAGGTCCACATCCTCTGTGAGTAAGGACAAGTGTTGTTTCACCTGGGGTAGTGTTGAGGTCTTTAGCCAATCAAGGCACAACTTCCCAACACTGTATGATGTCACTACCCCCGGATGTTCTCGTTGTACATAACGTGGGTCTGGTCTGTGGATACTAAACCCTTCGGTGGTACCCCTGAATCTTTCCTGACATCTGTTTGTGTCAGTAGGCCAAACCAACCATCCCTTCCAATTGGGGTCTGATCTATTGTATTGCAATATGTTATCCAACTTAGCCCCTCTTTCCGACGTAAAATTCCCCTTGGTGTTTAAAGGTGTTGGAATTTGAGGTGTGTTCAAGTCCTTATTCTTGGCTATTCCAAGACAGGAAGTCTGTTGCACAGTGTCATTCAGAAAAATTATCTGCTGTGGAATGAGGCATGCTCTAAATAGTGCTTCTGTTCCCTGGACTTGCCAGTCGCTAGAACCCCAGATTGATTTCAAGTCTACAGTGTCCATCCATACGTCAAAACCCTGTTCAGACAGCTGGGTAATAAAGGAAGCAGAGTAAATGTTTGGTGTTTGTTAACATTTTTCTGTGCAGATATAGGTGCAACCTTATAATAGTACGAGGTTTGGTCATAAGTGTTAAACCCTGAAAAATATGAGAATTTCTGTGCAAATGTTTTTGAACTACCTTTCGGTGGTGTAGGGCAATGTTCCCACTGGTGGAATGTGAAAACATTTCTAGGCTTGCTAGATTTGCAAAAAATGATTACCATAATGTTCGTAACAATACATTTTGTCAAAATCTGATGCGTCTTCTAACATTTCAGTGCTAGAAAATGCGTCAGATTGTTCTAAATCAGACAATAAGTTATTAACAGTTTCAAAATCCCAATCATCAGAAAATGTACTGGAGGTAATGATATCGTTCAATGAAATTTTAAACAAACGTGGAATCTTTAAAAGCTCGGTCGGTCCAAATATATCATAATTTACTTTGTCCCACACTATACCATCTGGTATAGGAACTGCTGAAATGTTCATGAAGGACAAGTCTCTTTGTTCACGATGAGATGAAAGATGAGGTTTTAAAATTAAGTTTACTTCTGACGTTGCAGAGCTCTGTTGAAGATAAGTTCCATTGATGAGCAAATGGAAAGTGATTACTAATCCTAACCAAAAAAGAAAAAATAATATACCGGTGATTATCCAAAGTTCTAGCCAAGGTGATACTAAATAAGTCGTCCTAAGAAAGTTAAAAAAGTCTGATCCGTTGTTTGCGAGAAATTTGGGCTGACGTCGTTTCAGGTTCACTTGGAGCCAATGAAAAGGTATCGAAGTCGATGAAATAGCCAGATGCAGTTCGATCTATTTTTGGTAGCTCAGCAGGTTTTGTTGAACTTGTAGATTGCTCTTGAAGAGGCATGTTGGCGTAGACATCCTTATTAGGTTGAATTGAAATTTGTCTTTCACTTTGATTTTGAAAGTTCGTGTCAAGGGGAACTCTTTCCTTTGCATGGTTATTGATTCCATTGCTTTGTAAAGGTGACTCTTCAAATGTTATCAGTCTTTCAGTTTGAACTTCCTGTATTGTAGCGAGAGGAGGACGTCATAGTGTAGTTTGATCAGATCGATTGAGACAAATCTCTTTTTTTCCCCGGCAAGAGGCGGTAGAAGTACAGTTCTTGATCCTTCAACGGCCAGGCAAGGTACAGGCTTTCGATAGGGTGGCCCGAATTCTTTCTTGTCCACAATCTTTTCTCTGACCAGATCCCCAACTTAAGGAATCCAGGCAGGTCTTGCCGTGGCTGACTTGACTTCCCCAGTGGCGGTTTTCTTTGTCTCGACGTTACTTAAGGAGGCTCTGGATTCATTCAGATCCTGTAAAACAGCCAAACGTTTATTGATGTCAAACGGTTTTTCATCCGCTACTGTGCCTTCACAATCGAGATCAGGTACCCACATTCTTGTCCCAAACAGGACCTCGTAAGGAGTGGCACACCCAAGAGAGCTTCTTGGCTGGTTATTATAGATGACTGACCCAACTACCACCCAAGCCTAATACCCTAGCTGTTAAAGATTGCTTTAAGTCCCGGTTTTTCCTCTCCACAACCCAATTTCCCTCGGGATGGTACGGAGAGGAGTACCGCAATGCTACACCCAAACTTCCCATGGCTTCCTTGTAAGCCCTAGAGCTGAACGCGGGGCCACGGTCAGAATGTAATGTGCCAACTGCGTATGTCCCTATGAAGACTCACAAATCTTTTATAACAGTTCAGGCGTCAGCCGAGCGCTGAGGCCATAGCCATAAGAATCTTGAACAGGAATCCACTGCCACCATGATATACTTGTAAGCCCCATCAGATTGTAAGGGGCCGCAGTGGTCCAGGTAAATGCACGCGAACGGTCTGTCAGATATTAACAATGGTGTCTGCGCTGGGCGAGCTACGGTGGACCCTTTTATCTGTTGACAGATATCGCACTTTAAGACGAAGTCTTTGGTCTGTTTTGTTAAACCTGGCCACCAATAGTGTTGTTTCAGTAAAGAAACTGTCGCCGTAACTCCTGTATGAGCAGAACCCAGACCCTCGTGTGCAGCCAAGATTAAACCTAACCTGCGATCCATGTTTGGTATTACTCTATCCCCCACTCCAGGAATCTGAGCAAATGGAACGTTGTTTGCATCTAACTTGTAGGAGTACTTGAGTGGAAAACCTTTAGGTAGCGCTTTGCTGTTATTGCGCGAAGCAATCACAGCTACCATTGTGCTACCGTCTACCCTCGTTTTTGAACGGGTGACTGCAGCTACGGATGCAGTGCGTACTGCCCCCTTCACAGCCAATAAATTCCCTTCAACGTGAACGCCATCACGTTGATGACTCAGCGTGTGTATCACATGAGCTCTTGGTAGTTCGTTCTTCAATACTGCTACCTGTTCCCATTGTTTCCTATGTTTGATTGTGCCACCTTTTGAATCTCTGAACCAATTTTGTCCCCAATAGTGGAGGTATTCGTTGCATCACTGGACACAGTAAAAGGAATCACACACTATCAGTGTGGGGAATTCTGGATCCGTATTTATCAGTGCCAGTAGTAGTGCTTTTAATTTTCCCAACTGAGACATGCAGTCTCCGAGACACTGCGTTTTTGTACAGCTTGGACGGAAATTGCCGTCCTGCATCTTACCTTTTACAATAGCGCATGCTGCTCTGTATTGTTGCTTACTCCCTACGGCCGGTTGAGCAGATCCGTCAGTATAAATAATGTATTCATACCGATCTAGAGGCATTATTTCATTTGGTAGAGGATATTCTTGTTCATATTGCAGGAATGCTTGTGTTTTTAGACTAGGGTCATACCTGTATTCTACATCTGTTGCAGTGAGACAATTAGCCCATTATATCCATCTTGGATGTAACGCTTGACTTTGTGGCAACCTCTAAGGCCGCTACTCGTGTCACGACAATTATTTGTTTCCCCTGAGCGAGTGCTCTTTCTCTCACTACAGCAGTCTGTACTACAGCAGTCTGTACTGCTGTCAGAATTTTTTCTGTGGATGCTAAACGCATTTCAGCGTTAGTGTACAAATGCGATTTATATGCAATTGGTAACGTTTCACCTTCATTGAAGGTTAAGTAAGTGTACCCTGATTTACCTGCGACTACGCGGATCACCAGGTTGCCTACGTTTACGCGTCTGTAAATGTTTTGATGATATCATATCAGCTTGTAGGGAACGAAGTATATTTGTGTGTTCCTGTGTCAATTGTCTAACTGAAAAGTCAGGTCTTATTAGGTCGTAGAAAGGTTTTACTCTCTCTGCGTAATCCAAAATGTATGTTCTGCCAAAATTAAAAAATCCCAGTATGGACTGTAAATTTTTTAATGATTTTGGAGGTTGTAGCAGTGCGCACGTTTCTAAAAAGTGGGCTGCCAGGCTTTTCCCTTCACTTGAAAGCTCCTATCCCAAAAATAGGACATTGAGGTGGGCTATTTTAGATTTTTTAAAATTCAATTTGTAGCCCTCAGAGGCGAAACCCAAAATTATGGTGCTCACCCTGGTCAAGTGTTCCTCTAAGTCATCACCCGTCAGATAAATATCATCTACATAGGATAATGCCTCTTCATCCAAATTCTGTAGTAACTCTGTTACCCTCCTTGAGAATAACCCCGGGCTATTCTTATACCCTTGGGGGAGTCGACAAAATTGACGCTGGGACCCTAGCGCTGAGAAGGCTGTCAAATATCTGCTTTCAGGCGCTATGCTTTGGCAGAAAAATCCATTTGAGATATCTAATGTTGTTTTGTATTTTTTCTGCACAATGTTATTCATTAATGCGGCACTATGTGCATTCTGGACTGCAAATGTTTTCGTACATGAGTTCAGGTGTCTATATTCTAAAACTAGGCGATATGAATTGTCGGGTTTCCTAACGGGAAACAAAGGATTATTCATTCATGAGGTGCATGGTTCAATTACACCTTGGTATTCAAGTTGATCTAAGATCTCCCTGACCTGTTTTATGGGATACTGTCTTTGTAGAGTTGGGTTTGTTTTTATTGGAATTACGTGGTGGGGTGACTCTTCATCCCACCCTACGTGTTTGCAGTATAATGCTGGAGCAAGGACTACCGCCCACTCCTGCACATATGTATGTCTTAGGTGTGCGGGGACTAGGTTGGAGAAAGCTGGAAAGATTACAGTTTCCCCCTTTGGGCATTCCATAACAATAGTAGGCGGCCAATCTCTTTCTGCTAATAGGATGTCGTAGCCAGAAGTCAGGTTCTCCCAAAAGAGAACCTTAACTTGTCTGGGCTTCTCCCCCTCCATTTGGAGTGTTATTTCATGTAACTTGTGTGGGACACTCACCCTAGTATCAGGTGTTTCCACCGTGATATACTCCCTCAACTCCGCTGTCACCAGAAATTCCATCAGGTTCCGGCAAGCTATTGTTACTTCTGCTGCGCTGTCTAGCATCGTCAGAGCCCATTCCCCGTTCAGCAGTTGAGTCCTCAGAATTCTGGGCATGTATAACTTTGAGACCCGCTACCTTCTTTTTAAATTGAGGTTTAGTTTTGGGATTTTCTTCTTTCTTTGAAATGTAGTACGAAGTGCGTTGCCTGTCTCTGGGCTTTGTACACTCTTCTTATCTCTGTTCTGACAATCCTTCCCTCTCGGAGTTTTTTGATGAACCCTGAAAGGAACGAGAGGAACGTGTATCAGTGTCCTGATACCTGTCAGTTTTTTTTAATGTTATCTCTATTCCTAAGATTATATCTCCTTTCTGGGGTCTCCTGTTGAGGAGACCTTCCCCTGGAATGAGATCTGTTCTTTTGCTGTTTATTATTGTCCCATTTCTTTTTGGAAGAAACCGGTGTTTGCTTTGCCTGTTCTTTATCTGTACCTCCCACTAGTTGAGGTTTTACAGGTCTAGCTCCCAGACAGTCTCTACCTAATTCCGCATAAGCAGTTTCAATTATTTTAGGTAGCTCTGTCTCCTGTTGTGATGGAGTGAAATCTCTCAGACGTTGGCGTATTGCCACTGATGCTGCTTCCCCTTTAATATTTGTTAATATTATCGCAGATACCTGGTCGAAGTTATTTAACAACTTCATCCCTAAGTTTAGAGCAGGTTCTGCTCCATACTCGTTCTGTATTTGTCTTAATACATCTGGTATTACCGCTAAAGAAGGGATACCATGAGTCCTGGGGTATATTGCAGCGAAAACTGTACCCCAAGAGGTACAATCTTCTATAGAGGGAGCTATCCCCATCGGCAAGCAAATTGTCAGTATTCTATGCTTTTCCTTAGGACCAGTGTGTGGAAACACTGGCTCCAGCTGTGTTACTTTTTGTGCTATCCAGAAGGGCATTTGTTCACGCTTAGTGGGCATTTTACCCATCACTGCATGCAGTGTTTGTGGTGTAATTTTGGTTGTATTATTTTGGACTGGTCCTGGTTGTGTAGCTGATGTTGGCAGAAGTGTGAGTGTTCTCATCACAAACTGTGTCATGTTTCTGTAAAGTCTTAATAATTCTTTATGCTGTACTAGTAAGTCTCCTCCTGGCATTGTGTCAATGTTCGGATGTGGTGTGTAGGCCGCTAGCACTGGCCAAGTTGCTCCGTCTCTTCCGAGCGGGCCTAGTCTTACTCTATTTCTTGTATGGGGGAGGGTGCCTTTAAACCAGTAAAAATGTTCGTGGTAAGTTAGTGGAATTTCAATGTCCTCATATGGACTATATTTGTCTGGTATGTCATCTTCGACATAGTAGTGAAATGTTTTTGTCAAAGCATTTGCCTGCGAGAATCTAATCCATGAGTAGAATACCTCTGTTCTATATGATTTGTGTGCCTCAATCACAAAGGTCACTTGCCCACCCCTAATTGTAACACCATATGCTACTAGTTTTCGGGTGACGGCATTTCTAACATTCTCTGCAATATATATTGCATCTGCATCATTTTCTTCTGTTGTCAAGTTTAATGCATTCCCTTCATCTACGTCTCCTTGCTCAGTCATTATTTTTAGAAAGGAGAGCGTTTCAAGGGAACTGAGATAAGGTGTTATGCACAATTAGGAACACTGTATCCTTCAAGCTTGATTAAACTAACAGCCAATACATAGGAATTTTATCTACTCAGCTGTGGCGGATTTTGTTCCCTCCCACTCCAGACGTCTCTGGGGAAATGTGAGTAGGGGTCTGAGAATAGCACGACTGAACTACTCAGATTTGACAGTTAAATAAGTGCCAATACCAACGTTGGCGGTGCCATGTATAGTTCCTATAAGGCCTATATAGCATCTGCGCGTTTAGACAACATACACTGCGGGACTGGTGTCCAGACTGATTCCAGACACCCCCACCGGGTATGTTGGCCTGTGTACCAGCTAGCTCGCAATGCCACTATAACCTCCTCTTACCAAGGAGAGAATAGTTCTTGGCAACTATCGAACATGACAACCCTGATCCCTCAGGACCGTGGAAACAGTAACTTACTTTTCGCTCAGTCACTCGTGCTCACTTGTTCCCAGAGAGATACACAGAATAAACGGTTGGGACGTTTTCAATAAGTATTTTTGAACAGTCGTTATTCTAGCGTAAAATAAGTGTACTGAAATCACCAGTAGACAGTAGCATATATAAATGAGTAGCAGCACCAAGAGAGTAAACAGATGGTAGGTTTCTACCATTTTGCTAAAATCATAACTACAGGCAAGTATATAAAATACATGGCAATAAAATGCATACTCCTACGATGCACCCTAACTAGATGTACCTAGCATGTGAGTAGGTGTAAAGCCAAGAATCCCTCTAGGATAAAGCCAACCCCATTACCTGATGCACAAGTTACTTACCTTCGGTAACGATATATCTGTAAGAAACATTAGTAGTGATAGATTCCTTACCTTAGAATATCCCCAGGCGTCAGACTGGATCCGGAACGTTTTCGTCAGCAGTACCCCTGCGCGTCGGTAGGGGCGTCGTGCGGCTCCGCGTCCGTCGTTGGCGTCGTGGTCGCTGAGATGACGTCGCGGGTGCTACTTGGACGCCGCCCACGCGCGCTGACGTCAGTTCTGTACACCACTTTCCGCGCCAGGAACGCAGAGCCATGCAAGATACTGACCACTGGTGCATTGAAACTAGGGCCCTGAAAGGGATGACCTTAACCCTAGAAATCAGTTCGCAGAACGGGGAGGATGGGTGGGGCGGTAAGGAATCTATCACTACTAATGTTTCTTACAGATATATCATTACCGAAGGTAAGTAACTTGTGCATCTGAAAAAAACACATAGTGATAGATTCCTTACCTTAGAATAGATACCCCAGCAATACCAACCCCGGTGGTGGGTCTGCGAACAAAGTTCACACCAGAAAGTCACGGAGAACAGAACGGCCAAAGAAGCCGTCTCTCCGGACTTGGCTGTCCAGGCAGTAATGTTTGGTAAACGTGTGCAGCGAGGCCCACGTGGCTGCCTGACATATGTCTTGCAGGGGACACCACGTCCCAATGCAGTAGTGGCTGCAGTAGCTCGGGTGGAATGAGCACGCAGCCCCACCGGAGGTTCTTTTTAGCCAAAGAGTAACAGGCTTTGATACACAAGACAACCCAGCGGGAGATGGTTCTCTTATGGACCGCCCGACCTTTCTTGGTGCCAATGTAGCCAACAAAAAGCTGGTCATCCACCCGGAACTGCTGTGTGCGGTTAAGATAAAAAGAAAGCGCACGTTTTGGGTCCAGACGGTGGAGCCGCTCTTCCTCTCTGGAAGGATGCGGAGGCGGAAAAAAGGTGGGCAAGGTAATAGTCTGCCCAATGTGAAAGGCCGTAACCACTTTTGGCAAAAAGGAAGGACGGGGCCTGAGCACAACCTTGTCCGGATGGACTGAAAGGAAAGGAGGCTTACAGGAAAGAGCCTGGAGCTCACTCACCCGCCTGGCGGAAGTGATGGCTACCAGGAAAGCAGTCTTTAACGTCAGAAGACGAAGAGGACAGTTGTGAAGTGGCTCAAAGGGAGCGCACATTAAGTACGTCAGAACCAGATTCAAGTCCCACTGAGGCATCACGAAAGGAATAGGAGGAAAAAGGTGAGTAATGCCTTTAAGAAACCTATTTACAACAGGAGACTTGAAAAGAGAGGGCTGATCAGGGAGCCTGAGAAAGGCCGAAATAGTAGAAAGGTAGCCCTTGATAGTGCCCAGAGCAGAGCCCTGCCGGGCCAAAGAAAGAAGGAACAGTAGAACCTCAGAAAGAGGGGCAGAAAGGGGATCCACAGCCTTTGCTGTGCACCATGCCACAAATTTGTTCCACCTGCTGGCGTATACCACTTTAGTAGAGGGACGCCTGGCTGCCAGAATAACGTCACAAACTTCAGGAGGCAGGCCGAAGGGAATCAACTGCCGCCGCTCAATCTCCACGCAAAGAGGTGGAGCCTGGACAGGTTCGGGTGTAGGACCGTCCCCTGCTGCTGCGACAGAAGATCCTCCCGAAGAGGCAGTCGGATCGGGGGATCGATGCTCATACTGAGTAGCTCGGGATACCATACTCTTCGAGCCCAGTCCGGAGCCACAAGAATTACTTGGGCCCTGTCGCGCCTGATCTTCTTCAGCACTCTGGGCAGGAGTGGTATAGGCGGAAAGGCGTACAACAGACCACAACTCCACTCGCGACGAAAAGCGTCGCCGAGCGAGTGCCGCCTTGGAAATTCCAACGCGCAGAACTGATGACATTGCGCGTTCTCTTCGGTGGCGAATAGATCTAACCAAGGCTCTCCCCACTGCTGAAAGAGACCTTGCGCCACGTCCCAGTGAACACGCCATTCGTGATCGAGCATGCACCTGCGGCTGAGTTCGTCCGCCCTGGCGTTCAGAGAACCTGCCAGGTGTTGAACCACCAGAGACATGCCCTGATGTTCCAGCCATGTCCAGAGACGCAGAGCCTCTTGACAGAGGGTCCTCGACCCCACCCCGCCTTGTTTGTTGCAGTACCACATGGCGGTGGTGTTGTCTGTGAACACCTGCACTACTCTCCCCTTGACAGAGGGAAGGAATGCTTTCAGTGCAAGACTGATCGCCCGCAGCTCCAAAAGGTTGATATGGAGCCGAGACTCCGCCGGAGACCAGAGGCCTCTGATCTCCGCCTCTCCCATGTGGCCCCCCCATCCCAGGAGGGACGCATCCGTCACTACTGTGAACTCCGGTTGGGGAAGGGAGAGAGATCTGCCGCCGACCCAATGCCGGTTCGTGAGCAACCACTGCAATTGGTGTACAGTGCCCTCCGAGATCTGGACGTGATCGGACAGGTTTCCCTGATGCTGCGCCCACAGGAACTTCAGGTCCCACTGCAGAGCCCGCATACGCCACCTGGCGTGATTGACCAGCAGGATGCAGGAGGCCATGAGGCCCAGCAGCCTCAGAGTCATTCTGACCGAAACCCAGGACAAGGGCTGAAAGATGGGAATCAGAGCCCGAATGTCCCGGACTCGCTGTTCGGGAGGATAGACACGAAACTGCGCCGTGTCCAGAACCGCTCCGATAAAGAGGAGCTTCTGGGAGGGAATCGGGTGCGACTTCGGCACATTGATGGAGAACCCCAGCAAGTGCAGGAGGTCGGCCGTAGTCTGGAGGTGGGAGACGACTGTCTGGGGCGAGCCCGCCTTCAACAACCAGTCGTCGAGATAGGGGAAGACTGACACCCCTGATCTGCGCAGATGAGCTGCGACCACCGCCATCACCTTGGTGAACACACGAGGGGCGCTGGTAAGGCCAAAGGGGAGCACGGTAAACTGAAAGTGCTCGTGGCCTACCATGAACCGTAGGTAACGCCTGTGGGCTGGCAGGACGGGGATGTGGAAATAGGCGTCCTGCAAGTCCAACGCCACCATCCAGTCTTGTGGGTCGAGAGCAGACAAGACCTGAGCTAGAGAGAGCATCTTGAACTTCTCTTTGCGGAGGAAGCGATTGACGTTCCGGAGGTCCAAGATAGGACGCAGGCCTTTGTCCTTCTTGGGCACCACAAAGTAGTGGGAATAACAACCACGACCTACTTTGGGCGTCGGAACGCGCTCGATGGCCCCCTTGGCCAAGAGGGCCGTAACTTCCTGCTGAAGAAGCATCAAGTGATCCCCTGACATGCGGTGGTATTGAGGTGGCATGGCTGGGGGGGTAGTCTCGAAGGGGAGGGAGTAGCCCCTTCGGACTATCTCTAAAACCCACCTGTCCGAAGTGATGGTGCGCCAGTGAGGGAGCTGATGGCGGAGCCTGCCGCCCACTGGCGTGTGATGGACCTGAAAGTTCGGACTAGGAAGGTTTGGAGGCAGAGGTGGCGGGGGTGGTGGTCTGACCCGCCCGCTGGCCCCTTTGTCCGCCACGGCGGAAACCGCGTCCGCGCTGGGATGACTGTTGCGCCGGCCCGTGGCTCTGTTGCGAATGCTGCGGGCGCCCCTTCCTGTGCCACGAAAGGAGCGAAAAGAGGAAGGCGGAGGAGGGCGGACTGCCGAGAGTCCCAAGGACTTGGCCGTAGCCCGTGAGTCCTTAAACCGCTCCAACGCGCTGTCCGCTTTGTCGCCGAAGAGGCGATGGCCATCAAAGGGCATGTCCATAAGGGTGCTTTGGACATCCCCGGAAAATCCAGTGGTTCTCAACCAGGCGCGGCGACGAACCGCCACCGTCGCTGCAATGGATCTGCCCAGTGAGTCGGCGGTGTCTAGACCACAATGGATCATAAACTTGGCTGCGTCTCTCCCCTCTGCAACAGTCTGGGCGAGAGCAGGCCGGGCCTCCTCCGGACACTGAGACAGCACGTTCGCCACCGTATCCCACAGGCAGTGGGAATAACGGCCCAAGAGGCATGCGGTGTTCACGGACCGCAGCGCAGAGCTGGTTGAAGAGAAAATCTTCTTCCCAAACTGATCCAGCTTGGTGGGGCGGAAGGGAAGGCGGTTGGGGAAGCAGAGGCTTGGACAACCAAGCTCTCGGGGGTGGGATGTTGGGAGAGGAAAAGAGGGTCACCCGGAGCCGGGCGATGGCGTCGGGCCACGTTCCTATCCACAGGAGCCCCTGTGGTGGGCCTGGACCAAGTGCCCAAAAGAACGTCTGAAAGAGCTTCATTAAAGGGCAGCAGCGGCTCTGCAGAAGTAGCTGCTGGCTGAGGCACCTCTGTCAGGAGGTTAGTCCTGACGGCCACAGTAGGGAGCTGGAGGTGTAGGGCCTCCGCCGCCCTACGCAACACCACTGCATAACTGGCTCCCTCCTCTGTAGCCACGGTAGGAGGAGACAGCATGCCAAGGTCTGGTGAGGTATCCAGACCACTGGCTTCCCCCAGTTCCTCAGCCCAGTCCTGTTCAGACTCGCAGGCTGCTGCGAGAGGGTCGTCCGACCCCGCCCAGTCCTCCCCTTGCTCCTCAGGCTGTTCAATAGGCCGAAAATAAGGAGCAGGGACATGGGGATAGAAATCCCCAAACTGCGTCGAGAACGGAATCGACCGACGCCGGACCGACGCCGCGTCCACTTCGGGGCTGAACCTGAGGTCGGCGTCGTCCCGAGGAGTGGGCGGCATCAGGATCGGTGCCGGGTGGGTCGACGTCGGCGGAGGCGTAACGAGGTCAACCTGCGTCGACCGGGATCCAGGCCTGGATCCAAGGGTGTCCTACGGCGCCGGAGCCGCCAGCGACGCCGGAGCCGCCGGCGATGAAGCACGAGGACACCCATGCGGGACCGCGGGGCCCGAAGGCGCACCGGCGGGACCCGACGGCCCAAAGAGGCGAGCCATGGCCGACAGGAAGTCCTGTATCTGGGCCGGAGTCGCCGCCGACCCCGGGAAGGGGGGGTAGTCGGGCGGCGACTCCATGGACTCCGCCGGAGCCGCGGGGGTAGCACAACCCGTACCCTCAGCTGCGTCGCGCGACCGGTGAGGGGAAGTCGGAGAACGATTACTTTTCTTCGACTTCTTGTGCTTCGCCTTACCTGACCCCGAGTGCGAAGACTTCGATCCCGACGATCGCTGATGGGGACTCCGCGCACGGTCCCTCGACCTCCCTCTGGACCGAGACCTGTCACGGCGCGGAGCCGACTGCCGGGCTTCAAGCAGCTTTCGGGACCGCTCCCGCAAAGACTTCGGAGCCATGGACCGGCAGTCGGGGCACGACTTGGGGTCGTGGTCGCGCCCCAGGCAGAAGAGACACACGCGGTGCGGGTCCGTCACCGACATCATCCGATGACAGTCCTCGCAGGATTTAAAACCGGGCATCCCTAACAGCACCAGGAGTCGATATCGACTTGAAAAAAGGTGAGAAAAAGATCTCAAAAAACGTAGTCAAAAAAGACTAGGGGTACCGCTCTCTCCGGATCTGCGCTTGCTGGCGCAGAAAAAGAAAGAACGGACGTCAGCGCGCGTGGGCGGCGTCCAAGTAGTGCCCGTGACGTCATCTCGGCGACCACGACGCCAACGACGGACGCGGAGCCGCACGGCGCCCCTACCGACGCGCAGGGGTACTGCTGACGAAAATTTTCCAGATCCAGTCTGACGCCTGGGGATATTCTAAGGTAAGGAATCTATCACTATGTGTTTCTTTCAGATGTGAGACTGCGGGACCCCGTTCTGGTCTCGAGCTGAACACCCCGCAAGGGATGTCAGACCACTGCGAGCTGGAGTATCTGCATGCAGGAACCTCAGCGTCTTGCGTCAGTGTGTCGGCCAGGAAGTCCTGATCTCCTCTAACAATCTCAGCAAGATGTGGTGTTTATACACCCTAAGGTATCCCCAGGGGTTCTACCTTGCTGTGTCAGTGTCGGACTTAGGATGACGTCGGGAATGAACTTTATACACAGTTATTATGCAGGAGATGATGGTCCTGCTGTGATTCCAAGAAACTAAGAATCCTCATGCATAATTTATGAGGCCAGTGTCCAGGGAAAAACCCTACGTACTTGTGTGTAGTATTGTAACTGGGTAGAAGGTCAGTCCTTCAAATCTGTTATATATGTAGTATAGGAGAGAATGTAGGTGAAGGGTTATGATGTTACCTAGACCTATATCGGGGAACCTATATGAAATATAACACAACGTGGCCGGTTGTCATCGAGCAAGCAAGCAAGCATGCACAGCCTCCCCATGTCTGTACCCTTTAAGGCGCCATATTGCCCCTTCCCTTAGTTCCAGAATTTGCATGCAGTAATCGATCTTCACTCCCAGAGTGCGAGATCCACTACCATTGGCAGTCATCTTAATTGCTGAACCGTTTGAAACATCTTTCTACTCCGTGCATTTTGAAATATCAACATGTGAAGTTACAGTCAAGCCCTAACGATATACTCTAATACCAGACAGGAACTGATGAAGACACTGGGTTGCCCCAAGTGATGTCCTTGCCACTGAAAACTCCGACAATAAATTGAGGGTTTTGTTATACGGGCCCTAAAGTTTACGTACCACATGTGATGCCATGGTTGGTGCTGGCCTGCTACTACATCTGTCCCATTAGAAAAACATAGTAAGCCGTTGGGTCATTAACTGGTGCTGGTGTTCAGTTAATTATGTCTTGAAAAAAACAGACAGGTGGAGAAAGCTTCACTGCTGACCATTGACATGGAACATCAAGAACTCGGGGACATCCTGGAATGCACCAGTGACTTCATTGGTTCAGGCTTCATTTTGCTTAGGGGCTGCAGTTTTGGGACGCGTGATTTCCCAAAACAAATCTGAATTCCTTGTAGGTACAAGTTAACTATACAATCTAATGGGTAGCAGCTATAAAAACATTTAGGATTGTATCTTAGCCCCGGAAGACGCTAGTAGTTATTGTCTTCTCTGTGCAGATCTCATTTTCAACTTCTCCCTTTACCTACCTGTAAATAAAAGTCTTACTCGTTTTGACGCCATATAACTGTCTGGATGTTGAAGTTACAGAGTGATATTTATTGTGCCATACTGCATCAGCGTTTCTAATCTCTACCACCTCCTATAGTAAGCATCAACTTCCCACCCTGGCTAGCTAGAGAAAGTCGAGGGCTCAAAAGGAGTAACTTGGTTATCCATCTGGAGTGGAAAGATATAGTGACCCTGGGATACCGGTGATAAATGGCAACTCCCATATAGGATACTGCAAAGTAATCAATTACGCCCTCATTTAGAGCTTGGTTAAGCAGGAACACCCTCATTACTCGGCAGTGCTCTCATCACCTCAAATTCACAGTTCTCCAGCTCCAATTAGAGTGCGAGGTTTCCACCGGCAGAGACTCAACAGCCTATCCACCCATGGGATATTTGATTAATCTATATCAGAAAGCCCGCCCTTTTCAGACCAGTCATTCTGAAGTATGTGTTTCCGGTTAGGGGAAGCCTGGCGCTTGTAAACAGGAACAAGAGAAATGATCTCCACAGGCTTGGAGAAAACACCTAGCATGTCAGCGCAATTATTTTTGATTTTCAATAACAAAGAACCAGATTGGGAGTATGATACTGAAAAACAAAAAGATTTGCCAATCGGGTGCATTAAACATCGCACCAGCACAGCACAACTTCGGTGCATTCTGTGGACATGTGTTGGCAGCTCGGATGAAGGCCCTGGCTGGCGGGGATCTCTTAATATGGTGGGAAGCAGTGCTTAATTTGACTTGGTGGTTTCCGGTGCTTGGCACCGACATTGTCAACACTGGCGCTTGTAACAGTCTACCATAAGATGGCGGTGTCTGGCTAATTTAGAAATGACCACAACAACAGTCAAATATTAATTCAATATGCATTCAAAATAACTTTTACTCGCCACCCAAGCTCTTCTTATAGCTTGGGGGCCCTTAAATTGTTACATCTGTAGGAGCGTGATGGTTAGTAGTTGTATTACCATCATTGGCAGCATAGCAGGGGTAATGCGTGGTGTAAGCTGCAGTGGCTTCCTGATGTGAATATGTGAATATATATATATATATATATATATATATATATATATATATATATATATATATATATATATATATATATATTAAAGCTCCAAGGTGCCCGCTAGCAGGATCGCACTCGAGCAGCAGTAACCATTTCAACAGGTAAAGGACATCTATGCACGCCGAAAACTGCAGCTTCCCTGTCATGGATATAAGCCTGACGCGTTTCTAAACCGTGTTGCTAGTCTTCAGAGGCTCGACCTGGGAAAGCATTCACTGGACACTCCCTATAATTTATAATTAACAGCCCTCAGATGGGCGACTCAAAAGAGCACAACGCGATGAATTGTGGGTAATGTAGTTCGTGTCAATTTCCCTTTGGGCACAGTTCCATTTTAAAGCCCTCAGATGGGCCTCGGCGAGCAAAAGGTCCATTAATCCCTTTACCACTGCTTCACATGATGGACTCTGCATTATCAGAGCCCGTGACCCCTGCTTTCTATGAGGTGGTGCAATCCTCGCGGCCGGACTGCCGCGTAAATATTAAAGCTCCAAGGTGCCCGCTAGCAGGATCGCACTCGAGCAGCAGTAACCATTTCAACGGGTAAAGGACATCTATGCACGCCGACAACTGCAGCTTCCCTGTCATGTATATAAGCCTGACGCATTTCTGAGCCGTGTTGCTCGTCTTCAGAGGCTCGACCTGGGAAAGCATTCACATGTGAACAAGGGCACTAGTTGCTCGAAACGCGTCGTCAGAGGAGGTGTGAATAATAAAGAACATCTTGCCATCTATCCGGGTGTCCGTTGCTCTCTTGTCGCCGAGAGGAGGTCTTGGGAGCAGTTTTGTTGTGAATATATACATATATATATATATATATATACACATACACATATATATATATATATATATATATATATATACACACACACACACACATATATATATATATATACACACACACACATATATATACACATATACACACACAAAACACCTCCGTGTAGGGCGCCCCCGACTCCGCAAGGCAGCTTCAGCAGGTACGGAGCATCCCGCTAACTTGCAATCACAAAAGGAAAACTGTTATGTTATTGTAGCTTATAACGCGCACAGCTACTCAAAAGAGTGTCCCGGCGCGAGCCATGAAAGAGTGAAAAGAAAGGACCGCTTAGATAAAAAGAAACGTTTTCAGTCTTTTTCTAAAGAGCTTGGGGTTCTGGGTACTACGGAGGGCCAAGGGAAGCAAATTCCAGGCGGAAGCAGCCTTAAAAGCAAGAGAACTTCCACCCATTCTCTTGAGGCGAAAACGTGGAATGTGAGCAAGAAGCTGTGAAGCTGAGCACAGCTGTCTAGCAGGAACATAGAACCTGAAGCGTTTCCTTAGATAGACTGGACCAAGTCCATACAGGGCTGAGTGAGCCAGGACAAGGGCTTTGAACTTAACTCTTTCTGCCACAGGCAGCCAGTGGAGATTACGCAGATGTTGCCTTACGCTGGTTCTTATGGAGATGTTAAGAAGAATCCTCGCCGCTGCGTTCTGGTCTACCTGCAATCTATTCAAAAGATATCCCGGCAGACCTACGTACAAAGCGTTGGCATAATCAATGCAAGAGATTATTAGGGCATGAGTAACCGTTTCCTTGGCAGCCCTAGGGAGGAGAGGGAGAAATTTTCTAAGGGATTTAAGTGTAGCGAAGCACTGCCCGGCAAGCTTCTTGATCGGAGTAGAGAAATGAAGATTCTCATCAAACCATATCCCTAGGTTTTTGGTGGGTTGGCCCACAGAGGTAGGCATGAGGTATTCTGCCGGCCAGAGTGATTCCCTGAACTGAGGGGGGAAACTCCCAAAAAGGAGGATTTCTGATTTATCCTCGTTGCACTTTAACTGCGCGGCAGAGAGCCATTGGAAGACGGCTGTCAGACAGGTTTTGGCAAGAGTAGTGGAAGACTCAGTTTTCTTCCAGGTAAAGAGAAGCTGGGTATCATCCATGTACGCAATGATTTTAGCTCCAAGCTCCTCAGCCAACTGAATCAGGGGGGTGACCTATATGTTAAAAAGGAGGGGACTCAAGGAAGACCCTTGAGGCACTCCTGTGGTCACCATGTGAGGGAAGGAAGAGGAAGGAGGGAGCCAAACTTGTTGCGTTCTGCCCTCAAAGAACGACTTCAACCAATTCCAGGCCAATCCTGAGATTCCAATATCTGAGAGACGAGCCAACAACAGGGAATGAGGCACAGTATCAAATGCTGCAGAGAGGTCCAACAAAATCAGAGCCGCCCTACCGCCTGAATCCAAGCATTCCCGGATGGCTTCAGAGATTTCAACGAGAGCCGTTTCGGTGCTGTATGAGGCTCTTAACCCTGATTAGGCCGGATGGAGCAGGCCGAACCCTTCGACGTAGCTGGTAAGCTGTTTATTTACTACTTTTTCGCAAACTTTCGCCACACCAGGAAGGAGAGAGATGGGGCGATAGCTAACGGGAATCAAAGGATCCAAAGAGGGTTTTTTCCAGAAGTGGCAGGATTTTGGCCTGTGTCCAAGCTATGGAACTGTAGCTTCCAGGAGAGACAGATTGATTAAACTGTTGACCTCAGGGTTAACTGTCTCAGCGACTGAATCCAACAACCTGGCCGAGCAGGGGTCGGACGGAGAACCTGATTTCAAGGACTTAAGGACCATCAGTGAGTCTAGCTGAGCAATAGGTGAAAAGGCCGCCAGAGAGGGTGATGGTTGCGAGGTAACAGACGGCCCCTTCAGGAGCAAGTTCCCTGCCGCAGAGTGATTACCGGTGTTAAGTCGCCTGGAGAGTTCGGATCTTAACGATAAAGAAATTAGAAAGTTTCTCGCACCAAGCGGCCGAGGCAGGAAGCGTGATGGTCTCTGCTCTAGGAGATAGAAAGCTCTGCACAATGGAAAAGATTTCCTTGGCGTTGTTCCTGGACAGAGCTATGCGTTCCGCATAATAAAGGCTTTTAGCATGGGATATAGGCGCATAGTAGGCTTTCTGGGCTATCCTAAGGGCCAACTTGGCCTGCGGGCAGTAGGCCTGTCGCCAACAGCGGTCCAGTTTTTTGCACTGTTGCTTCTGAACTTTGAGTTCAGAGGAGAACCAAGGTTTCGAAGGAGAGTCCCTGGATCGCCTATGAAGTAACGTAGGAGAAAGGTGCTCAACCGCCTGCGTGATCCAGCTGGAAAAGCTAACAAGAGCCCCCTCCAGGTCCTTAGGGAGGGCTGGCCGAGACCCAACCAGGGCAAGGCTGAAAGTCATAGGGTCAATTTTAGCGGAGGAGCTACCTTAACAGGGCGGGCCTGAAAGATAGTTACTATCAGTAGCCCAGGAAAAATAGGTCACTAAGTGATAGGACCAAGGCACCGGGAGAGGATCTTTAACAACAATGGGAAAGTTGGTACAGATCAGATCAAGAATATGACCGCCATGGTGTGTGGGAGAGCTGACCCATTGAGTGAGTTGGGCGAGGCTCAGTGAGTCCAAGAACTCCCGAGTATCCCCTGCATCTCCCCGGTCCAAATGAATGTTAAAATCCCCAAGGAATAGAAAATGGGTAAAGCGTAGTGCGCGGGGGATGATGACATCGTCCAAGGCTTTAAGTAAGGCACCTGCCGGTCCGGGGGGGTCTATAGACCAGCGTGCCGCCCAGCGAAAAGTGTGGTGAAATGGTGATGCAGAAGTTCAAGGCTTCTCCCTCTGCCAACAGCAAAGACTCGCCACGGTCGAAAATCCACTTATCCCTAAACACCACCGCAACGCCACCGCCCCTGCCGGCTTTGCGGTCAGCACGGGAAATTTTATATCCCCCAGGAATGGCCAGCTCGATAACTGGATTGGAGAATTCATTGAGCCAGGTCTCAGTTATAAACAATAAGTCGAGAGGCTCGTCAGAAAGAAGGTCAAAAATATCATGATGGTGTTTCCCTAGCGAGTGGGCGTTAATCATAGCCGCTCTGATTAGTGGCCCCCTCTGGGCATTAATAAGGGAGGTGCTAGGCGAAGGGGGAACAGCCAGCCCTGAGGACAGGCAGAATTTGTAGCTCTTGCAGACGGTAGAAAGGTTATCTAGAACCTTCCATCTGCTCGAATGGTTACAGAATGGAGGACGGAGCAAGTGCTGAAAACGGCTGAAGCACAGCTAGAAATTCAACGTGCTTTATTTGTCACACGGCAGCAACAATCTGTTCATTCTCTGACGCGTTTTGACAAATAGTCTTAATCATAGAGAAGCACTGCAGCTGTTGCTCATGGGCTCACGCTGATCATAGTCCCAGGGTCCTCAATTGCCCAGAATGCACCACAAACCGATGTCAAGCATTAGTTACGAGTTTAAATGCAAAATTATAATGATCTCAGTCCAGTGCTTTATCCATTTGCATTATAAACTTCAATCACAGTTATAGTTTGTCCGTGGTGCTTTTAAAATTGTATAATTTTCATGCTCATTGTTGTTGCAATCATTAAATATAGTATGCACCTTCATTTCCAGTACGCAAGAGGTGGTCTCAATACCCCTCTTACCTCCCTTGCTCTCCCGTTTTTCAATTAATTTCCAGGTAAGATCCTTCAGGAAGAGCGGGTCATGCTCCCAAAATCAATCCACACAAAACACCTCTGTGTAGGGAGCCCCCGACTCTGCAGGGCAGCTTCAGCAGGAACGGAGCATCCTGCCAACTTGCAATCACAAAAGGAAAACTGCTGAAGCACAGCTAGAAATTCGACGTGCTTTGTCACACGGCAGCAACAATCTGTTCATTCTCTGATATGTTTCGACAAATAGTCTTAATCATAGAGAAGCACTGCAGCTGTTGCTCATGGGCTCACGCTGATCATAGTCCCAGGGTCCTCAATTGCCCAGAATGCACCACAAACCGATTTCAAGCATTAGTTACGAGTTTAAATGTAAAATTATAATTATCTCAGTCCAGTGCTTTATCCATTTGCATTATAAACTTCAATCACAGTTATAGTTTGCCCGTGGTGCTTTTAAAATTGTATAATTTTCATGCTCATTGTTGCTGCAATCATTAAATATAGTATGCACCTTCATTTCCAGTACGCAAGAGGTGGTCTCAATACCCCTCTTACCTACCTTGCTCTACCATTTTTCAATTAATTGCCAGGTAAGATCCTTTAGGGAGAGCGGGTCATGCTCCCAAAATCAATCCACACAAAACACCTCTGTGTAGGGAGCCTAGGACCCTGCAGGGCAGCTTCAGCTACAGCAGGAATGGAGCATCCTGCCAACTTGCAATCACAAAAGGAAAACTGCTGAAGCACAGCAAGAAATTCGACATGCTTTGTCACAGGGCAGCAACAATCTGTTCATTCTCTGATATGTTTCGACAAATAGTCTTAATCACAGAGAAGCACTGCAGCTGTTGCTCATGGGCTCACGCTGATCATAGTCCCAGGGTCCTCAATTGCCCAGATTTCAAGATATATATATATATATATATTCACTGAAAAAACCATAGGTTTCAGGGACGTTATAGTTAGAAATTAGCGGGGCGTGGTCTGCAGCCCAAGATGGTGGTCGCTTAAGCGACGAGCTCCGGGCAGGGGCACCTTATCCGCCTATTATCCGTCATTCCCTACCTTACTAGTCAGCTGCTTACATCGCTGACCGCTGGTTCCCAACAACCGGCTGCCTCGAACGCGCTTTCCGGCTCTCGGAGACCCCGGGAGAGTGGACTTCTGGACGGCGCTCTCTGGTGTAACCCGAGGCCTGGTGCGGAGGAGGAGCCTTGTCAGCCTCGGGCTGGCCTGTGGACTGGCGAGGCCGCGTGGGACTGGCTCCGGCTGCGGTGTCTGCTCGAGCCCCCGGACTGGGGCCTCCCCGCCCACCTTCCATAATTGCTGTCGGCTGGATCCGCCTGGCACGAGACTGTCCGGGATCGCCTGAGAGATCCGTACTCCTGCTGCTGCCTGGGTGAGTGGAGTGCACGCCAACACCTTTGGGTCATACGACCTGCCGCTGCCGGCGGAGGGGCCCCTGCTCTCCACAGGACAGATTCGCGCCACGCGTCGGTGGCGGACCCGCTGCTGTGCCCCACAGTGTCTCGCTCAGCTGGCTGATCATTACAAGGGCATACGGGGGCCTCTCCGGCGCATCGATAACGCTTGCTGCTGTCTGCGGGACCGCCTCACGCCGCGCATCGGAAGCGGGTCTCCTGCTGTGTCCGCGGTGCTCCGCTCAGCTGGATGGGGATTGCGAGGCGTTGAGACCGGTGACCGTCTTGTGTCTCCGCTTTTTCCCCCCTTCCCTCCAGAACGGCGATATCGTGGCGACCGATGGAGCTGGGTTGCTGAACCTGTGTCCCACTCAGTGAGGGTCTGTTGGCTTATGCTGGCAGCGGCCTGTGGACTGGCTTGACTCGAAGCTGCGGGGACTGGCTGATGTGTATACTTTGGCCCCCTGTTCGGCTTACTGCTGTCCTGCCTGGGCGAAGACTGCACTGATTCGCCGGAGAGACCCGTGCCACCACCGAAGCCGAGGTACGTGGAGTGCATGTTGATACCTCACGAACGCACTGCCAGTTCGTAGTAGGAGCTGGGCGTCCAACACATCGAGTCCTCACTCACTTCCCTGTCTGTTGGTCCTTGGTCCATCAGTGGTTATATTATACCTGCCACCGCGTGGTCATCGCGCTGCTGCGCTCCGACCCCGACCATGGGCAAAGGGAAGCCCAGAGCGGCTACTAGGTCCGGGAGGACGGGCTCACTCTCTCCTACTTCGGGACACTCATCCAACTGATCACATCATGCAGAAGGAAGTGTCGGTACCAACGCTTCAGTGGATAAACTGGACATGATTTTACAGGAAATCCGTGATTCTCGCTCTGTACTAGAAGCGCAGCTGGGCATGATATCAGTTGATCTCAATTTATTGAAAGATGATCATAAAAAATTAGCTGATAAAGTTAAAACCGCTGAGCAAACTGTAGAAACCATGTTACCGCAGGTGAAAGCCCATGAAGAAGAACTCTGTCACATGCGCCAACAGATTGATTCTCTCCAAGCCCGGGCCGATGATGCAGAAGGTCGGGCACGCCGCAACAACCTTCGTATTGTTGGATTACCGGAAGGAACGGAGGGCTCCAACCCCATGGACTATATAGAGTCCTGGCTGAAAAATAGCGTGGCCCCGATCGGACTATCCGCACACTTTACAGTAGAGCGGGCACACCGTGTCCCCACACGCAGACCAATACCTGGCGCCAACCCACGTCCAATATTAGCTAGGATCTTGAACTATAGAGACCGGGATCGCGTGTTACAGGCGGCGAGAGATAACGGCCCATTGCGGATTGATAATGTACAGGTCTCAATATTCCCTGATTACACCCTGGCTGTACAGCGTAAAAGGTTTTCCTTTATGGAGGTAAAGGCCCGGGTCCGGACAGCAGGCCTGACGTTTGCTCTGTTCCCAGCAAAACTTAAAATCATCTATAATCAGCGCTCCTTGTTTTTTGATACTCCCGACAGTGCATGGGATTGGATGGACAAGACCTTTCCTGATGTTCAACCTACTAGACGGATGGATTCCTCGCAACCGAAGTCGCAGCGCCCCCCTCGAAGAAGCAAAAGGGGGCTCCTTACCCAGAGTTCAGCCAATAGTCCCCCGCTTTGTCAACAGGTGATGGAGGGCAGGCGTGGGGCCATTCAAACCGCCACAACCTTCCGTACGTCTCGCCCATCCATCAGTACCAGTCCGTCCGAAGAGGCTAATACAGACTCGGACTCTGACGGCAACGGCAGCGTTGCGTTGTTTCCCTCTATAGGCACGCAACTTAGTAATGATCCTTTGGCGTAAACTGTTTGTATGTTATTTGATACAGGACTCCGAAGGTGACTCCCAGTCCACTTTCAGTTACCGGTACAGCTTGTTGTGTCATTATTACAGGCATGCTTACTTATTCTACTTGCAGTATACAATGTTCCTAGTATGTATGCACAACCGATAGGGATGGTTCAGAAAGTCCCCTGGCCTGGCCCGCGTGTTGGGCGTTTTTATATATAGCTCATTGTAATTGTCTGGATATTGATAGTGTTGGCGGCCTTCCCCCGTAGGCGTTAGCAACTGTTAATGTAAAGTATGTTCTTTTTGTTTTCATGGTTTGGTCGAACGCAGTTTGGTCGTTGGACCCAGTATTGGGATATTGTTGAGTTATTTGTATTTTTGCCGCATGGTCTGGGATTTGGGGGTGGGTATGTGGGGGGTGGTGGTGGGGGGTGGGAACCGGGGAGATCTATCAATATTTACTGATGTCTACTGTCAAATCTTATACTTTCATCTCATGGAATGTCCGGGGTATGGGAACTATCACTAAACGGCACAGAATAGCTGCGCAACTACACCGCCGCAAAGCTCAAATAGTATACCTCCAGGAGACTCACCTGGTTCCCTCCGAAACTATGAAACTACAAAAAAGGTGGCGGGGTCAATTTTATGCGATTGCATATTCTGCCTTTTCTAGAGGGACTGCAATATGGATTCGGGCGGGGATTCCTTTCTCCCTTAATGAGAGTAAAACTGATGACCAGGGTCGGTTTGTCCTCCTTCTTGGAGCATTGGATGGTAGACAGGTAGTGTTGGGTTCCCTTTATGCTCCGAATACAGATCAAGAGGCATTCTTCGCACGGGTCTCTCGAGCACTTTCAGAATGGTCACACTTCCCATGGTTCTTGGGTGGAGATTTAAATGCGGTATTTGATGTGGATCTTGATCGATCTCATCCTCCCTTATCTAATACAGCAGCGCGATTACAGGCTGTTAACTTGACAAGATGGGCACGAGGCTGGAATTTAATAGACATATGGAGGTCCCTACATGTTAATATGCGAGAATATTCCTTTTATTCTTATCCACACAAATTACACACTCGATTCGACTACTTCCTTTGCACTCCAGATTTATCCCCTTCCGTTGCGCAGTGTGGTTATCTGGGCAAGACCTTATCTGACCATAATCCCATAGAACTATTGCTGACCTGGGGCCGTTCCCCGCTCCTATCCCAACGTGGAGAATGCAACCTATACAATTGGAAGATCAAGTTTATCGGGCCGCTTTGGCTACGGCTATCACTACATATTTTATAGATAATGAGGGCACTGCCTCGTCCAGATCCTTTGAGTGGGAGGCCTTCAAAGTAACCATTCACGGGGTCTCCATGGGAACCTTGGTGGGTTCGCGGAGGGAAACGATTAGGGATATAACAGACCTGGAAAGGGAACTACAGGCTCTGGAGGTAGCTGCCCAGAGGAGCAATGAAGGTGTAGAGCCGCTGCAGACCGCTAGGATTAAAGTCGCAGAATTACTGGAACGCTAGCGACTGAGAGATTTTCATGCCTACACACTGCATACACATTCCGAGGCGGATAGAGCAGGCACATTATTAGCACGGCTGATTAAACCTTCGATGACCCCCACTCCTATCTTGGCGATACATACAGTCCATAACACTTTGGTTACATCTCAAGCTGCAATTAATGCTGCATTTCAGGAACACTATGCTCGCTTATATACTGCCCCCCTCTTGGATATGGCCGCTACAACAACTGGTTTCCTTGCAAAGATCCAACTTCCTACTATATCGGCTTCGACCGCCGAAGACTTGGCGGCTCCGATTACTACTGCAGAGATTCGTAGGGCGGTTAATGCATTAGCTCGTAATAAAATGCCGGGCTCAGACGGCCTCCCTGTGGAGTTTTATTCCACTTTTGCAGATACACTGATTCCTAGATTACTGCAACTTTATACCTCCTCTTTCGACGAAGGTGCCCTACCTCCCATCACCAGGGAGGCATTAGTTACGTCTCTATTAAAACCTGATAAGGATCCGACTGAACTTCTGTCTTATAGACCACTCTCGATTCTTAATACAGAATACAAGATACTTAGTAAGGTTTTGGCATCACGGCTCCTTCCGCTACTTCCCCGATTGATCCATACGGATCAATGTGGGTTCATACCCCAACGCAGTACCTCACTGAATATTCGTCGGCTTCATGCCTTGTTACATACAGCGTCGGAAACTTCACCTCTTGCCGGCTGCTTGTCGTTGGACGTCCGTCAAGCATTTGACACCCTAAGCTGGCCTTATATGCTAGCTGTATTGTCCAAGTCGGACTGCCCCAGTCATACTGTACTTGGGTCAGATTGCTTTATACTAACCCCACAGCTCGTGCTAAGACAGGCTCGAGCATCTCTCCCTCCTATACTGTTTATCGGGGAACGCGCCAGGGCTGCCCCCTATCCCCCTTGCTTTTTGTGTTGGCCCTCGAGCCTCTTGCACACTATCTGCGTCAAGTTATGGTTCCTTATGGCATCCCCTTCCGGGGTGTGATTCATTCGGTATCACTCTACGCCGATGATATGTTATTATATTTTCGAGATCTAAATGGAGATAAACGCACGGTAGCTACTGTTTTTTCTAGCTTTGGGGAAATATCTGGCTTATGTCTTAACGCCTCTAAATCAGTCGCCTACTCCTTTTATGATACTTATACCTCTCCTTATTTGCAATTTGGTCAGATGCAATTTAGAGTGGAGCCTGTTACTTTTAAATATCTGGGTATCTACATATATAGATCCAATGGAGATACCATAGATGGTAACGTGGTGCGAACAATCAATTCACTAGGTTCCCAGATTACCTTCTGGAATACGTTACCATTGACAGTGGCGGGCCGCTTGGCGGTGTCTAAAATGGTTATGTTGCCCAGACTACTTTATCATTTTGTGAATCTACCGGTTATCCTCCCGGCCTGGATATTTAAAACACTCGATACCTTGTTGTCCTCTTTAATTTGGGGGGTGGGTAGACACAGGTTAGCGTTGGCGAAGTTACAGTTACCTAGTAATGCGGGGGACTGGGAGCACCTGATTTTAAAACATATTGTATAGTCGGACAATTGCAGTGGCTGGCATATTGGTTGGCGGGCAAGAATCTATTTGAAATTGGGCAATCCCCAGACTTTTTACAACGTGGAACCCTTCAATCACTGCTATGCCCGGGTGCGACGAAACTGCGGGATCCTCCTTATCTTCTGCAAGTTGCATTATACTATTGGAAACAAGCACATAAATTAGCAAAGCAGCCCTTTCCGTACGCCCCGAACATCCCGCTCTGTGGCTTACCTACCAGGCGCGGGGTAATATCAATGAGTCGGATAAGAGGGTGGACACAGATGGGTGTAGGGACAATTGGTGAGTTCTTCCTGGATGGCCACCTGATGCCCCACGAGGAGTTTGTACGTAATCATTCTGTGCCTGATACATTGTTTCTCACTCACGCAGCAATAGTCCACTTTATTCGGAAATATTGGTTCATAGACCAGGGGAACCTCCAACTTTCCACTTATTGAAATCTATTCACATAATGGGACATGGCCGTCACTTGGTACGTTGGCTCTATCGGGGTTTGAGGGAGCATTTACATACTCCATTACAGTATCTCAGACAGAAATGGGACATAATACTTCTCCGTGAGTTTGAAGACAGAGAATGGGCCCTAATGTTAGAACACCCTCGGCGAGTATCCCGTAATTGCCGGTTAAAAACGATACAATTATTCATATTACACAAAGCATACCTTGCCCCGACAACAATACGAAAGATGTACCCGAATGCATCCTCGGCTTGCCCGAGGTGTCAGGCACAAGAGGCCGATTTTATTCATATGCTATGGTCATGCCCAGTACTAAAGGGGTTTTGGTCAGACGTTATCCAGAGTCTGGTAGTACTGACGGACCACACATCATGGGACACGATCGAGGCCTGTCTCCTGGGGCTCCCCCCCTTCCTAAGAAGGCGAAATTGTTGCGTCGATTTACCGGATTGGCCCTGATGCTTGCCAAAAGGCTGATTACACAGCGCTGGAAATCCAACACGGCGCCCCGTGAGGGCAGATGGCACGAAGAGGTTATCAGGTGGGCGGTTGCAGAGAGGGAAGCATTACAGCGTGAAGAATATAGGGGATTACGAAAACGTCCAATATCCTTAGAATGGGCACACCTGATAGAACTTTTTAAAGCAGGCATGGGGGACGAGTTAGAAGATTCGCAGGTCACAGTGTTGGAAAGCAGTGCAGACGCCTGATTAATGTTAGTGAGATGATTATGTTCCTTATTCCTTACCTTTCCCCTGCACCTCCCTTCCCTCCCCTTTCCCCCCTCTCCCTCTTCCCTTCCCCCTCTTCCGCCGGCCCCCCCCCCTTCCCTTCCCCTATAGTTACAGACCTGACAGTCACCAGGTATGGAAACAACTGATAAGGTGTATTGTCTATGTAGCGGCAACATTTGTTTATTGTTTAGTTTGGGTATTGTTGGGGGTGGGTTCCTTAGGTAGGGATTAATGAGTGCTGCGCTTTTCGTCCATATACAGGATTCTACATTATGTGAACTCAGAATGTATGCTCATTTATAGTATATGATGATAAACTTAGTATTGAATAGATCAGTACTTTACATATTGTCACTCAGTATATATATATGACTAATGTTATCTTGTAATAGAAAATTGTAACCAAATGTGTAATTTTGGCTATGTATAAGTATATATCTCACCCGCAGTACTCAATAAAAAATTGTGGGAAAAAAAAAAAAAAAAAAAAAGTTAGAAATTAGCATTTAAAAAACCTTAGAAATTCACTGAAAAAACCACAGGTTTCAGGGACGTTATAGTTAGTTGGACATTTCACTCGTACAAAACCAGAGAAATTCCCCCGTTATAGTTAGTTCAGCTAACTATAACTTGCGCCCCCGCAATGCGCTGCTGATGACGTCACATATTACACCATTCATGACATGGTCAGTGACATCACTGATGACATCACTGATGACATCTCAAATGACATCACTGATGACATCATCCAGTGACTGTGTGTTTCTGTAAAGTTTAAATATGTTTTATATATATATATATAGGCCAAGGTGTATTGAAGAACGAGTGGGTGTATAAGTGTCTGAATGGATGATTTAGTAGGTGCGTGACTGACTGTATAAGTGAGTGATTAAATGTGTCTTACTGAATGCATGGGTTAGTGACTGATACAGACATTCACACAGTTTAGTTTGTCAGTTGGTGTGTAAGCGGTTGCATGGGTTGGTGAGTAGCTAAATGAGGGTCTATATGAGTTATTGATTGGTTGTCTGAGTATCTGTATGGGTGCCTGAGTGTCTGTGTGGGTGGGTGGGTGGGGGGTGTGACTGTGCATAGATGTGTGAGTGGGTGATTCACTGGGTGTATGGGTTCAAGAGTGCATCTGTGAAGGGCTGTATGGGTGGGTGAGTGTGTATGGGTGAGTGAATGGATGCCTCAGTGGTACATGTGTGAGTAACTGCATATGTGAAAGGCAGTATATGTGAGTATTGGAGTATATAAATGACTATATGTGAGAGTGAGTGATTGTGAGAGTGGCTGTATGGATGAGTGTGTGCTTGTATTAGTTATTGTATAAGAGTGAAAGTATGTGTTAGTATATGTTTGAATAAGTGAGCTGGTGTGTGTATATCTGTGTAGGTGAGTAAATGGGAGTGTGATTGATTCTTTGCATGACTGACTAGGTGTGTGAGTAACTCTATGGATGAGTGGCGGTGTGTGAGTGTCTGTATAGATATGCGAGTGCATATGATAGTGCCGTATTGATGGTTGACTGCATGTATGAGTGACTGTATGGGTGAATGAGTGGATGTGTGTGTAGACCTAGGAATAAGTGAGTGGGTTTGTACTAACTGGTATTTGTGTGTCTATGGTTTCGAAAATGGTAGTCTGTATTTTAGAGTGGGTGTATCAAAGGTTATATTAGGGTATGAGGAGGTGCATCAGATTATCACGTGGATGATGTCATCAGTGATGTCATCAGTGATGTCACTGATTATGTCATGATTGATGTAATATGTGACGTCATCAGCAGTGCATTGCGGGGGCGCGAGTTATAGTTAGTTGAACTAACTATAATGGCCGAATTTCTCGGGTTTTGTACGAGTAAAATGTCCAACTAACTATAACGTCCCTGAAACCTGTGGTTTTTTCAGTGAATTTCTAAGGTTTTTTAAATGCTAATTTCTAACTATAACGTCCCTGAAACCTGTGGTTTTTTCAGTGAATTTCAAAGGTTTTTTAAATGCTAATTTCTAACTATGCCTACAAAGGTAGGACATGTGCAGAAAGAGGAAGAAAGGCGCAGAAAGAAGCAAGAGAAATGCAGAAAGAGGCAACAGAAGTCCAGAAAGTCGAAGAAAGGTGCAGAAAGAAGCAAGAGATGTGCACAAAGAACCAACAGAGGAGCAGAAAGAGGCCTTGTTGCAAAGTTATCCTGTGCCCCCAACTTTTTGCTGACTGGTACTGGTGGTAACTGACTGACTAACCAGGCCCGGAGCCAATGCTATGCTGAAAGACACTTAGAATACAGTGAAAACACCTACATACACTAGGGTACACTATGGGTTGGGGTACCCCTGTGATTGGCATGACCTCCCCTGTATGGCCCTAGTACATAATACGGCAGGGGGATTAAAACTACCTCTAAGAGGTGCAGAAGGAGGCAAGAGAAGTACAGAAAGGAGCAACACAGGTGCCGAAAGAGGCAAAAGAGGTGCAGAAAAAAGCAAGTGAAGTGCAGAAATAGGCAAATGAGGTGCAGAAAGAAGCAAGAGCAGTGCAGAAAGAACCAACAGAGGTGTAAAAAGAGGCAAAAGGGGTGCAGAAAGGGGCACAAAGAGGCAAGAGAAGTACAGAAAGAGGCAGGAGGGGTGCAGAAAGAAGGAAGAGAAGTGCAGAAAGAGGCAAGAGAATTGCTGAAAGAAGCAACAGAGGTGTAGAAAGAAGCAAGAGAAGTACAGAAAGAGGCAAGTAAGGTGCAGATAGAAGCAAGAGCAGTGCAGAAAGAACCAACAGAGGTGCAGGAAGAGGGGTGGAGAGAGAGGCAAGAGGGGTGCATAAAAAGGTAGGATGGGTGCACAAAGAGGCAAGAGAGGTACAGAAAAAGGAAGGAGGGGTGCAGAAAGAAGGAAGAGAAGTGCAGAAAAAGCCAAGAAAAGTGCAGAAAGAGGCAAAAGAGGTACATAAAGAGACAACAGGGGTGCAGAAAGAAGCAAGACAGGTGCAGAAAGGAGCAAGTGAGGTGCAGAAAGAGCCAACAGAGGTGCAAAAAGAGGCAAGAGAGGTGCAGAAACAGGCAAGAGAAGTGCACAAAGAGGCAAGAGAATTGCTGAAAGAAGCAACAGAGGTGTATAAAGAAGCAAGAAAAGTGCAGAAAGAGGCAAGTGAGATGCAAAAACAGGCAGGAAAGGTACAGAAAGACGGAAGACGAGTGCAGAAAGACAACAGGGGTGCAGAAAGAAGCAAATGAGGTGCAGAAAGAGGCAACAGACGTGTAGAAAGAGGGAAGAGAGGTGCAGAAAAAGCCAAGAAAAGTGCAGAAAGAGGCAAAAGAGGTACATAAAGAGACAACAGGGGTGCAGAAAGAAGCAAGACAGGTGCAGAAAGAAGCATGGAAAGTACAGAATGAAGCAACAGGGATGCAGAAAGAGGCAAGAGAAGTGTAGAAAGGAGCAAGTGAGGTGCAGAAAGATCCAACAGAGGTGCAAAAAGAGGCAAGAGGGGTGCAGAAACAGGCAAGAGAAGTGCACAAAGAGGCAAGAGAATTGCTGAAAGAAGCAACAGAGGTGTAGAAAGAAGCAAGAAAAGTGCAGAAAGAGGCAAGTGAGATGCAAAAACAGGCAGGAAAGGTACAGAAAGAGGAAAGACGAGTGCAGAAAAAAGCAACTGAGATGCAGAAAGAGGTAACAGACGTGCAGAAAGAGGGAAGAGAGGTGCAGAAAGTACATGAGATTTGCAGAATGAGGTCAAGAGAAGTGCAGAAAAAGAAAGAAACGTGCAGAAAGAAGCAACAGAAATGCAGACAGAGGCAAGAGAGGCGCAGAGGGAAGCAAGAGTGGCTTGCACACCATTAGTACCAATTTAACACCCACATTTAGCAATAAGTAACACGTGACCATTCTAGGTTTGCAAAGGGCCTTCCACCACGCTGTAACACTTGTCGCTGCATTTTTGGTAACGTTTGACCCGTTTCAGCTAGAAACAAGGCTTTTTTGTTCAGATCTGCAGATTAGGGTGCAGATGATGAATTATGTGGCTAATGCAGAAAATGTATAATTGTGCGAAGGTCGGTGCAGCCAAATAGTCACATAATTCCAGTGGCCCTGCTCATACCTCTGACTAGGTCCACAAGTGCTCCTCAGTGATTCCATCTTTTTTTGTCTCACTGAGTTCATAGTTGAGCTTCTATGGAAACGAGGAAGACTAAACCTGAGGTTACCACTCCACAACACAGACTACCATACCACATAATTACTCTCCATAACACATAATCCTACTCTACATAATTCCTATACACTAGATACCACATACTTTCTATCCACATAATTTCACTGCACAACATACCACATAATTCCACTACACACAACGTACATCCACTCCACTCCAAAAAACATTAGTAAAAAACTTTTGCATTTACAACGCCAACAGCTCTAATTCTCGCAAATGCGAAACCTATTACATTGCAAACACTTCTTTAACTAGTAGTCGTGTTTGCAGAGTGGTGGAGAAAGGGTGCTGGGCCTCCGACCAGTGCTCAGGAATTCCGGTGCATAGGGCTTACAGGAGGTACCAGTAGGGCTTCTTGGCCCCCAAAGTCCCTCAGGAGTAAATTGGACTTCATCCCCATCCCGTAGTCTGCCAGGAGGCGCGTTTGCAGAATGGTGGAGAAAGGGGGGCATGGCCTCCGAAGACGTCTTAGCAATCCCACTGTTCGGGACTTACTGGAGGTAACAAGAGGGGTAGTTGGCCCCCAAGGACATCCTTGGGGGCCAACTACCCCTCCTATTACCTCCAGTAAGTCCCACACAGCAGCATTGCTAAGTTCGAAGAGCAGACCACGCCCCCTTTGCCCACCACTCTACAAACGCGCTCCCTGGCGCGCTCTTGGATGGGGATTGAAGTCCCCTTTGCTGCTGGGGGTCCTTTAGGGGCCAAGTAGCCTACCTCTTACCTCCAGTAAGCCCCACACAGTGGGATTGCTGAGAGGTAGAGAAAGGCCACGCCCCCTTTCTCCACCACTCTGCAAACGCGCCCCCTGGTGCGTTGTTAGTTGGGGAATTAATTCCCCTTGAATACTGAGGGTCCCTAGGGGCCAACTAGCCCACCAGTTACCTCCGGTAAGCGCCACAGAGCTGAGTTGCAGAGAGGTGTTCCGAGGCCACGCCCCCTTTTACACCATGCTGCAAACGCGGCTTCTGGCGCACTGCTGCTCGGAGGATGAAGTCCACTTGTGTCCTGAGGTCCACAGGACACAAGAGGACCTCATCGCCCCACCAGCAGTGCACCAGAAGCTGCGTTTGCAGAGTGGTGTAAAAAGGGGCGTGGCCTCGGACCACCTCTCTGCAACGCAGCTCTGTGGCGCTTACTGGAGGTACCTGGTGGGCTAGTTGGCCCCCAGGGACCCTCAGGATTGAAGGGGACTTAATCCCCCAATGTACAACGCACCAGAGGGCATGTTTGCACACTTGTCATATCAGGCCCGCCCCCTCCCTACACCACTGTGCAAACGCGCCCCCTGGCGCCTTGTACGTTGGGGGATTAAGTCCCCTTAAATCCTGAGGGTCCCTGGGGGCCAACTAGCCCACCAGGTACCTCCAGTAAGCGCCACAGCGCTGCGTTGCAGAGAGGTGTAAAAAGGGGCATGTCCTCAGACCACTTCTCTGCAAAGCAGCTCTGTGGCGCATATTGGAGGTACCTGGTGGGCAGGGACCCTCAGTATTCAAGGGGAATTAATTCCCCAACTAACAACGCACCAGGGGGCGCGTTTGCAGAGTGGTGGAGAAAGGGGGCGTGGCCTCCGGCGAGATGCCGGCTTTTTAAAAAAAAAATGTTTTGTTTTTTTACTTTTTTGGGGCCCTGGGGATCCCATCCCCCAGGGCCTGACCCGTTTTTATAAAATACATTTTTTTTTTTTTTTAAACGGGAAGGGGGCCGCGTGGCCCCCCTCCCGAGGCCAATTTCGGCCCCGGGGACCCCATCCCCCGGGGCATAGCCAGACTATTTTATTTTTTTATAATGAAATTATTTGGAGGGGGGCCGAGTGGCCCCCCTCCTTAGGCCACTTATGGCCCCGGGGACCCCATCCCCCGGGGCCAACCTTTCCGTTTTTTTATTTTTATTTAATTAACGGGGAGGGGGCCGCGTGGCCCCCCTCTCGGGCCACTTCTGGCCCCGGGGACCCCATCCCCCGGGGCCTGGCCTCTCCGTTGGGGACCGTGGGGGGAGCCCCAATGCCCCCGCGGTCCCGCCGGCTCCCCGCGTCCTGCGGGAGCCGGCATTGCTTTTGCACCAGGGGAGCTGCAGACATGCAGCTCCCCTGGTGCAAAGCATCTGCTTTGCTTCATTGAAGCGAGAGCAGGTTTTCCTGCTCTCGCTTCAATGAAGCAAAGCAGAGCTTGCTATGGCAGGGCGGGAGCCGTGCTCCCGCCCTGCCATAGCAAACGGCAATGTCCCAGGGTGGGCACCCCGGGACATTGCAGGAGCCGGCCCTGGGGGTGGCGGTCCCCAGGGCCATCAAGGGCTCCAGGAGGGGGCCACGCGGCCCCCTCCCGTTTGCAAAGCCACGGGGAGGTGGTGGTCCCTGAGGCACGGGGGTCCGTAATCGAACCCCAATATTTAAATACAAAGTGCCCCGGGGAGGTGGTGGCCTCCCGAGGCCAATTTCGGCCCCGGGGACCCCATCCCCCGGGGCATAGCCAGACTATTTTATTTTTTTATAATTAAATTATTTGGAGGGGGGCCGAGTGGCCCCCCTCCTTAGGCCACTTATGGCCCCGGGGACCCCATCCCCTGGGGCCAACCTTTCCGTTTAAAAAAAAAAATTAATTAACGGGGAGGGGGGCCGCGTGGCCCCCCTCTCGGGCCACTTCTGGCCCCGGGGACCCCATCCCCCGGGGCCTGGCCTCTCCGTTGGGGACCGTGGGGGGAGCCCCAATGCCCCCGCGGTCCCGCCGGCTCCCCGCGTCCTGCGGGAGCCGGCATTGCTTTTGCACAAGGGGAGCTGCAGACATGCAGCTCCCCTTGTGCAAAAGCAATCTGCTTTGCTTCATTGAAGCGAGAGCAGGTTTTCCTGCTCTCGCTTCAATGAAGCAAAGCAGAGTTTGCTATGGCAGGGCGGGAGCCGTGCTCCCGCCCTGCCATAGCAAACGGCAATGTCCCAGGGTGGGCACCCCGGGACATTGCAGGAGCCGGCCCTGGGGGGTGGCGGTCCCCAGGGCCATCAAGGGCTCCAGGAGGGGGGCCACGCGGCCCTCCTCCCGTTTGCAAAGCCACGGGGAGGTGGTGGTCCCTGAGGCACGGGGGTCCGTAACGAACCCCCGTATTTAAATACAAAGTGCCCCGGGGAGGTGGTGGCCTCCCGAGGCCAATTCGGCCCCGGGGACCCCATCCCCCGGGGCATAGCCAGACTATTTTATTTTTTTATAATTAAATTATTTGGAGGGGGGCCGAGTGGCCCCCCTCCTTAGGCCACTTATGGCCCCGGGGACCCCATCCCCTGGGGCCAACCTTTCCGTTTAAATTTTTTTTTTTAATTAACGGGGAGGGGGGCCGCGTGGCCCCCCTCTCGGGCCACTTCTGGCCCCGGGGACCCCATCCCCCGGGGCCTGGCCTCTCCGTTGGGGACCGTGGGGGGAGCCCCAATGCCCCCGCGGTCCCGCCGGCTCCCCGCGTCCTGCGGGAGCCGGCATTGCTTTTGCACAAGGGGAGCTGCAGACATGCAGCTCCCCTGGTGCAAAAGCAATCTGCTTTGCTTCATTGAAGCGAGAGCAGGTTTTCCTGCTCTCGCTTCAATGAAGCAAAGCAAAGTTTGCTATGGCAGGGCGGGAGCCGTGCTCCCGCCCTGCCATAGCAAACGGCAATGTCCCAGGGTGGGCACCCCGGGACATTGCAAGAGCCGGCCCTGGGGGGGTGGCGGTCCCCAGGGCCATCAAGGGCTCCAGGAGGGGGGCCACGCGGCCCCCCTCCCGTTTGCAAAGCCAAGGGGAGGTGGTGGTCCCCGAGGCACGGGGTCCGTAACGGACCCCCGTATTTAAATACAAAGTGCCCCGGGGAGGTGGAGGTCCCCGGGTCAGTGTGGGGGGGCTTGAGCCCCCCCACACTAATTAATTATGACAGTCCCGGGGAGGTGGCGGTCCCCGGGGCTTGGGGCGGCCCGCGAGTCCCCCCCACCCTTATTGAAATTAAGCCCCGGGGAGGTGGTGGTTCCCAGGCCTGCGGGGGGGCCGCGTGCACCCCTGCGAATAAATTATCAAGCCCCGGGGAGTTGTCACAAACGGAGGGGTCATTAGAACAATTTGTTCACAGCCTGGAAGTGTAGACACGTTATTATCCAAAGCAAGAAATAGACGTTTGATGTCCTGGAAAAATTGAGGTTTACATCTCTGTGCACTAGTGTCAGAAACAAAACAAGAGGTGACCAAATAACGCTACGGTAAGGTCAATGGGTAGCAAGTAGCACCACAAACTAAGACATGGCTACTGAAATAAGCATAAATAGGGGCGTTTCCACGGGGTTATGAAATGCTATATAAGCAGGTGGTTCAAATGAAGCATTATCTATTCTACATAGATCTCAGGACACAAAACTACATCAGTGAGACACTCATATTCATATTAAAGAGATTTCAGGGGCATTTATGGACTTAAAGTTCATGAACTGGAAGGCTCAAACGCTGAATTATTTAAACATTTTGCAACTATTTTGGCACCTAAAGTGCTGGTAACATACAAAGAAGCACCAGATCTTAAAGAAGCACTTTGATCCCTAGGGGAAATTGCGGTCTTATCAAATTGTTGCATTAATTCTCAAGTTGACCTCTTTCATCTTCAAGAACATTTTTCTGTGAAATGAAAATTCATGATTACTACGCAGAAGTAGCTTGTTTGGCGCCAAATATTCAGACTGTCCATGGTGAATCATGTAGATGAACTAGGAACATTGTGAGTACTAAATATACATATGTATTACGCTGCTGCACAACTGCAATATGCAGCCAATCTTAGTAATTCTAGTAATAATATGTATGCGGAGATGAAACGGCTTAGGCATATCATTGGATAGCTTCTTTCTTTGCATTTCTACATATATACTGCTCAAAGGCCCAACTGCCACTAGATTGTAATACCATTTAAGGGGAAAAAGCAGTCAGATTTTACTGATAACAAAGATACACGTTTTCTCCATTATGCAGTAAACAATCTGTGGGAGACACCATCGACTCATGGCACACTAACAAAGAAGGGCTTCCCCATTCTGCAGAAAATCTGAATTGAAATCCTAGCAGACCTTTTCCCAATAATAACTTACATTTGTGCGAGAATGTGTTGGGGTCACATGGAAATGCTCCCCTTCAGTTCATCCAATACAGTCAACTATAATTGATAGAAGCAGAAGAGAGCCCTTCTTTGCCCTGAAAATAATGTAATATGGTGGCAGTAAAGCAAATAACTAGTTTATACAGCTTACTACTTATTGTCCGATTTGCTGTACCAATATGTCCAACTATACACATGACAGAAAGTTGCATTAATGTAACAATAGAACAATGGTCCATAGCAAGCCAGTTCCGTTCACTAAGGACACTTCTGAAGACAATGTACACATGAATTCAGTAAAAGCCACAAGGCCTAACAGTTGCCAGGCTTGCAGAACCTGGACCAGTGTCTGAGCCAGAAACACTGGAATTATATCCTGAAGGTCTGTAATACTCCGAGGAGGAGGAATGGCTTTCATAAGAGTCGTGTCTAGCATTAATCCTATGAAAGACAGTCAATGTGTGGGCGGAGATGACATTCCTGGGAGTTGATCGTCAAGCGCCAGTCTTGAAAAGGGTCATGGTGTGCAAAATGTGTTCCATGATCAGAGCAGGGTCCTGCTTTCATCAGTTAGTTGTCCAAGCACAGGAATACAATTCCCCACCACAATGAAGGGCGCTGTGCGCTTGTCAACCCAAACAGCAGAGCCATGAATAGATAGTGCTGAGACTCCCCAGTAAATCTAAGGTAATGCCTGCGATAGGCTAGGATCATCAGATGAAAGTAGGCATCCTAGAGTAAAGGAAATACAACTCTATGCCCCTTTCCTCAATGGGCACCACCTCTATGGACCCTTTGTTCAGCATGGCAAGAACTTCCATCAAAAATCAAGGGGTATGTCCGAGAGCACATCCTAGTAGAAGAAGGGCAGAAGAGAGGACAGAAAAGGTAGGTCGTACCCCTTGCAAATTAGCTTGAAAAAACAGGAATGCATCATGATCGTCTTCCAACTGACCTTGTTGGGAATTATTACTTCCATTTAATGCCTCCTTATTCCAGTCCTTAGGATATTTCAACCCAGTGAAGTCTGTGGTTTTTTGGTCGAGCTAGACAGCACAGCTGTCTCTTCGGGACCTGCCGTAATCGGTCTGTGGGCATCAAGTCCATCCCCTTTCTTGAAATTGCTTTTCATTTGTATATGTCAGTGTCCTTCAAAAATCCCTGCTTGCTAGTGGTCAGTCCTGCCTCTTTGTCCCTCCTTTCTCTCGTCTGTTCCTCCCACAGAGCAGGGACTTTGTACTGTCTCATTCCGCCATGGCTCTTTATTTGTTCTTCGGGGGACCATTTTTTTCTTGGTTACCTGCTCTGTTACTGTGTGTCTGTGTTTAGCTTCAGCGCCCTCGCTGCTTATATTCAAATATAGCATTTTTCCTCCCACCTCCTCTTAATGCCACAGTTGTGCTACTGTTGCCTTTTTTACTGCTGTGTCCTCCACAGTGGCTCCGGCTCGTTGCTTGTTTTTAAAGCAGCCGGGCACCCTGGGCTTCATTTTTATTTCCAGGCCTCATGAGCACTTTCACTTTCACAATGGTGGCCACGTCCCTTTCTTTCTGCAGGGCTCAGTTTGCTGTATTCAACATTTGAATTCAGCCGTTTTGTAATTACTTCGTGTGTTGGTGGTTTTCCTTTCTAGTGCAGTTATCTGCTTATGTATCACCCTCCGCTTCCCGCACCTGGTACCGGACGCGTGACTCTCATTGTGCAGCTGCAACCTTTTCCAGCTCCGCAGGCATTGGTTGATCTGTGTCATCTGGGACTCGAGAACTGTCCCAACCAGTCTGGACGGGGACACGCTGTACCAATAGTGTTAGGATTGCAGTGCTCACCTCCCTATAAACCCTGCACCGAAAAGTGGCTTCCACCAGCAATAACGCCCGTGCCCCTATTCAACAGATAATTTTTGTGGGTCAATAGCACGTCATGCTGTGCATTCACTCTAACAATGCACCCGTGCGCGTCGTCGGATAATTTTTTTCCCTCAGACAAAGGATCAGCGTGCCAAGCCCCAGTTCCTTTCCGCCGTCTCATCGCCACAGCTTGCACTTTAAATAATATCCCCTGCTTCCCACATCACTTCCCTCCCTGGTAGCAAAGTGGCCTGATTTTTTTTTATTCACCCCCAAACACATTAGCGCCACTTTATAGAGTTTGCCAGTGATGCGCTACTTTTGTTTTCTCTTCTTTCTTTGAACAGCATTGTTTTCCCTGGGTGGGAAAGTGCACCATTCCTGGAGGTACTGCAATACCTCCTTGATGGGTGTATGGGAAAGCAAAATGTGATGGGTGGATTGGAAAACAAAATGTGTAAAGCGGCTCTGTGTTCATGGATGTGGCCTTCTTAAACCATACTGCTAACGTTTTGTAAGGATATAAGCAATGGACATTGAAAAGGGTCCCTTCCGGGCCCTGTAGACATGTCCTTAACTTTTCAGGCAAAAGCATTCACTGATTTCTGAATAAGGAGAGTAAAGGTGTTAAGGTAACCATGTTGTTACTGCTTATATTTCACGTGCTTTACTTAATCTTGCATTCCCTACGAGTGTTTGCTTTTCGAGGAATACTAGAGCAAAGCAAGCAACAAGAGACTGCATTTACCAGAATGCCAGGGGCGAACCTTGCTGGGAGGTGAAGCGGTGTGCTCCCACCCCTGTTTCTGTTTAAAAGTACTCCTGTGAGTCATTGAGCTGACGAGCTCGTGGAAGAAGCACCCGCGCTCCAGTGAGAGGTACTTGACCTGATGCAATGTTTGGCAGCCTACTCAGCAAACCCCAAATTTAAAGTCTGTATTCTCTACTGATGACTGTTAAAGAACCAGAAACACGTGTCTAGAGATCAGCACTATCTGCGCCAACACTGGCGAAACACTCTGAATACTAGAGCAAAGCAAGCAACAAGAGACTGCATTTACCAAAATGCCAGGGGCGAACCTTGCTGGGAGGTGAAGCGGTGTGCTCCCACCCCTGTTCCTGTTTAAAAGTACTCCCGTGAGTCATTGAGCTGACGAGCTCGTGGAAGAAGCACCCGCGCGCCAGTGAGAGGTACTTGACCTGATGCACTGTTTGGCAGCCTACTCAGCAAACCCCAAATTTAAAGTCTGTATTCTCTACTGATGACGGTTAAAGAACCAGAAACACGTGTCTAGAGATCAGCACTATCTGCGCCAACTCTGGCGAAACACTCTGAATACTAGAGCAAAGCAAGCAACAAGAGACTGCATTTACCAGAATGCCAGGGGCGAACCTTGCTGGGAGGTGAAGCGGTGTGCTCCAACCCCTGTTCCTGCTTTACGAGGATGTTGTTACTTTTTTTTTTAGGCAGCATATTACTCTTGGCTAGTAAATAATTTTGAGTTGAATCACATCCAGGTGTTTATAGCAGGGCACAATTGGGTTGTAGCTGAAGGCAGTGCAAGCTTCTCTCAGCAGGGTGTTCAGCGGGGCAGAGGATGTGGCGCTATGGTCAGAGCTATCAAATTTGGAACTGGGGAATCATGTTTAGCCTTCATGACCAGTCCACCAGACCACTCTCCTGAGAGAGCACATTCCCATGCTAGACCTTGAAAGGCCCACTGGACCTTAGAAGTCCTGGTGTCTTAGCACCAGCAGGTGGACCCTTGCAGTGGCAAGTCTGGGTTAACCTTGAAGGCCTGTCCACCGCTAACCATACTGTAGTTCACCTCCACTCTTGCGGGCATGCCTACGAAGCAGCACACCCTATAGCGACAGTGACTATCTCTGAGGTCACAGGACACTTGAGGCTAGTCTGCCTCACCCACTGGTACCTTCATAGGCCTTGTTCCAGCAGTATTAGCTGCAATTCACCAGGGATCGGCAATGCAGGATTTGCACGCACACCAAACTAAGTTCACAAACTTCACAGTCTCTCTGCTTCATGCACAAGCACTTTTAACATGTGCTTCCTGCTTTGGGGCCACTGGAATTATGCAACAATGGATGACAAAATTATGCTGCAGTGTTAACTAAATTATACAGGAAAAAAAGCCTGCAGCATAATATGGTATAATTTCTGATACTTTATTATTTTGACATTTTTACACATACTAACAGTCTCTCCAAAGAATTTGCCTCATTAGTACCAGTGTAACATACAAATGCAGCAGTGAGAAAGGTGACCAGCCAACCTTTGCAAAGGGCCATCCACTTTGCAGCAACACGCGTCACATTTTTTGGTAACTTTTGATCCGTTTGAGCTACAAACAATTTATTAGTTAGATCATCAGATTAAGCAGCAGATGATGTATTATGTGGCAAATATGGCAGAGCCATAATTGTGTGGAAACCATTTGCAAACTAGAATATTTTTCATTCATGTTTGGACTGCACTTGTGGAAAAAGGGAGGAGAAGTTCTAATGACAGAAACTGCATGGCTCGGAGACAAATGGTTTGGATTTCCACTTTTAAGCGTATGAAACAAGTTACTTACCTGTAACTGTAGTTCTCCAGTATTGGAATCTTTCATAGATTCACATGCTTGAATCATTCCCCGTCGTCGAGATGGGAGCCCCCGATATTATTAAAAGAAATGTCCTATTAGACATAGAATATAACGCACTAGGCCTTAAAACGTTTGTAACATATCTCTGTCCTTTAATAAAAAAGGAGCAAACTTAGAACTAGCCAATCAGTAGACACCAGTCCCTCAGATTTTCCAAGCACAAGTGCGTACAGATAGAAAAAACTGAGATAACTAAGTGAGCCTTCTCCAGGGGAGGAGGGCGGGTCGCATGTGAATCTTTGAAAGATTCCAATACTGGAGAACTACAGTTACAGGTAAGTAACTTGTTTCTTACTCCAGTATTGGAACTTTCATAGATTCACAAGCTTGAATCAGAGTAGCGAGCAGTGAGTTACATTTTTGTGTCATTTAGTAACAGCAGATAGGCACACAAAATAGTATTGCCAGCATACATTAATATACTCATATAAATACATAAGTAAAATCATTCAAAATATACATATATAAACATAAATATACATATATATATATATATATCCAAGAAAGAACTGTAAAGTTATATATATATATATATCCCAAAACAAAAGTCCAATGAAGTACGCTCTCAGGATAAGAAGCAGGACACAAATGTAGTTAATCCAAGTTTATTCCACAACGCGTTTCGGCTGTAAACACATATACACAATACACATATAAATATTACCTACTGGCGGTCGCCAGTAGGTAGTTATAGTTAGGACCTAGTTTCCATAGGAAAAGCGTTTTTTGTTTTCCCAATAACTTTGGCACCGGTTGACGAATCTTCGCGAAATTTTCAAAACTAGTGGCCTGCTCCGGTCAGCTCCTGTCTTGAAAGTTTCGGGGTGATTCGTCAAGTGGGGGCCGAGAAAAAAGGGGGTTCCAAAACGCGTTTTCCCCATGTTATTTTCCATAGGCAACTTTAGACAAAACTACAGCCCGAACTGCTGAACGGAATTACACTAAATTTGGCAAAAAGGTAGGTTTTGGTTCAGAAAGAGTCCTTTTTGTTAAATGGTGTAAATCTGTTCAGTAGTTCCTGAGAAATTAGAAAAATAAAACGTTTCGATATCTAGGGCAGCGGTGGGTTCGCGAACCCTCCCGAGCACGAGCTTCATTGTGATTGGCTGCCAACACTCCAAACCAGGAAGTGTTGGCAGCCATCGAGTCACAAGAAAACTGTGAAAATAAAAACAAGAAAAGGGGGCAGGGTAGAAACACCCTGACCCCCTAGGCCTGCTCAGGGGGGCCCACAAGGACCCCCAGGGCCAAAAAAGCATTTTTTTAAAATAATTTCGGCGGAATTCGCGTTGGGGTCGCGAGTCCGGCCGAAATTATAAAAAAAAATGAAGCGCGGGCTCCCGCGCTTCATTTAAATGAGGCCTCCGGGTGGGCCAGGTCCTGGGGGCATTGCCAAATTAATAATAGCAGGGGCCCGCGGGGGCCCCCGCAGCCACGGGGACCGCCACCTCCCCGGGGCTCTAATAAACAACCGCGGGGGGCACGCGGCCCCCCCGCAGCCCCAGGGACCGCCACCTCCCCGGGGCTGATAAAAAAAATGCGTGGGGGGGGGTCCCAATCCCCCCCACGCTGCCCCGGGGACCGCCACCTCCCCGGGGCTCTATTTTTTTTAAAATAAAACCTGTGTGGGGGGGCTCGAGCCCCCCCACACGCCCCGGGGACCGCCACTTCCCCGGGGCACTAAAAATGTATATGCGGGGGTCTGTTACGGACCCCCGAGCCCCGGGGACCACCACCTCCCCGGGGCTTTGCAATGGTAGGGAGGGGGGTCGCACGGCCCCCCTCCTGGAGCCCTTCATGGCTCTGGGGACCGCCACCCCCCAGGGCCGGCTCCTGCAGTGTCCCGGGGTGCCCACTCCCGGGGCACTGCTGTTTGCTATGGCAGGGCGGGAGCCATGCGGCTCCCGCCCTGTCATAGCAAACACTGGTTTGGATTTTGGAAGCGAGAGCAGGTTTTCTGCTCTCGCTTCCAAAATCCAAAGCAGATTGCTTTTCCACAAGGGGAGCTGCATGTCAGCAGCTCCCCGTGTGGAAAAGCAAGGCCGGCTCCCGCAGGAGGCGGGGAGCCGGCGGGACCGTGGGGGCAATGGGGCTCCCCCTATGGTCCACAACGGAGTGGCCAGGCCCCGGGGGATGGGGTCCCCGGGGCTAGAAGTGGCCCGGGAGGGGGGGGGCCCCCTCCCCTAAAAAAAAAAAAAAAAAAAGTAAAGGCCGGCTTCGGGGGATGGGGTCCCCGGGGCCATAAATGGCCTGAGGTGGTGGGCCACGCGGCCCCCCTCCAAATATTTTTTTTTTTAAATTAAATACTGGCCATGCCCCGGGGGATGGGGGACCCGGGGCCGAAAATGGCCTTGGGAGGGGGGCCACGCGGCCCCCTTCCGGTATTGTAATTTTTTTTTTAACACAATATGGGTCAAGCCCTGGGGGATGGGGTCCCCAGGGCCCAAAAAATAGGAAAATAAGGGGGGCCACAGAGCCATCCTTCTAAAAAATAAAATGAAAAAAAAAAACGGCATCGCGCAGGAGGCCCCGCCCCCTCAGTTCATCACTCTGCAAACGCGCCCCGTGGCGCGTTCTAAGTTGGGGAATTAATTCCCCTTGAATACTGGGGGTCCCTGGGGGCCAACTAGCCCACCAGGTACCTCCAGTATGCGCCACAGAGCTGCATTGCAGAGAGGTGTTCCGAGGCCACGCCCCTTTTTACACCTCTCTGCAACGCAGCTCTGTGGCGCTTACTGGAGGTACCTGGGGGGCTAGTTGGACCCCAGGGACCCTCAGGATTCAAGGTGACTTAATCCCTCAACTTAAAACGCGCCACGGGGCGCGTTTGCACAGTGGTGAAGGGAGGGGCAGGGCCTGATGTGACATGTGTGCAAACACGTCCTGTGGCGTGTTTTAAGTTGGGGATTAAGTCCCCTTGAATCCTGAGGGTCCCTGGGGGCCAACTAGCCCACCAGGTACCTCCAGTAAGCGCCACAGAGTTGCGTTGCAGAGAGGTATAAAAAGGGGCGGGGCCTCAGACCACCTCTTTGCAAAGCAGCCCTGTGGCGCTTAATGGAGATTCCTGGTGTGCTAGTTGGCCCCCAGGGACCCTCAGGATTCAAGGGGCCTGATGTGACATGTGTGCAAACACGTTCTGTGGCGTGTTTTAAGTTGGGGGATTAAGTCCCCTTGAATCCTGAGGGTACCTGGGGGCCAACTAGCCCACCAGGTACCTCCAGTAAGCGCCACAGAGTTGCGTTGCAGAGAGGTGTAAAAAGGGGCGTGGCCTTGGACCACCTCTCTGCAAAGCAGCTCTGTGCCGCTTCCTGGAGGTACCTGGTGGGCTAGTTTGCCCCCCAGGATTCAAGGGGACTTAATCCCCCAACTTACAACGTGTTAGGGGGCACGTTTGCACAGTGGTGCAGGGAGGGGGCGGGGCCTGATATAAGAAGAATCCTGCTGTGTGGGAATTACTGGTGGTAATAAAAGGGATAGTTGGCCCCCAAGGTTGACGTTGGGGCTAACTACTCCTCCTGTTACCTCAGTAAATCCCACACAGTGGGATTGCTAAGAGGTGTTTCGGAGGCCACGCTCACCTTTCTCCACCACTCTGGAAACGCGACTGGTATGTTATAGTTAGAAATTAGCATTTAAAAAACCTTTGAAATTCACTGAAAAAACCATAGGTTTCAGGGACGTTATAGTTAGAAATTAGCATTTAAAAAACCTTTGAAATTCACTGGAAAAAACCATAGGTTTCAGGCACGTTATAGTTAGAAATTAGCATTTAAAAAACCTTAGAAATTCACTGAAAAAACCATAGGAAATTAGCACGACACTGGTCCAATTTGCACCTAAGCTAAAATCCAAACGAGCACAAAGACCCACCACGGAAAAGTGGTACACTCCCCAACTCAAGGCACTGAAAATAAAGTGCCAAAATATCGAACACCAATGGAGAATGTCCAAACTGAAAACAGACAAATTACGGTACAAGTCCGAACTTAAATCTTATAACCAGGCGATTAGAAATACAAAGAGGACATATTTTGCCCAACTAATCAATGAAAACTGCAACTCAGCTAGGGAACTATACAAAATAGTTAAAGAACTTAGTAAACCAACCAGCATGTCTCAATGCCTACCCCCCTCAATAGAAGCTTGTGAAAAAAATCAGTAACTTCTTTTCGGAGAAAATAAACAAAATATACTCCACTTTTAGCCCGATTATGATTACAGAAACAACCAACTTGAAATTCTGGACCCCTCACCCAGAAGCCTCATCAGCATTGAGCAACTTCTCCCCCCTCTCAGAGACTGAGGTTCTAAAAGCAATGGGCGAAGTGAAGGCTGGATCACCCCTAGACCCCTGTCCCCACTTCATTTTTTCTCAAATTGCCTCAACTCTGCCCTTATGTCACGCAGCTCTTCAACAACTCTCTTAATTTAGCTGCATTTCCTGACATTTGGAAACAGGCAGTAGTAATTCCTCTACTGAAAAAAGCAGGAACAAACGTCCTTAATCCTGAAAACTATCGGCCAATCTCCCAACTGCCATACCTCTCCAAAGTTCTGGAGAGGCTAATAAATAAACAACTATCAAATTTTCTGGAAACTAACCATCTATTGGACCCCTCTCAGACTGGTTTCAGGGCTACTAACAGCACCGAGGCTACACTACTGGCAGTATTGGATAACATCAGAACGTGCACTGACCAGGGAGGAGCTGTTGCCCTGATACTATTAGACCTGTCGGCAGCGTTCGACACGGTCTCACACAACAGACTGCTGGAAACCCTCTATGAAAAAGGAATCCATTCCAAAGCCCTGGAATGGTTCAGATCGTTCTTAAGTAATCGTACTCAAACGATTCAGTTAGGGCACTTCCGATCTCAACCTAGCGCCATCAGCTGTGGTGTCCCGCAGGGGGCATCGCTAAGCCTAACCCTATTTAACGCCTATGTTTCATCCCTGGCGAAAATCGGTAGAAAATGGGGAATTGGCATTTGCTCTTACGCGGATGACACCCAACTGATGGTGGCCCTTGAGGAAAGATCTGAAATCACCAAAACAAAACTGCATAATTGCCTCTCAGAGATGGCACAGTGGATGTCTGAGCATTATTTAAAATTAAATACAGGAAAATCGGAAATCCTGCTCTTTGGGGGTGCCAATCTAATTTGGGGCGCCTCTTGGGGGCCACAAACTCTTGGTGCTGCCCCAACCCCCAAACAGAGCGCAAGAAACCTGGGCATCATCATTGACACCACCCTATCCATGAAGGACCATGTGCGGGCCCTCTGTGGAAAAGGCTTTGCGACTCTGAAACTACTAACCAGACTTTTTCCCTGGATTCCATTGGAATGCAGAAAAACAGTCACACAGGCACTGCTCATAAGTCAGCTTGATTATGGAAACGCCCTATTCGTGGGCATGACTGAGCTCCTTTTCACGCGGCTTCAGGTGCTCCAAAATGCCGCAGCCAAACTAGTGTGCAATAAAAGCAGACTAAGTTCCGCATCAGCGTGCATGAAACACCTGCATTGGCTTCCAATACGACAAAGAGCAGTATTCAAACTGCTCTGTCATGCACATAAAGTACTACATCTAAGCGGACCCAGAATTCTCCAGGGGAGAATTGAGTTCTATGTCCCTACAAGGAGCCTTCGGTCACTCCATCAAGCACTAGCCAGAACTAAACGCATCAAGAAAGTGAGGACTGGTGGACGGTCTTTCTCATACTTAGCAGCTCAGAGATGGAATGAACTCCCCTTGGATCTACGTCTTACAACCGATTACCTGATATTCCGGAAAAAACTTAAAACTCATCTGTTCCCTAAAAACTAACAACCATTAATTCTTCTATACCAGCAGCTAAGCACTGTTGCGACTAGCGCCTTGATATCCCTTGGGATGAATGATGCACTCTACAAATAAACAAATAAATAAATAAAATAGGTTTCAGGGACGTTATAGTTAGTTGGACATTTCTCTTGTAAAAAACCATAGAAATTCCCCCGTTATAGTTAGTGCAGCTAACTATAACTCGCGCACCCGCAATGCACTGCTGATGACGTCACATATTACATCAATCATGACATGGTCAGTGACATCACTGATAACATCACTGATGACATCTCAAATGACATCACTGATGACATCATCCACGTGAAAATCTGATGCACCTCCTCACACTCTAATATAACCTTTGATACACCCTCTGTAAAATACAGACTACCATTTTCGAAACCATAGACACACCAATACCAGTTACTACATACGCACTCACTGATTCCTAGGTCTACACACACCACCACTCATTCACCCATACAGTCACTCATAAATGCAGTCACTCATCAATACAACACTATCATATGCACTCATACACCTATACAGACACTCACACACCACCACTCATCCAGAGTTACTCACACACGTAGTCAGTCATGCAAAGAATCAATCACACTCCCATTTACTCACCTATACAGTTATACACACACCACATCACTTATTCAAACAGAAACAAACGCATACTTACTCTCTTATAGAATCACTGATACAAGTACACACTCATCCATACAGCCACTCTCACAATAACTGACTCTCACGTATAGTCATTTATATACTTCAACTCTCACATGCACTGCCTTTTACATATGTAGTTACTTGGACATGTACCATTGAGACATCCATTCACTCACCAACACACCCATACACACACACCCACCCATACAGCTGTTTCCACATGCACTCTTGAACCCATACACACAGTGAATCAACCACTCAAACATCTATGCACAGAGTCACACACCTCCCACCCACCCACACACACACACACACACACACACACTCAGGCACCCATACAAATACTCAGGCAACCTATCGATAACCCATATAGACACTCATGTAGCTACTGACCAACCCATGCAGCAGCTTATACAACAACAGACAGACTGATAGACATTCACACAGTTTAGTCACTAACCCATGCATTCAGTAAGACACATGTAATCACTCACTTAAACAGTCAGTCACGCACGTACTAAATCCTCCATCCAGACACTTATACACCCACTCATTCTTCAATACACCTTGGCATATATATAATACATATTTAAACTTTAAAGAAAAACACAGTCACTTGATGATGTCATCAGTGATGTCACTGACCATGTCATGATTGATGTAATATGTGACGTCATCAGCAGTGCATTGCGGGATGCGCGAGTTATAGTTAGCTGAACTAACTATAACGGGGAATTTCTATGTTTTTTTACAAGAGAAATGTCCAACTAACTATAACGTCCCTGAAACCTATGGTTTTTTCAGTGAAAATATATATATATACCTGCCAGCATGCCTTTGAGAAAGGAGCGAGAGCTCTGAAACGCGTCAGGCAGCAAGATTCATTGGGAAGAAAAATGCCGGTTTTTGGAAATAAAGGTTCGTGATGAACACATCTACTGTGAGTGCGTCTTCAATTTCGGGGCACTTGTTAAGAAAAAAAAATATATATATATATATATATCGCCACGATATCCCTTTGAACAGGGATTTCCTCACCGCACTCACAGCTCTTTTAAAGTAGGTAATAAGTATGAATCGTCACATCATACCATCGCTGGTTCCGGGGTGTTGATCGATTGTTCCCCGTGAGCAAGGTCTCGGCTGAGACCGAAACGCGTTGGGGTTGTGTGTTGGCAGCGTTTTTTGAAAATAAAAACACCCCGGAACCAGCGATGGTATGATGTGATGATTCATACTTATTACCTACTTTAAAAGAGCTGTGAGTGCGGTGAGGAAATCCCTGTTCAAAGGGATATCGTGGCGATATTTGTAACGGCTTGGTCCTGCCGTACTCGACACGCACCACCACAGAGCGCCCAGCAGTCAGTAAAGGTGGACTTTGCAGAAAGGATATATATATATATATATATATATATCCACTGAAAAACTGCTCACACAGAGAAGTGCCACACACGACGTACTTGATTCACCTTCTTTATTCAGTAGGCAGCAGCAGAACAAAGCGTGCTTGTCTCAGCAAAGTTTCATGCCTCATGCCATACGCGTTTCTGGAAACCTCTTCCCTTGTTCACTGGCAGGCCACGGAGACAGAACAGCTGCGTTGCATTTTGGCTCATATTTAAGTTCATAGTCCCGCCCTAAGGGGCGTGTGCATACATTGCATCTTGGTTGTTGTAGTATCTGGCAAAATTGAAAACCATAGTGGTTGCAGCAATCTAAATCTTCCCCAAATGAAATCCCATCAGGTTGCTAATTCAAAACAGCGCCGTTCTGCTGCTTTTGCTTGTGCCTCACCGAATTGGTTTACGTCGTCCTCACGGTGCTGTACATTGAAAGCACCCGGCCTGCGCTGTCTGCAGTAGGGCAGCTTCGTGACCGGAGCGGGCCACTATAAATCCACTGAAAAACTGCTCACACAGAGAAGTGCCACACACGACGTACTTGATTCACCTTCTTTATTCAGTAGGCAGCAGCAGAACAAAGCGTGCTTGTCTCAGCAAAGTTTCATGCCTCATGCCATACGCGTTTCTGGAAACCTCTTCCCTTGTTCACTGGCAGGCCACGGGAGACAGAACAGCTGCGTTGCATTTTGGCTCATATTTAAGTTCATAGTCCCGCCCTAAGGGGCGTGTGCATACATTGCATCTTGGTTGTTGTAGTATCTGGCAAAATTGAAAACCATAGTGGTTGCAGCAATCTAAATCTTCCCCAAATGAAATCCCATCAGGTTGCTAATTCAAAACAGCGCCGTTCTGCTGCTTTTGCTTGTGCCTCACCGAATTGGTTTACGTCGTCCTCACGGTGCTGTACATTGAAAGCACCCGGCCTGCGCTGTCTGCAGTAGGGCAGCTTCGTGACCGGAGCGGGCCACTATAAATCCACTGAAAAACTGCTCACACAGAGAAGTGCCACACACGACGTACTTGATTCACCTTCTTTATTCAGTAGGCAGCAGCAGAACAAAGCGTGCTTGTCTCAGCAAAGTTTCATGCCTCATGCCATACGCGTTTCTGGAAACCTCTTCCCTTGTTCACTGGCAGGCCACGGGAGACAGAACAGCTGCGTTGCATTTTGGCTCATATTTAAGTTCATAGTCCCGCCCTAAGGGGCGTGTGCATACATTGCATCTTGGTTGTTGTAGTATCTGGCAAAATTGAAAACCATAGTGGTTGCAGCAATCTAAATCTTCCCCAAATGAAATCCCATCAGGTTGCTAATTCAAAACAGCGCCGTTCTGCTGCTTTTGCTTGTGCCTCACCGAATTGGTTTACGTCGTCCTCACGGTGCTGTACATTGAAAGCACCCGGCCTGCGCTGTCTGCAGTAGGGCAGCTTCGTGACCGGAGCGGGCCACTATAAATCCACTGAAAAACTGCTCACACAGAGAAGTGCGTGGCACTTCTCTGTGTGAGCAGTTTTTCAGTGGATATATATATATATATATATGTCTTCGAAAATGTGAGACAGTATAGGATGGTGGGAAGGAACCAAAGCGAAGAAGGCTCACCTTATTGAAAAAGATGTCTGAGAACCACTTGTCCCACTGCCGCATCTCGCTTATTCTCAGCGTCCAAGCAGTAGTCCTTGGTGAATGTGTGCGGCGTCCTCCAAGTTGCTGCTCTACAAATGTCACTCAGGGACACACCTGCAAACAGCGCTGTAGACGTGGATATTGCTCTAGTAGGGTGGGGGCGGACCCTTGTCGTCAGAGGGTGGCCTGCTTGTTGATGACAGAAAACAATGGCACTGGATATCCATCTGGAAATGCTCTGTTTAGTGATAGGGAAACCTTTTCTAGGTGCACTGTATGCTATAAGAAGTTGATTTGACTTGCGAAAAGATTTTGTCCTGTTCAGGTAAAAGTTTAGGCACCGTTTAACATCCAGAGAGTGCAGAGCACGTTCCGCTGCAGTCTGTGGGTTTGGAAAGAATGATTTCAAAACAACTGGCTCATTAAGGTGAAAGTCCGAAGGAACCTTGGGGATGAACCTAGGGTTTGTTCGTAGAATACCGTTGTCATGTTTGAATTGTAAGGAAGGTTCTTGAGTAGTAAAAGCCTGGAGTTCACCAACCCTTCTCGCTGAAGTGAGCGCTAGGAGGAGAGCCACTTTCCAGGATAGGAACTTCATGTCCGTCTTGTGAATAGGTTCGAAAGGATGTTTCATTAATTGGCTCAGCACTGTATTCAGCCGCCATGTAGGAGGAGGTGCCCTTACTGGCGGGAACATCCTGAACAAACCTTTAAGAAACTGTTTGACCAGCCTGGAGGACCATAGCGATGGAATATTAGCTAATCTGTGGAAACTGGAGATGGCAGCTAAATGTACTTTAATTGCTGTATGAGCTAGGCCATAGCGAGCCAGGAGAAGTAGATACGGTAGAACCTCCTCAGGAGGTGAGTGGAGATGATTGATTTTAGAAGATGCACACCACATGCAGAATCTTTTCCATTTAAGCGAGTAAGTTCTGTTAGTACTGTCTGCTCTTGCTCTAGCCAGCACCTGTCTACATTCCTGTGGGATCTTTAAGTGTTGAAATTCCTGGAACTCAGGAGCCAGGCTGATAATTTCAGGGAACTGGGGTTTGGATGGCATACTTATCCCTGGTTCATCGTCAGAAGGTACGGGAATGGTCTGTGATGGATCGGAGACTTGACTTAAAGTAGGTGAAGTTCTGTGTACCAGTGCTGGCGAGGCCAGGCTGGTGCTATTAGAATGATCTTGCAGGGTTCTGTCTTTAACTTTTTTAGTACTCGAGGAAGGAGAGGAATGGGGGGGTAGGCAAATATGCCGGACCAAGCTACTGAAAAGGCATTCCCCCATGAGCCCTGATGGTGATGCCAACTTGCAAAGTACCGGCATTTTACGTTGTCTGGAGATGCGAACAGATCTATGTTCGGCTTGCCCCATTGGGAGAAGATGTTGTCGAGAGTGCATTGGTCCTGTTCCCACTCGTGGCAGGTTTGTCTTCAGTCTGCTCAACGTATCTGCTAGGACGTTCTGTTTCCCTGGGACGTACTCTGCTGATATATGCACTTTGTGATGAATTGCCCTGCGCCAGATAAGCTAGGCTTCCTGAGAGAGCAGGAGAGATCTTGTTCCCCCTTGTTTGTTCAGGTAGTGCATGGTCGTGGTGTTGTCGGTTCTGACAAGCACCGATGTGTTTTGTATTCTTGGCAGGAACGCTTAGAGCGCCAGAAAAACTGCTCTCAACTAGAGAAGATTGATATGAAGGTCTCGTGGGAAGGTGGCCATCTTCCGCTGACCTGCAAGTCTTGAAGGAAGGCTCCCCAATCCTCTAGAGATGCATCCTTTGTGATCACGAGAGGAGCAGCCTGAGACAGGAACAGCAGACCCTGTGATAATTGGCGAGGTTGCATCCACCAGTCCAAAGCCGCTATCATGGGAGGAGTGATTCGGATCAGATCGTCGAATGTGCCCTCTATCTGCACCCATTGTTCGTTTAAAGCCTCTTGAAGAGGACGCATGTGGAGACGACAATGAGATATGAGGGGAATAGAAGAAGACATCATCCCTAGGAGAGATCTGAAAAGGAGTACGGAAAGAAACTTTCTTTTTTGGAGCTGTTTTGCCCAGGATATTAGCCTTTCTGGTCTCTCCAGAGTGGGGTACGCCTTGTTTTCTGTGGTGTCCAGGATAGCACCTAGAAAAACCAGTCGACGGGCTGGTTGCAGAATTGATTTCTCTACATTTAAAGTGAGGCCTAATTTCCTGAATAGTTGCAGACAGGCTTTGGTGGATGTTTTTGCTGCTTCGTAAGTGGGGGCTTTGAGAAGCCAGTCGTCTAGGTAGGGAAAAATGTGATGATGTTGTTGCCTTAGATATGCTGCGACTGGCGCTAGACACTTCGTGGAAAATGCGGGGAGCAGATTTTAGACCGAAAGGTAGAACGCGGAATTGGTAATGACTGTTGGCCACCATGAATCTTGGAAATTTCTTGTGCTTTTGGCGTATGAGGTATATGAAAATATGTGTCCTGGAGGTCCAGAGACGCCATGTAATCGTTTCCGTTGAGGAGGTGTAGCACATCCTGAATAGTCATGCGGAACGATTGTTTTTTGAGGAATTTGTTTAGGTTCCTTAAATCCAAGATCGGTCTCCACTTCTTTAACTTCTTTCGGATCAAGAAGAAACGGGAGTAGAAACCTTTTCCTTTTTGTTTGAGGGGAACTCGTTCTATTGCTCCTTTCTGCAACATGTTGGAAATCTCCATCTTTAAGAGATGCAGGTGTTTTTGAAAACGAGGCAGAGGAGGAGTTGGCGGAGGGATCTTTATAAATTCCAATGAGTGGCCGAATTGGATTAGGTTTAGGACCCATTGGTCCGATGTTATGTCCTGCCACTGCTGAAAATAATGGGATAGTTTGCCGCCCACCGAGGATGGAAAAGGCAGGATAGAGGCCGACAGCTGGGAGAAGTCATTGGCGGCGACCGGTCTCCTTACCCTGGCATCCTGATTTTCATCTAAAGGAAGACTTGTTGTAAGCCGCCACAGGTGGTGGGCGGTGGGTAAACTGGGGCATGTATTGTTGAGTGGTGGAAGAATAGGCTGGGTTGCGAGATTGTTGGTACCCTCCTCTGTAAGACTGGTAACCTCTTACTCGGAAACCATGAAAAGGCATTTTTCTGTACTGTAAAGTACCCAAAGACTTAGCTGTATTCGTGTCTTTTTTAATAGCTTGTAAAGCTTCATCCACGTGGCTGCCAAATAATTCTTCTCCATTATAAGGTAGATCAAGAATCTTCGTCTGTACCTCAGACCTGAATGAAGTGGCTTTCAGCCAACCTTGACGCCTCAAGACGGCTGCTCCCGCTAGCTGCCGGAAGCCAGTGGACGCTACATCCATAGCGCAGTCTATTACTTCAGAGGCAGTCCGCTCGCCCTCAAGGAGAATTTTCTTAGCTTCCTCCTTGTCTTCTGGTGGAAGTCTGTCCAAGAATGGTGCCAAATCCGACCACATTTGCCTGTTATAACGGCCCAGTAAAGCCAGAGAATTCGCAGCTCGTACCATCAAGGCTGACCTAGTCGAAAAACGCTTCCAGATGTTGTCAAGTCTTCTGCCTTCTTTATCAGGAGGAGCAGTCAGAGGAGCTGAAGGATTCTTAGATCGTCGCTGCGCTGCTTGCGAGATCACTGAATCTGGTTTTGGATGACCTATTAAGCAAGCAGGAGCGTCATCTGGAGCTTTATATTTTTTGTCCAGCCTTGGCAACACATGTGGAACAGTAGCTGGGTTTTGCATGATTCTCAGACCTTCTTACCAAATATAATCAATATTAGGCATAGACCATACTGATTTTCTGTAAGGTTCTTTAAAATCATACAGGAAACAATCCTGCTGATGCACAGGCATCGGTAAGTCAAAACGCTTTGCTGCTCTCTCCAGAAGATTATGGAAACCCCCAATATCTTCCGGAGATGAATCCGCTTGTGGGAGAGATGGAGATGCCGGAGTGGGAATGATGTAAGAATCCCATTCATCCTGATGAATCTCTTCTTCTTCTCTCTCTACTTCCTCGTCAGAGGACGACAACTGTTGCACAGGCGCAACTTGAGGAGGAGGCTGAACAATTGGAGACCCCTGCTGGAGAAGAGGGGAGCGAACCTGTGCCTGTGGAAGGGAAGGCGGAGAAGGAGGTGGAGGAGGAGCCTGTTGGAGACTCTGCTCTGGAGGGAATCTCCTCTTATAGTCTGCCAGCATAAATTGTCGATCCGTCATTAGATTTGAAAGGAGATGCATCATCTCCTGCTGTTGGTATTGTTGTGAATGGTAATATTGCTGACCATATTCATCATCATCCTCGTCAGAATCCTCCTGGTATTTGACATTAAGGTCTGATGGGCTTAAAGCTGCCCCAAAAAGACCATCATCATCAGATCCCTCTTCTTCATCATCTTCCTCCAGAAACTGGGATGGCAAAAGTGACTGGACCTGACTAGGTGAGGTTAAAGCTGGAGTTAATTGGATTTTTGCAATTTTATGCTTTTCCTTCCTCGTCGACGATTGCTGCTTCACGGCCAAGTCTTGGTTAGTCGATGGAATCACCTTCGTCGACGAGGGCTGCTTCTCTTGGTACGTCGACAGAATTGTCTTCGGCGACGACGAACCGTTGGAGACATGGATCTTCGTCAACAGTAACGCCGATGATACTTCCGTCGTCGACGGGAGTTGTCTCGTCGACGGAGTCGACGACCAAGGCGAAGTCAAGGTGCCCGTCGACGAGACCAGCGACGAGAGCTGTATCGTCGACGGGTGGACAGTCGTCGAGAATTGGCCTTTTGACGACAATGATTATTTCGAAGAAACAATCTGCTTCGTCGACGATAAAGGAGCATTACCTGTCGACGATGTTGTTGTCGACGAAGAAATCGACGCCGAAGACACAGTGACTGTAGTGACTGTAGACACTGTCGATGTGACCAGAATCACCTCAGGAGAGGATTTTCTCGTCGACGGAGGTGTTGTCGACAAGCTGTTCATCGGCAGAGCTGAAGTAGGCTTCTTGAAGGTATGTTTTAGCTTCCTAGGCAGAGTTGAAGGTTCTGAAGCTGGCTTTTTAGCAGACAAAATCTCCTTTTCTTTGTGAGAAGGTTTGTTAACAGACCCAGCCTGCTTTTGACAAGAATCAGATGACTTTTTTGACGCTTTTTTTAGGAGGCTGTGAAGATGAACCAGCAGGGTCATCTAAAGGTCTTTTTTGAGGCGTTTTAGAGGAAGATTTAGAAGAGGTATCACTTTCCTCATCAGAGACCACCGTGACCCTGTTTTTAAGCCTCTTAAGCCACAAAAGAAGCCTTCCTTCACGATCTTTCTGAGTCTTAGTAGAGAAAGTCCGACATACCTTGCAATCCTTAGGTTTATGTTCAGGATACAGGCAGTAAAGGCAGTCCTTGTGTTGATCATCAATATGAAGTCTTTTTTTCCTGCAAGTACCACAGGCTCTGAAAAGACCTTTTTTTAGGTGTATCTGACATGTTGGTACTCAGTTTAAATCACCTTGAAACAGATCTACTGAGTTGGTAGTAAATCTGACTTGAAGAAAAAACTCCAAAATAGAGAAATAGAAGAAAACGGAGCAGAGCTCAGTGGAGACTCCCTTAGCACGACGTGCAGTAGAAAATCTGAGGGACTGGAGCATCTCTCAGGAAGGTTCTACAGGGTGGTGTCCGATTGGCTAGTTCTAAGTTTGGTCCTTTTTTTATTGAAGGACAGAGATATATTACAAAAGTTTTAAGGCCTAGGGCTTTATATTCTATGTCTAATAGGACATTTCTTTTAATAATACCGCGGGCTCCCATCTCGACGACGGGGAATGATTCGAGCATGTGAATCTATGAAAGTTCCAATACTGGAGTAATTGGCACATTCTGTGATTGGAAACATATCCCACTTTGTGAATGTATTTTATATCAAATTCCGTTTATTAGAATTTTCTTTGAGATTGAAACAAAAAAGCATTACACATGCAACATTTGTCAAGAGAAATCAGCCCAGAGTTACAGATCTCACATGTAGGTTACAGCTTCTTCACGAGGTCTGTGGCATATAACTTTTATAAATCAGTACAATCATAACTTGTTGCGTTCAGACCACTGCAGCTGAGCGTCAATCTACCCTCCGAAGAGAGTAACCTGAAAAGGAAACTTAACATACCTAAAAAAATGAACAAAACCGTGATGTCATGGTGCAAATAATAGTAAAGTGGTCATGAGGGTTGGGCTACTGGGGCCTCTACTCAGGGGGCCTTTGCACTGCTCGGTGCCAACAATACTGCGGAGTGCTTAGATATGAAACAGGTTGAGGGCCCTATAGCCGTGGGGCGCAAGCCGTCAACGGAAGCCCCTCCGACAAGTAGCTCACCAGCGGAGACCAAATATAGTCGAAGCCTTTTCTGGTGTCGTCCACTATATCGGCCATGCGCTCCATCGCCAACGCCCTCCACAGCCTCGCGTGCCATTGGGTTAAAGATGGTGCCTCTTGTTTTTTCAGCCATTTTGGCTGCCCCCAGACAAAGCCACATAACAGACCTATCACTCTGTGTTTGGCATTTCAAGGATGGGTCCCGCACCCCCAGCAAGGGGACAGAATTTCCTTCCAAAAAGACTGAATGGAGGGACAGTCCCGCCAGATGTGACGAAAATCGCCAAGCAAACCACAACCCCGCCAGCACCTGTCCGAAGTGTTGGGAAAAATCTTGTGGAGTTTCTGAGGGTATAGATACCAGTCATACATAATCTTGTAGTGCGCCTCTCTGAGGAACATTGAGCGGTTGAATTTCACTATATCCCTACTTAAATGTCCCTATTGATTGTCCTCTAAAGGGGTATTCAAAAGTGCGTCCCAAAAGCGTTTAAAACGCGGGGTCGACCTGAGGCTCAGAGCTTGTATGGAATGTATGATTGAACAACTACTGCCTAAACCACGAATTCCTTAACCACGAAGGCTAAACAACGAGCAATCCCAAACAACTACATTTTTAACCACGAGTTCCTAAACCACGAAATATATTTAAATTGTTCAATACCCATTTTCACCACTATGTTCTTTTTAATCCGCATATTTTTGTCATTTTAATTTAAATAAGTATAATAGATTATTTTATTAATAATCATTTGTCATTTGATGATCCTTAAATCAACGTATATTTTATTATATACTCATATTTTTGAAAACCGGATGAACTACATAAAGTCAGTAAACGCTTGGAAATACTGAAATAAAAGTCCATCATCTATTTTTACATTACTGACAACACAGCTCACTAAAATGGCGGCATAACCAAACCTCCAGCACCAAAGCAAAAGCATTCCATGTAACGCTATACTCCGGTCATACTGCCAAGCTGAAAGGATGAAGCCAGGCTGCAGCCCCGCGCTCATCAAAGCCCGCCAACCTTGTGGCTGCATTTCCATGTAAATCATAGAAGGGAGCAAGAAGCATGTCAGATCAGGGGGTGAAGAGTCGAAAGACACACGGGCGCCCTGTACCCGATCACCAAACCACAAGCACCAAAGCATTACCTGCGACGCTATGCTGCAAGGATGAAAGCAGGCCGCTGCCCCGCAATACATAGCCCGCATGGTTTTCTACATGCTGCCAAGCTATATGAATGACAAACGGGCGCCCTGAACCCAATAACCAACCCGCCAGCACGAAAGCAAAAGTATTCCCTGCGACGCTATGCTGGAAGGATGAAGGCAGGCTACAGCCCCGCAATAGTCATACCCCACATGGATGAAAGCAAGCTGCAGCCCCGCAAAACATAGCCCGCATGTTTTTCGACATGCTGCCAAGCTATATGAATGACACGGGCGCCCTGTACCCTGTATTTTGTACTTCCAATGAAGGAATGCATTTCCTGTAATGTCTACTTTACAGCCGCTTTGGATGTCTAGGTTTTTGAGGGTGGTGAGTTTCGAGGTGAAAGTCTCCTGCAAATTTCCATGATGCGAAAAATAAGAGGTCTGTATTGTAATGCTAGTTTTCGTGCTAGTATAGTGATCTGTGATCAGGGTCTGCGGGGTTTTGTTAATCACAAGCATATTTGTTCGCCCGCCGAGTGTGTCATACAAGGGGGCGAAGAGCATTACAGTTCTTGGGGGGTGGATGGGACACCCTGTACCTAGTCACCAAACCTCCAGCACCAAAGCAAAAGCATTCCCTGTGACACTATACTCCGGACGTACTGCCAAGCTGAAAGGATGAAGCCAGGCTGCAGCCCCGCGCTCATCAAAGCCCGGCAACCTTCTGGCTGCATTTCCGTGTAAATCATAGAAGGGGTCAATAATCATGTCAGGTCAGGGGGTTTAGAGCCGAAAGACACACGGGCGCCCTGTACCCAGTAACCAAAAATCGAAAGCAAAAGTATTCCCTGCTATGCTATCCTGTAAGGATGAAGGCAGGCTGCAGCCCCGCAATACATACCCCGCATGGTTTCACGACTTACTGAGCTAGAAGTATGACGTAACTTTTCGTGGTTTATGTAAGTCCTTGTTTAGGATGTCGTTGCAAAGGCTGTCGTGGTTAACTGAATTGTCGTTGTTCGGGATTCGTGGTTCAGGTAATTCGTTGTTCAAACTTTGTTGTTTAGGATGTTTCCCCTTGTATGAGAGCGTATAAGAAGGAGATGCATCCCTTGGAGGAGGACCCCGACTGGGCAAACTTCTCTATGGGGAGCAGATCCCTGGTGGCGGCCAGCCGCACCAGGGGTTGCTGTACCCAGTGCTTAAGCTGCAGGTAATGATATTCTTCCTTGGCATTCAGTGCGAATTGTTTCTTGCATTCTTGAAAGGTGAGAAATTTGCCTTTGTCAAATAGATGAGAGATCATGTGACACCCTCCCTCCCTCCAAGGGTCCCTCTTGAAGTGCAGGGGGGGAAGGCAGCATTAAAATGTATAGGCGTGTAGGGGGAAGGAAAGGTAGTAAGTTGTAACCTCCTAGTAAGGACATCCCATACCCTTAAAGTGGTGGATGTGGGTGTGCTAATGTAGGCGTTGAGTGGTCTGTCCTGTTTGGGCTTCCATAAAAGATCCCAGATGGTGCAACCTGTTATCGGTCTATCAATATGAAGCCAGTGCTTCTCCGAGGCCCGCAGCGACCATTCCGTGATTACCCGCAAATGAGCCGCACGGTAGTATGTCTGGAAGTCCGGTAACGCCAGGCCGCCCTCCTGGCGCGGACGCGTGAGCAGGCGGTAAGGCAAGCGCGCCCTCTTCCCCAACCATATAAATTTAGTAAGTATGTGTCGCAACTCCATAAAGAGTCCTCCCTCCACCGGAATGGGCAACCCCTGGAAGAGGTAAAGCAAGCGAGGGAGTACATTCATCTTGATGGCATTAATCCTACCCAGCCAGGAGATGTATGCCACACTCCATTTGCCCAGATCGATTTTCAACTGGCGTAGAAGGGGAGGGAAGTTAGCCTTGTAGAGATCCAATATACGGGGGGTGAGCCTGACTCCTAAGTAGGTGATCTCCTTAGTTGTGCAGCTAAAAGGTGACGCACCTTCTACCCGCCGCCACTCTTCTTTGGATAGGGACAAATTCAATAAGGAGGACTTAGCCAGATTAATCTTGAATCCCGCCGCCTGATCAAACATCACAAGCTCCTCTTGGATAGCCGGGAGAGAGATCATTGGTTCTGTGACTGGGAGAAGCACATCGTCGGCAAAGAGCGATATCTTATGATCATCCATGCCGAATCGTATCCCCCGTATGTCCGGGTTTTCTCTAATCCTATGGGCTCTATGCTCAAGGCGAAAAAGGAGGGGGGATAATGGGCATCCCTGCCTCGTCCCTCGCGCCAGGCCAAAGGGGGGGGGGGGGGGGAAGTAACGCCATTGACCAGGACCCGGGAGCTAGGAGAGTGATAATTGGCGCGAATCATCCCTATAAAGGTCTCGTTAAAGCCAAAGCGCTGGAGCACTCTAAATAAAAAGGTCCATTCCACGCGATCAAATGCTTTCTCCGCATCTAGCGAGAGGAGCGCTGCTGGAATGTTTTTCTTCCGGGCCTTCTCAATTATATGGATGATGCGCCGCAAATTATCGTGAGTCTGCCATCCCTTGATAAAGCCTGATTGATCCGGGTCTATAAGACTGGGAAGTATCGATTCGAGACGAGTGGCCAGGATTTTGGAGTAAATCTTAGCATCTAGGTTCAGAAGAGCTATCGGGCGATAAGAAGAGCAAGCTGTGGGGTCCTTACCGGGCTTGGGAATCACTGCCACAATCGCCTCACCCATGGAGGGGGTGACTTGCTGCGTAGAGGCAATGATGTTAAATAGAATAGTTAGAAAGGGGACCAGCTCCGGCGCGAAGGTGCGATAGAAATGTGCCGAAAAGCCGTCCGGCCCTGGCGCTTTTTGAAGTTTAAGTGAGTCAATCGCATTCTGCACTTCCTCAGAGGTTATGGGTTTCGCTAAGTCCTCATTGGTATTAGCCGGGACTTGAGGGCGGTCTAAGGGATCTAAATACCCCGTTTGGTCTTGCGCCCTTGGGAGTTCCGAAGTGTAAAGAGCCCGGTAGAATTTCTCAAATGCCTGCACCTTCCCCTCCTCAGATTTATGGGAGATGCCCTCCTCATCTACAATAAGTGTTATGTATTCCCTTTCTTGCTTAGCCCGTAGTTGACGTGCTAGTAGGGACCCACCTTTGTTCCCTCCCTCATACCCCCTGGTCTGTAGGCATAGGATGTTTTTTTCTGCCCTATTAGTATAAATGGCCTGTAGTTTCCCCTTGAGGGCCGTGACTTTCCTCTATGCCTGGACTGAGGGGCTAGCCTTATGGGCCTGCTCAGCGGACACTAAGTCCCGTTCTAACATGAAGCATTCCTCGCCTTGTTGCGATCTCAGGGTAGTAGCCAACTCGATACATTTACCTCGGACTACTGCTTTAAGGGCATCCCAGGTAATGGCATGGGAAGTAGTCTCAGGGTCATTCTGCTCCAAGAATTCTTTAATAGTTTTCTTGAGGTCGTCACGCAGAAGACTATCCCTGCAGAGGAAGTTGGGGGCATACCAGCGCGCGTGTTTTGGACGTGGATTCGGCCAGGTGAGCGTCATCTCAAGGGGGGCATGGTCTGACAGGCAGATCGGGTGAAAGTGTGTTTGCAGCACCGAGGGGAGCAGGGACTGGCTCATAAAGATGTGATCAATGCGGGAGTAAGTTCTGTGGGAGTGGGAGAAGAAAGAGTAGTCACGAACAGTGGGATTAGTATCTCTCCATATGTCCACCAACCCCAAGAGTTGGAGTTGTGACTTAAGTGCCTTACCAAAAACCCCTCCCGACGCCCTGTGTGGGTGTGTCGTGTCCCGCCCCTGATCCCAGACGAGATTGAAGTCTCCCAAAAGCAGAATGTCTCCCTGTGCAAAGTTCTCCAAAGTCATAAGGAAGGAGAGAATGAAGTCCTGTTGGCCCGTGTTTAGTGCGTAGATGACTGCAAATGTGCATTGCCGGCCCCTGAGGTCCCCCCGAACCATAATGTACCTCCCTGCTTTGTCCGTTTTGGTGTCCTGTGCCTGAAACGGAACCCCTGCATGGAACAATAGTGCCACCCCGTTTTGTTTTGAGGCGTGTGAGGATCTAAATATAAGAGGATAAGCTTTATGGCGCAGACTATGTTCCTCAGATTTTTTGAGGTGCGTCTCTTGAAGAGCCGCCACTTGGACATTATGATCAAGCAGGTACTTCCAAAAACGATGGCGCTTGTTAGGGGAGTTCAATCCCCGGGCATTCCAGGTTATAGTTCTGACAGCCATGATTTATCTGGAAGGAACCTTGCCCCCCTCACGAAGATCGCTGCACAAGAAGAGCACCTGAACCCCCCGCCCACTTCCCCCCCGGCCCATAAACAATAAAAAAAAAAGGCACCATGACATCTAACTAAATTAACCAACCAGAACAAACAATAAAATCGAGTGTGGAGAATCCCCCTCCCAGAGGGGAATCCCCGTAACAGGATGTACTCGAGGAACGTTACCATTCCCGTTCCCCCAGCCCATATAATAACAGAAATCAAGGCATAAGCTTATACTGCTGATTAGTAGTTAACATTTGGTCCAAGACCCCTGCAGGAGATATTCATATCTAAGAGTCCCGGCGACACCGCAGGTGTCCAGGAGAACGCAAGTGCTCCGCTCCAACCACCCTCCTATTGGAACCTCCTTACCACAACGGAGATGGGTCAGGCCGCACACCTCGCACAACAGGTATAGTTCGCCCATGTGGCCTTGGTGCCAAGCTCTGAGTTCATTACTACGTGGAACGCCCAGGCATCTGGGCACCCCACAGGCTCGTGAGTTGCAAGTTCCCCCCGCTCCCTCCACTACTCCAAAGCATCTTCAGGCCACCCCCAAGGAAAGAGGAGGGGGGGGCCGAGCATCGCAATCGTTGTGACGGGCCCGGTCGTAGAGTCCTTTGGACATTTGCACTCCCCCTGGAGCGAAGCTCATTACCCCGTGGGTTCCATTGAACAAAGGATTCAGTCCATAGTTTTCATGTTCCTCTTTCCCACTCGTCGCCATTGGCCTCCACCTTGTCGATCAGGCTGTCGCCCCCCTTCCGAGTCCCGTGAAGGTGTTGAGAGTTCCAAACCTAGTAGACCCGCCGCCTCCGACAGCTTCACACAGTGGTGTTGCTTGTTGTTCCAGTGGAAGGTAATCCCGAAGGGGTATGTCCACCGGTATCTGACTTTCCTCTCACGTAGAAGCTCGGTGATCGGGCAGAATTGTTGGCGTCGCAGGAGCGTGGCCTGAGCCACATCTTGGTAGAGCGTGCATGTGGCATTTTGGAAGCTGATCTTGTCAGCGATCCTCGCCTTTTGTAGGACCATTTCCTTCACCTTGAATGAGCTGAACTTCGCCAGGATGTCACGAGGACGTCGGTTCTCCCCTGGGAGCCGCGGCCCAACTCTGTGGACTCTCTCCAACCGGACTTCAAGGCCATCCTCTCCCAGAACTGAGGAGAAGAGGCCCACCATGAACGCCTCCAGATCCGGGCCCTCACAATCCTCCTCCAATCCTCGGACTCGTATATTGTCGCGGCGGGAGCGATTTTCTAAATCTTCGAACTTAAGTAAGGTAGCACCCAGCTGGCCACGCAGCTCCGTTGAGCCTTCTTCCAGGGACCTAATACTCTCAGTTAACTCCTGATGTTTCACTTCTAGGTCTAGGTGCACGCGTGCCCACCGAGTCGATATCCGTCTGGACGGACACCAGCTTCTCTCTCATCTCTGCGCGGAATGAATCAAAGGAGGCATCCATATCTGCTTTAATGTCCGCACGGAGCTCCTGTTTGAACTCCCGGAGGGAAGACATGAGGTCCTCTCTGGTAAGTGCCATTGTTGCTGGCGGTGGTGTCGCCTCTTCCCCGGCCGTCCCTGCACCTGCAGTGGCAAAGTAATTCGAAACCTTGTTGTTGGGGGTCTTTTTGGGTGGCATAAGGGGACCCGCTGCTTGGTCAGCACCCGGCCGCCCCTCCTTTCACGTAGAACCAGTGTGCGCTCGCTGCAAGTGCGTGGGGACCCACCTTCGTCACTCCGCCGCCTCAGGGGGCACTCCCGGTTCCAGATGTAGGGGCCAGCCAGACTGCTTAAGAAACCCAGCTGGGTGTGGTGCGAAGAGCACTGCTCCTACGCAGCGAGTAAATCAGTATGCCAGGTTATGCTTCTGACTGTATGCTGCTCGGTGTCTGGACTCTCTGCAGGGCCCCACGTTGCATAAGCTTGCCCCTCCAGATAGTTGCTGCACGCTGGACCTGCACTTTATCTTGAGCCTGCCATGGCGGCCATCTTAGGGTCAGGCATCAGTGTTCTCACATTACTCAGTGGGGCCTGTTTGAGCTCCGTTGTGGCCCCACTGCAGCTACCAGTCCCCACTCCACAGGTGACATGGAGATCGCTGCTCCGCTGCACCCCCTTGGTAGTGGGAAGCCCCCCAGCTCCACCGTGCATATACCGGGGGTCCGCGCTTCTGTCAGCCAAGAGCCGCGATGGCTGGCGTGGATCACAAGGCGGCATTCAACCACCGCCAGCCGATCGTCCCTCCTCGGAACCTCTTCACTGCAAGGGGGGCGCTCCGTGACAGAGATATCGGAGACTACCATGTGCTCATCTTCTCACCCCCACGGGTCGCGATATGGCCGATTCGGCAGTCCGCCATCTTGTGCTCCCACGGCTCCGGGGCCGAGAATTCCACCCGCCGCCACCGAGGCCCCCCGTGGGGCAGAGATTCAGCCGCTTTATCGGGCCAAGTATCCCAGCCGTGCCAGTCGCCGATCCCGCAGCCAAGCTCAGGTATGGAGGGCGCGAGGTCTCAGTCTTTGCGGGTCACGGAGCCCGCCGCAAGGATGGTCGCCATTTTCTTCCCCTCAGCTCCGATTTCTGCTGCACACCGGAGCCTCTATGCCGCTTCACCGGAGGTCCTCAAGGCATTGAGGCAGTCCCCTGCCGTCACCCCACCTCCGGCCGCGTCTTGAAGAGCTCGGGCTGCCTTATAGTTCGCCTTGAGCACTAGAATCGTTGGGGCCTGGGACGGAGCCGATCGGGTTTACGTCCGATCGGCCATGTTAGTTGGCTACGCCCCCCTTGTGAAAGTATTTTAATGTCAATAACTCATATTAAACCTTAAACAAACATGTGTATCTATTAGTTGAATTAAATAACGTAATAAGCTGTAACTGGTCAGTGAAATGCCAAACAAATACTACAAATTGGGATGTTTTGCTCTTTCTGGCCAAACCTCTGACTCCGCCCACTGACCCAATCCTCTGGTTCTTCCCCACAGTTCCCCTACTTTTTTGCCCCACTTCGACCACTGATTGACGCCCATATTCTTATGTACCAACACTTACTTCACATGTATTAATTTGCTGACTCCACTATAGTCGCACCGCAAAACCTGCGTGAAGTGTTTGTATCCCTCTGTATTCTTTTCTTTTTTTTCCACACACTTTTAACGTAAAATTTCTTGCTCAATACACTTGTTTTCAGTCTGTGGGCATGCAGTGCTTCACAAAATTCAAACAGGTTAGCACCTCCCAAGAGAGTTGAAGACATACCATTCTTAAGAGAAGGGAGGTTTAATGAGACGATTAACACCTCATGGTTAACACTTACAGTCTTTTAAACTTACACAATGACATTTGACAACTTTTAAACCTGTCACATTCCTGCACTACAGGCATCCCTCACGTCGGTGCACTATGATACCTACGTGGAACCCTAAAAATTGCTTCCTGTCACTTGGCAGAATTTTTTTTTTTTTTTTTAAACGCAACGACAAAGGAATTAGGAGTTTGTTTTTTGTCAAAATTATCAATTATTTTCTTTATCAACTATCTGCCATTAGGAGCGAGTAAAGGGGACTGTTTCCCTTTCATAAGGGGCTCACATATTAATAGCAGGTCTTTATCACGCTTGAATTAATGTTTTGTTTGAGAGGTAAGGTAGGCCCACCCGAAAGAATAAACAACATTGCAATTTTATGTTTGCATCTATCTTTGGAAGTGAAATTTGGTTTCACCACCTGTTTTTCTTTCAAAGCATAACTACACATTTCGGTACACCTTTATATCAAACTTTTCAGATTTTTGTACTTACACCTTTGGTCTCATTTACCTTTACGAAGTACACAATTTGACCATGTTCGAAAACCATTTCGTATGTAATAAAGTATATAATTGTGAAGAAAGGGAATAAGGAAAAGGAGGAGCAAGAGAAGAACAAGCATTTGCAATGCAATAAGTCTTGCAATTGCGAGAGTTTGAGCTATTCACGTTGTAAATGACAGTACCTTTTATTTATGTGTGTTGAAAACCTGCAAGCGGTACGTACACACGCACTTTGTACTTATAGTTGTTGCTTACAAGAAGCAAGGCTGGCAGAAACCGCGCCTCTTTTACTGCCAGCCATGCATCTCGTAAGCAAGGACTATAAGTACAAAGTGCGTGTTTACGCACCGCTTGCAGGTTTTAAAAACACATAAATAAAAAGGCATTGTAAATTACAATGCCAATAGCTCAAACTCTCACAGATTTGAGACCTATTGCATTGCAAATGCTTGTTATAATGTGGTGTCAGAGGAACAATGGGCTTTTCAGGGACAGAGGCTTGAATTACAGGCTGTAGGCAACAAAGTGCCTGCCACATATTTCAAACACACTTTATTATTAGTACTAAAATATTCATGGCAACTCTTAATCATTTCATAACATATACATGTATATTAGAGGATAACATTTTACAATATGACCGTATTAAACCATTTTCCTGGGTAATCAATTTAAGCCATTTTCCTGCGTGATACCATGCAAAATAACAGGTGTATGCCAGTGTTACTAAATCATTATAACTAAGCTCATTGCCCATACACCACAAAACGACAATTTTTGTCATGAAGTCTGCATTACCAGTATATTACATAGGCAAACCACTAACTGCCAATGAAAGCCGATCTTCAAAGCACACCTTTCATACTGTATAGTAGAACAGATCTAAAGACTAGGGGAGGGGGGGGGGATATGCCAGTCATCACCCTCTTGTGATGCTGATAGTGCAGCAGCGTTAGGGGGGGTTGTGTTAGTTTGATACAGCATAACTAGTCCTTACTAATCGCTTACTATGACATTTCAACGGGGTTCCAAGGTGAACCAATCAGGGCAGTGCTTAATTTGTAAAAAAATAAGTGCCATGGCTTTCCTCAGGAGACCACTGCAGCTTGCACCACACACTGCCCCTGCAATGCTGCCAATAATAGTAACAACACAACTGCTAACCATCACACTCCTACAAGTGTGACAATTCGGACTATTTCAGGCTCCCAAAGCTATAAGATAAGAATGGCTTGGGCGGCAGGTATTAGTCAATTGTAATGTATATTGAATTATTAATTAATTGTTGTTGAGGTCATATCTAAATTAGCCAGACAGCGCCACTCTGTGGCAGACTGTAACAAGCCCCGGTGTTGACAATTAAGTGTTGGTGCCGAGCACCGAAAACCACTGGCTCAAATTGGGCACTGATTCAGAGTAGAATGAGTTTCAACTTCCATAAATGAAGATAGGATCGTATCGAGTGCACTAGCTGTTTCCGTTTTACCCTCCCCTTTAAACCTCACTTAGTAGCATGTACTTTCATAACTCGCCCATTTAATTAACATTCCAGTTCCCAAAGGACAATCCTCTCATTGACTGCCCTCTCATTATCATCTGCATTTTGGCTAGGACAAAAGCCTATGGATCTGGTCATTGTTTTACATTTTTCAGGGCGGGGGAACATACCGTACTTGCATGTCTCAGAAGATGCTGTCATATTTCGATCAGTGTCCTCGTTAGGTGAATCTATGACCAATTTCCAGGATTCAATATAACCAAGGTATGTCCAGATACAAATTGCTGGTCACAAGAGATGTGGTCACCACATATTTTTCTAATAATTATTTATTGAAATTTTCATACATCCGGTTAGGCATGTTATGCACATTACCATCCCAGTTAACTTTTTAAAAATGTTTTGTGTGTTTCTCATTTTCCTACTATCTTTGATTATATCTGTTATGTAAAGCATAGAGAATCAAATAACAGGAAAATGAGAAACACAAAAACATTTAAAAAAGTTAAAAACCTCTTTTTAGCAACAAAATTCATTAACTATGGGTGACTTGCCCTTTATTGGGTATCTAATAATATTATTGCATGACCATGTTGTATTCTAGTCAACGTCTAGTCTATTCAAGGAGGTGATCTGGATTGCTATCCGATGTCTCGCTCAATCTTAGTTCAGAACAGTATGTCTGAGATTTTTTTTTTTGATAATCAACTTTATTGATTTGAAATCAAACATGTTAGCAGCACAGGACATTTGATCAGTGCTACAAGCAATCACCGCAATTACAATTTGTGAGTACATACACATTAGTGGAGGAAAGCACCATCTTGGCGCGTTAGCATTACACCCGTATGTAAAAAAAAATTTTTTTAAAAGGGGGAAGTTTTGCTCACTTAGTCCAGCAGGTTCAGCCATTTGCCCCAGATTCAGTTGTATTTGGCTGGGCATCCCCGGGCCTCAAATAAGGGTCTCCAATCCACTCCTCGGCGCCATTTTGCCATGGTTGGTGGTTTTGCTTGCGCCCAGGTAGCTGCAAAGTCTCGTTTGGCCACCGCGACTGCTGTCCCAAGAAATGCCTTGTCTGCTCGTGAGCCGTCTCGGCCGTCCATCACCCCCAAGAGGAGACGCACAGGATCGTGGGGAACCAGCCAACCCAGGACCTGCGTAAGTTCTGTCTCTATTCTCGACCAATACGGGGCAAGGCTAGGGCATGTCCAAATCATGTGGTAGAAGTCCGCTGGTTCATGGCCGCAGCGCGCGCAGTCTGGGAAGGGACGCAGCCCTGCTCTGTGTAAGCGTGCTGGGGTAATATAGGCCGCATGGAGGTAGTATAATTGAATAAGGCGGAGTCTGGCTGAGGTCGTGATGGTCTTAGGGGCCATGAGGGCGTCACGCCAATCTTCCTCCTCCAGAGGACCCACCCACCCCTCCCAGCGGGTCCGGAGTGGGTCGAGAGTTGCCGGTCCGTTGTTAACAAGGGTACGGTATATTCGGGAGACCCCTCCCCCCCACCAGGTTCCCCATCATGACCTGGGCTTCTAGCGGGCTGAATTCGGGAAGAGACGTGCCTGTTGAAATATGCATGTTGAGGGCATGTCGGAATTGTAGGTATTTATAAAACTGTGAAGCGTGGAGAGCATATCCTCCCCGCAGATCCTGGAATGAATTAACGTGGTCGCCAACCCATACGTCGCCCAGCAGAGAGATCCCTATGTGGTCCCATTGCTTGAACCCTGAAAGTGCTGCCACTTCCCCCAGCCATGCACCTTGCCAGAGAGGTGTGTGTTGGGTCAGTCGGTTGTCCCATTGCGTGTGCCTCAGAGCTGTGCGCCACGCCACCAGGACTCCCCTGGTTATCGGCGGGATCGCTTTGGGTATAGGACACCCGTATCAGTTTGCTTGTATTTGGGGGAGTTCCAAGTTTCTGAGTTCCGTCATGAAGGCCGGATCAGACCATCCCCCGGTGAACCAATCGTGGATTACAAGAAGCCGGGTGGCCAGGTAGTATAGGTGGAGATGGGTCATGCCCACACCCCCATCGAAGGGTGGGATCCTACAACGGGCAAGAGCCACCCGGGGCCTCCTCCCTCCGAATAGAAACCTCGTGGTCACCCCATCCAATTCCTTAAACCAACTGCGTGTGAAATGAAAAGTGGTGTTCTGAATAATGTACAAGAAATGTGGGAGGATCATCATTTTGAACAGCGCTATCCTCCCGAGTGGGTTAAGTGGCAGGGTTTGCCACGCTTGAGGTCTGCTTTGGCTTTACGGACCAGCGGGGTAATGTTCATTGCCCATTCCAACTCAGGAAGCAGAGCGACCCATAGCCCTAGTTATTTAAAGGATTGTCTCCTAATGGGGATGGTGGACTGCCAGTCGAAGCATTCCCTGGAGAGGTGGAGGGGCACCAGTGTTGATTTTGCTGGGTTGAGTCGGAGGCCTGAGACGCTTTCGAAGGCCTGTAAAACCTCAAGGGATCTAGGGCCGGAGCTGGCCGGGTCCGACAGGTAGAGCAGGACATCGTCTGCGTGCAAGGAGATTCTGTCGGTGTGGTGGGTTCCCCAAGACCAGCCCTGGATCCGGTGGTCGGATCGAATGAGGCAGGCCAAGGGCTCCATTGCCAGCGAAAATAAAAGGGGCGAAAGGGGACAGCCCTGTCTTGTGCCCCTCTGAATTGGGAATGCCTTGGAGAGGGTTCCGTTGGTCAGTACCCTGGCTCTGGGGTTGGAGTAGAGGGCCTGGACGAGGCGCCGGAACTGTTGTCCCAGACCCATCAGCTGCAAGACGTCTTCCAGATAGTGCCAGTCCACCGTGTCAAAGGCTTTTTCGAAGTCGACAAGGAGGAGCGCAAGATAGGGCTAAATGGAGGCGTCGTAGGCAGTGTCTGGTGCTCTGCGCTGGCATGAAGCCGCATTGATCTGCGTGGACCATCTTATGTAGAAAGGGACGAAGTCGCTGGGCTAGAACCGTAGCGTATATTTTTATTTCTGTGTTGATAAGAGAGATTGGACGATAGTCCGCACATCTAGGGGAGGGCGGTTGGGTCTTGGGGATAACGACAATAGTCGCCACGTCGGTCTCGGAAGGGAAGGAGCCGACCTCAGCAACGTGTTGGTAGAGGTGCACGGGATGGGGAACCAACAAGTCCCGGTACGCCACATAGTATTCTTGGGGGAAACCTTCGGGTCCCGGTGTTTTCTCGGCCTTCAGCAGGGAGATCACGCCGTGTATCTCCTCCGGGGTAATGGGGAGGTCCAGGTCGGCCGCCTCATCCTCTGAGAGGCGAGGGAGCTGGACCCCCGCTTGGCAGAGCACGTCCGAGAGGGCAGCCCCCGGAGGGCGAGCAGAGTACAACTGGGCGTAGTAGTCGGCAAATGCCTGTGCGATGGCAGGTGAAGTGTGCTGGGTGCTGCCCGAGAGGTCTTGGACTTCAGGGACTATCCTGTTAGCGAGAGGGTAGGAGATCAATCTGTGTAGCAGATTTTATTAAATTTTTAGCGTACCAGTTGGGCGAAGCCCAACAAGAAAGATACAAAGGAAAGGCATAAAATGATATCTCTGGGTACATTATACAAACCCCCCATAGCCTGCAAAACATCAGATCAAGGAACCATGAACCCCCCCACCCCCCAAAGCGCACCATACATACTTAAAAATCATTACATGTAAATGCGAAGGAAATTCCCAGCCACGTTTCATTAGCATCAATACACTAAACAGGTAAGTTGTTCACCACTAATTGTTCAATGGGATCACAAGCGGCAGACTGCGACAATGGGGGCAAATCTATACCTCTGTAGACGGCCCACCGAGACCAGATCCTTCGGTGCTTCGGTGGGCACCCCCTCGCTTGAAACACTACAAACTCTGCAGACATGCATCTGTCCAGTGCCGTTTTCCAGTTGGTGACGCTGGGTGGGGAGGGGTCCTTCCAATGCTGTGCTATGTCGCGCTTAGCTAAAGTGAGGCCCAAGAATAAAAGATGTCTCTTATAACGGTTCCCCCCAATGTCCTCTGTGCTGTGTAAGAGCGCCAGTTTGGGGTCCAATGGGATATCCCACGCCAGGACACGGCCCAGGCAAGACCGCACGCCGGACCAAAACGGCTGGATCGCCACACAGCCCCACACCGTGTGTAAGAACGAACCGTCGTCCGTATGGCAGCGGAGACAGATCGGAGATTGGATTGCTCCCCTTTTCCAAAGCCTATAGCAAGTGTAATACACCCTATGAAGGTATTTGAACTGAATTAGTCTGTATCTGGTAGACACAGCTGCATACCGAGGACTAGCCAGAGCCTCGGCCCAGTCATCATCGGTAAGGGCCGGCAAATCAGCGGCCCATGCCTCCCGGGTTTTGTGGATAGTGGTCTTAGTATGTGTGATGAGTGTCTGGTAAATTTGCCGAATTTTGTGCGCCCCCATGTCCCCCATCAATAAACGGCCCTCCAGCGGGTGGAACTCAGGTAAAGACTCCAGCTGCTAAATCAGGGGGGTCAGGACATGACGGAGCTGCAAATAGCAATGGAACTGCGATTTGTGAAGATCGAAATCCGATTGCAGCCGCTGAAAGGATTTAAGAGTGGTCCCCTGCATAACATCCCCGAGCGTGGAGATACCAATAAGGTACCACTTGCGGAATCCCTCGAGCGTCGAAACCGGCCGCAAATGGGTACCTTGCCAGAGGGGAGTGGCACCCGCCAGCCTGCCCCACCAACCCGTGGACCGGACCACCCGTCGCCATGTCTGAATGACGATCTGACAAGCCGGGGGGAGCGCGTCCAGTGATGCATTACTATATAGAAGATGAAGCAAAGGGGTGCCCGCCATGGCAATCCGTACCACGGCGTAGGCCGGGACCGCCTGGGATCCATACCACCACTCAATCACCAGGAGGTGCGAGGCGGAGTAGTACGCGCGAACGTCCGCAGCTGCGATACCCCCACAGTATGTGGACTGTGTACACGTGGAGAGCGCCACGCGAATCGCGGCCCCCTGCCAGAGGAATCTATTCAAAAGTGCGTTAAGCTGGGTAACCCACGACGTAGGAATAGGGTGTGGATAATTCTGAAGCCTATAGAGTAAGCGAGGTAAGGACACCATCTTAAAAATCGCAGACCTACCGTACAACGATAGGGGCAGTTGGGACCAAATCGTCGTTTCGTTGCGAACGGCCGGGAGTAATGGAGCAATGTTGTGTGTCCAGGCGACAGTGGGGTTCCGTGAAATATAGACCCCCAGGTACTTACAGCTCGCTTCTGCAATAATCAGCTCCGAAGCCCAGGTCTGGCTCCTTTGATCCCCATGAATTGGAAAGAGCGTAGATTTGGACGGATTAGCGAAGAGACCAGATGTCTCACCGAAGAGGCGGAGGATTTGGAGGACACGTGGCCCAGAGAACCACGGGTCTGACATGAAGAACAGAGCATCGTCCGCGTAGAGCGCGATTCTATCGGAGTACTCCTGTGACCAATCCATTCCTCTAATTAGGGGGTCTTGGCGTACCCACGCAGCCAGAGGTTCTATCGTCAGGGCGAATAAAAGCGGGGACAAGGGACATCCCTGACGCGTACCCCTGCAAATGGGAAAGGGGGCCGAGCAACAACCGGCCGCACGAACGAGGCGGTAAGGTCCGTGTACAGCAGCCTTGCGTACGCTATAAACCGTGGCCCCAGATTGACGGCTGCCAGGAGCTTAAAAAGGTAAGTCCAACTCAGCGAGTCGAACGCCTTGTCTATATTGGCCAGTAAAACCGCCGCTGGGTGACCCAAACGAGAGGCGCCCGCGATGGCATTGTGGACTCGCCTGATATGTCTGGTGGAGCGCTGTGGCATTAAGCCGGACTGGTATGGGTGTACGAGGTCTTGAATACAGGTGCGAAGGCAGTCGGCCAGAACTTTCCCCAGGAGCTTGGGTTCGAAATTCAAGAACGAAATGGGGCGATAAGAGCCTGGGTCTTCTGGAGGACGACCAGGTTTAAGGAAGACAACAATTTCAGCATGTCGCCAGTCCGGTGGCAAAATGCGCTGTTCCAGGGCTTCATGCAGGGCCTCAAGTAAGTGAGGACCCAAGATCGCCATATGTGGGCGCAGAAAGTCGCTGGGGAACCCGTTCGGACCCGGGGCCCGGCCCGGGTGGATATTAGCGAGCGCCGCCTGTAAGTCGTCAGTCGTGATAGGGGCATCCAGTAAATCGCGCACATCGGACAGCCGGCGGGGAGGAATATCGGAGAGGAATTCATCTATTAGAGGCTCAGCTATTACCTCTCGCTCCTCGTACAGAGCGGACAGACGTCCGTTTTTGTCTCCCCAACCATATACTTGGGCCACGGATGAGCGCCACAGCATCTTGGCCGACTCCAAGGAGATCTGTTTGATCTCTTCTCGAGCGATCGCGAGTTGCCTGTCCCGGTGAGCATCGGGGGTCCCAGTTAGGGTCGTTTCCAACCTTATGGCCTGCGCCTCAAGGAGGGTCAAGCGGTCGTTTTGTGCCAAGCGTTTTGCGTGTACCCGACCCCTGGCCACGGCGCGGATAGTGGCTTTACTAGCCTCCCAGAGGGTGCCCGGCGAGGAGACCGATCCGTGATTAGTGAGGAAATAGTGACGTAATTCCACCTCTATTGCCGTCCTAACTTCTTTATCCTGCAGGAACCAAGCGTTTAGTCTCCACACCGCCCGGGCAGTGTCCGAGGTCCCACCCAGGTGCAAGGATAGGGCTGAGTGGTCTGAGATTCCCCGGGGAAGGATAGTTATATTGGATACCCTGTGGCAGTCAGAGGCGGGCAGAAGTATCAGATCAATGCGGGAGTGCGTATGGTGGGTCGCTGAGGTATGGGTATACTGGGTGCCTCGGGGATTCCAGACTCTCCAGACATCACACAAGCCGAGAGTGGCCGACCAGTCTGTCAACTTCTTTGCATGGGCTAGCCTGGTTGGGGAGGGTATGCCCGTCGCGTCAAGCGCTGGCTGCATAACGGCATTAAAGTCGCCCCCAATCACCGTCTGCCCCAAGGGTAGGGAGGAGAGTGCGTCTGTGAGGTGTTGCAAAGTGGAGGTGAGAGTGGCGGGTGGGACGTATATGGGCGCTAGTTTAAGGATGTTCCCTTCTAACTTCCCGGACACAATCACAAACCTGCCCTGGGGATCCGTCGCGACATGGCCAGGAGTGAAGGGGAGTCCTCGCCGCATTAGGATTGCAACCCCTCGTGAGCCGCGTTCAAAACCAGAGTGCCACACACTATCGAAACCGTATCGTGCGAGGAAGAGGCATTGGGTCCCGAGGAGGTGTGTCTCCTGAAGTAGGAGTATGTTGGGCACATGGCGTTGGGCGTACTTAAGGACCGCTGTTCTCTTGATGCGATCCAGTAATCCGTTCACATTCCAGAATAAAGCATGAAGGGGCCTACCTGGGGCGGATGACTGCAACGGGACTGGTGCGCGTGATGAGTGGGCCAAAGGGTAATGAGCCCCAACGGGGTGCATGCGGTGCAACGCCAACGTATATACGTGGTGCATGGTGTGTGCTACGTGTTTTTGCGGTATCAGGTCGGTGAACAAGTGTCAAAGTACTGTCGGTCGTAAGAAGAGGAGACCATAGCAGACTCAAACCTAAAACTACCCAGAGGACAACGGTCCACTCCCTCCCCCGCCTCCCCCCGCCCTATACTTCTGGAACCAAAGCATCTGTCGCCCTGAAAAGGAAACGTTAACAACAACAAGCTAAACTGAAACGCCTAGCCGGGGATTGCGTGGTGATAGTGGACCCCTCCACAGTATCAGATGTAGCAGTCTTCGTGGCATGCCAACGTGGTTTACAGTGTCCGTGGGATATATCCTCCCCAGCCTCCGTCTATTTGGAGCTTCGGGAACCTTGTTTTCAAACGTCAGGTTAGTTCTTCAGATTATCGGGCTCTTGGAGAGGTCAGTGTTTGAGGCCGCAGGGTCCGGGTCCTCGGAGGGGTCAGGATCTCGGTGCGTGTTCTCCACAGAGCTCTCCCTACTGCGATCACGTGAAGCTGGGGGGTTCGCATCGGTTGTGGTACTTTGGGCTCTTGAACCAATTGATGTAGATGACCCCTCACGAGGTCCCCGGCCCCTGCGGGACCGCGTGCGCCTCCTCATCTACCGAGGGGTGAGGGGGTCGGTCCTCATCGTTCCGGATGTTCCGGCCGAGGGTGTAGATCGGAGTCGAAGGGGCCTCTCTTTGGTCAGCCAAGTCCACGCAGACTGTGGGGTCTCGAAGAAGAGAGTCTGGTCTTGGAAGACGACCCGGAGACGGGCCGGGAAGAGGAGACCGTATCTCAAGCCCAGGTCACGAAGCTTCTGCTTGACCTCATTATATGAGCGGCGCTGCTCTTGCACCTCTTTAGTGTAGTCCGGGAAGAACATTACAGTGTGGCTCTGAAACTTCAGGGTACCCTGGGCCCGGGCCGCTGTCAGGATGGCATCTCTGTCCTTAAAGTTCAAGATCCTGGCTATAATTGGCCTGTGGGGAGCACCAGGAGGCGGCTTAGGGGCAAGAGAGCGATGGGCCCGCTCGATAGCGAACCAGGGTGATAATGCTTCCTTGGGCATCCAAGAGGTCAGCCAGGTTTCCACGAAGGCAGCTGTTCGACCCTGCTCAACCCCCTCTGGAAAGCCTACCAAGCGGAGATTATTACGACTTGACCGGTTTTCCGCGTCCTCAGCTCTGCGATGCAGCTCCTTAGTGTGTGCTTGCAGGTGGGTTACTTGGCCCTTCAGCTGGTTGAGGTCATCCTCGACTGTGGAGATTCGAGATTCTGCTTCGGAAATACGAGTCGTGGCGTTCCGCAGGTCTTGGCGAATGAGGGCCATGTCGACCCGGACTTCGCCAATCTTGTTCTCCACCGAGGTCTGAGAGGCACCGATGGCCTGTAGGATAGTCAATAGGTCAGACCCCGGAAGGGGGGAGCCCCCAAGCGCCCCCTCCGCCGGGCCACGCTCACTTGTGGTATATTGGTCCATTTTAATTTGCGTTGGTGCCGCGGTTGATTTAGGGACACGGTCTCTCCCCACCGTGGACTCCAGGGGGAGGGGCGCATCCGTTCAGGTGGTGGTATGCTGACACCCGGGGTTCAGTACAAGGGGGGTTCCACCTCTCTCCCCGGCCGTAAGCGTGCGCGGCAAGGCCTCAAGGGGGCTACTTCTAGATCTCAGCCTCAGAGTGTTTCCCAGGCGTCAGTCGGGGTGCACCAGTGCGGGGGTCCGCCGCGTGGGGGTGAATTGCCGTTGCTCTGGGGGTCCCTGGGATCACGGGTCCACAGAGTCTTTATCCTGGTAGGGCAAAGGGGCCCACAGGAGACCACCGCTGTGCGACTCCGCAGCCGAGCCCCCGACCGAGGGAGTTTTGGGTGGTGCGGCACGGTCAAGCGTGCCACGGCCTTCTTCCAGCCCGGACAGGTCACCCTAGCTTCAGGCCGCTACGATGCAGGCAGGCTGACCGGGGAGCTCAACGTCGGAGGACCGTTCAAGGTTCAGCGGGAACCCTCCTTGGCCCCCACGGGGCTTCCCGGGGGGGCGAGCCCAGGGCCAGAGATCGTCAGCGGGATGGTGTCGGCAGCGGGACCGCTTCTGGCATCGCAGGGTAGTCGTAGGAGTAGCGTCTGCCAAGTTATCTCAGGGTGCCCTTTCGGGCAGACCGCCCCAATCCGGGTCCGGGGCCCCGACCGCTGAGGTAGGCAAGCGGGAAGAAGGCCCTTTGCACGTGGTCCAGTCCAGTGCGCAAGGCCTCGTGGGTTGCAGGACATCGACGGCAGGCCGCCCGGTGTGCCCGTAAAACGGGCGCAATAACCGGCAGCTGCGCGCCGTACAGGGGGGGGAAGGAGGGGCCGGGGAGCCTCTTCCGAGGCCCCCGCTGCACGACTCCCGCAGCCAAACAGCCCGACCCCAGCCCCCGGAGTTAGCTTGAAGGGGGGGGGAGATGATCAGAAGAGACAGATGGTAGGCGGGGCTGGGGAGCCCCTCCCAAGGCACCCGCTGCTCGATCTAAGCAGCCGACCGGTCCACACCCGGTGCTGAACGTGGGGGCAGGTGGAAGGTGGGAGGAGAAGGACCGGGGAGTCCTTCCTGAGGCTCCCGCTGCGCGGCTACAGCAGCCGATCGGCCTGCCACCAGTCCCCTGCACTCAGAGCCTCAGGGTCAGGGTCCGCGTCGCACCAACCCAACAAGGACAGACAGGGCCGCCCGTGCGCCGGGGGACCACGTGGAGCACCCTCAGGCCGCAACACCCCGTCCAGGCCAGCAGTCGGATTGCCTCACCGGCGTAGCCCAGCACCCAGAGGGGGGGGGGGGAAGGCCCGAGTCATAAGCCTCCCCCTGCTGTCCGAAACAGCAGCCGAGCCCCCAGTCTCCGCCTCACTCACCAGTCGGGTGGCGCCCCCACGGCGCGGGAGTTTGCCGCGCGCCGGGGGCCGCGTGGAGCACCCCCAGGTCGCAACACTCCGTCCAGGCCAGCAGTCGGATTGCCTCACTGGCGTAGCCCAGCACCCAGAGGGGGGGGGGGGGGGAGCCCGAGCCATAAGCCTCCCCCTGCTGTCCGAAGTGGCAGCCAAGCCCCCAGCCTCTGCCTCACTCACCAGGCGGGTGGCGACCCACGGCGCGGGAGCCCGCCACGGCCTCAGGACACAGCCAGGAGAGACAAAGCCTCACCCCCAGCACTGCGGGAGGTCACCACGCGGCAGGCCGTCTGGGAGCCGGAGCAGTTATGGATCACGCCACATCCTCGAGTCCTCTTCACAGGCAAGTCCCTCAGCGTGCAGGGCTCCGATTGCACCAGGAGCTACGCCGATGGCAGGCGCTCGGCAGTCAGGACTCGCCGGAGCCCCAGGCCCCAGTCAGCGGGAGCCGCCATCTTGCGGCCCACGGGCCTCGGGGGGGGGGGTTCAGGCATCAGAGCGGGCCCCGCATTCGATAGGGCAGCAATTCGTACCGCCGCTACACAGCACCAGCCGCAGGGGATACCAGTAATCAGATGCAAGGGATAGATGGCAGCCAAAGGTGGTGGGATTCGAAGCAGATGACGGAGGGGTCCGGAGCACTCTTAAAGTGCGACCGCCATCTTGACGCTTCAGGCCACGCCCCACCGTATGTCTGAGATTTAAAACCCTGGTTTGAACTTGCTCTAAGTGCAAAATAGTAATTATTTTGTCAAACTGATACACCTGCAGGGTCACAGTAACCTACCGTTCTTATTTTCACTGGTGTCGCTGATTCGAAGAATAGCTGTATGGAATCATCCAATTGTTGCACAAGTGAGTGTCTCCTCATACCCCTTATTTCTTCATTATGCAACATTATGCTTTCTGCTTTCACCAATTGTATTCCTGAGTCCCTCAATGTGCACAGAGGTGGGGGCTTCAGGAACGTCCATGTCAGTTATTGTGCTCCTCATCAACAGTAACGCCAAATCTGCACCTTCGGTTTACTATGTCAGTAAACCCCTCCAAAAACTGTGTTAATTCACGGCACAATCATGTCATGTGTTTAAACCCAACTTATGTGGTTAAGCACCTCAGGCATTGTTGATTTAGGGTATATTTTATTAATTTTTATTGTGGTACAGATAAGATCTGTGTAAAAAGTTGGACTGTATTTATTTAAACCTGGAGTTTGGATATATCTTAAGGGGGTAGGTCAAGGCTCATGACTTTTCACTGTCATTGCTGGCAAAATGCTACTGTACTATTAGTTTAAGTTTGAATTAAATCTTTAATTTTTAAAAATATATTACATTTGAATTTATTTTAAAAAATGCTGACGTTTCAATTAAAAAAATACATTTGTACCTCAGGTAAGAAAAATATATTTTTTGTGCACTATTAAACATAATGTATACAAGCAATTAAAAGTAATTTAATTACATTTCAATAAAACATTATTACATTAAATTATAAATTAAAAAAGGCTGTTAAAATATGTTTTAATTAAATAAAGAAAAGTTTTATTTTTAGAATGGTTTTCACATTAAATTATATTTATTTATTTTTGTAACTATTTTAAATAATTTATTTTTAATATTAGTTCATCTGGAGTTTTATTTTGAGTCCCTAGCTCCATTAATTTCTATAGGAGGGTGCTGCAATACCAGTGGTTGGTCATGTGTGGTGCTGAGCTTACTCCAGCTCTGAGCACGAGTAATTTACTACTGTTTTGGGTCCATTTTTGCCTGTAGTAACTTTAGAAGTCCTATTTGTGAATAGCAATGAGCTTACTCTTTTGTGGGTGGGGGCATGCCCCTCCCTAAACCCCTCCTTAAAATCCCGTCCATTTAGCAGTAAGTATGCCCCTTTTTCCAACCACTCCTTCTGGGCCCTCCCACATTTACTGCTAAGCAGTAAACATATGTTTGTGAGGATCTCCCGCCAGAAAAGATAGGGGAAGTGGAGAGTTATACTTAAAGGTTTGTGAAAGCATGGTCTAGTACTTTAGTAGTACTGTTGTAGAACTACTAAACACACAACAAAATGCAGTTTGTGAATAGGCTTCATTGTATGTGTGTGCATCAGTCTAACGGAGGCTTCTGGCTTCCATTTTGAAAGCCACAGACTTGGTCCTAAGCACAAGTTGGATGTGAGACTGTTCTCCAAAATAGTGGAAGTGTATTGCTGACATTCTTGAAGCTGATGGGAGGAGACCTAGACAATGAAGTGAGGGAAGAGGAGACAGGCTTCCCTTTAGAGATTTACTTTTCTTTCCTCAGTTATACACAAAATTTGGCTGGCATCGGCATATGTGTGGATTGTCTTATTGCACCCCAGCCTTGGGGTTTCATTTGTATACATATTGCAAGCCTGTCAATAAACAAATTATTTAAATAAAAAATAAAAAAAAGATTTACTTTTGCTGCAGGAATCTGCTGATGAGTTTCCCTGAGGACCACCATTTGGTAGGTGAAGGATGGGAATGCAGTCTCTGGTCAGTGTGCAGGGTGATTTAGGCAAGCCGCACCTTTTGTCTTTCTCCCTGATCACTGTTAAATGCAGGTGATAATGGCCCAGTGCAGAATGTTCACGCCTATATGTGCATTTGTTGTAAGCACTCGAGCCTGGAGAGGATCCTGCTTTGAGGAGTATCACTCTACAAAAAATAGCAGTCTAGAAGAACAGTCTGGAAAGGAAAGTGCAGACACAGAATGCATTCTGCTGCCTGATTTATCTGTATAAAAATGGAATCTGCTGTCCCACTTGTTCCAGTTCCAAGGTCTCGTTGACAAATGCAAGGGTTGGTAAGGAGAATACCCGGAGGACTGCTGTGCAAACCGTGCTGGTAACTGTCTAACCGCCAGCTTCCCAGAGGTGAGGGCACATCACCTGTAGTATGGCATACAAGAGAAGAGGCAAGGAGTGAGCCATCCCTACAGTAGGTGCTGACTACCAAGGTGAGCAAGAACAGCTGGCATTCGGAGTTGTGGGTTTGTCAACCAAGAAATGACTTAAGAGAGCGACCAGTGTGCTGCTGCACTGGAGAATCATCTCTCTGTTGCCAGCAGTGGCCTGTGCCTTGGCACCCTCCTAAAGTGTGCCCAAGAAGACTGTGCCACTGTGATTCTGAAGTGACCGGACCAATGCATTGCCGAAGTGTGCATGAGAGGACTGCATCACTGTCATTGTGAACACTGTACGCCAAGCTGCTGTGCTACCAGAGGGAGTGGAGTCAGAGCCACCGTATTGGGTGAGAAATTCCACCATCCGCCCCATAATCTCTGACCCTGCCAGACTCATCCCATGCCCACAATTGGTCCTGCTATCTTCAAGGACCATCAGCGACGCCAGAGCCTACCGACAGCCAGTCAGCAGACAGTGCTGCTATGTCCAAGAGTGGAGAGGTGGCACATTTGCAGCCAGCGTGCGATTCTCCCGAAAGAGGTAGGAGAGACTGGACAGGTGCTGTGGGCCCGACTGAGGCCAGCGGAGAACCAAACTGCATTAATGAGATTGGCATTGGGATTAGAAACTATCAAATGGAGCACACAAACACTAAATGGCACAGGAGTACCTCTGCGCCTGTGCCTGAAACTTGCCACACTATCTTTGGATGCACCCCTACATTATCTCACTGAGAAGTCTGTGACTGCTCCCCATCACTACCAATGAGTCAAGTGCTGAAGAGTTTGCACTTGGTCGAGTTTGCAAAGCCATAGTAGGACGGACCACAGGAAATCAGTAGAAACGACCCTAGCCCCCAAAGCTGTGGCCCAGTTGCTCCTGCTTCCCCTGTGCTCCCCTCATGCCCCTTGGGTGTCTGGTAGTAACTAAACTCTGCTGTAATTTGTTTCCTATTTTTCTAAGCAGTTATCTAGGGACACAACTGTGTCTTCTTTAAGTGGTTTGTACAGCCAACTGAAAAGTCATCGGCCAGTCCCAATTTTGTGTAGTGATTGCAGTAGGGCAGGTTTCTGTGGTTCTGTTGACAATATTTCACATCTTATGCAGCACTTTCATTAGCAAACTAAATGTATAAACTGTCCTCTGTGGCATCCCGATTCTTCCTTGTGTTTTTAAGGTGACTAAAGCGACTTCACCAAAAACCTCCTTACTGAAGTAATATGTAATACTTTAAAGACAACTAAGGGCCACCCACCATAGCTGATATTGGACCACTGTAAGGAAGCGGGGTATTTGAACAGACTGTTCAGTAAACAATGTCATCTGTTCCCACCTTAACTCCCTTCTCCTAAATCTTCCCTGTATGGGTATTCTCCGGAGGTAGCAGGGAAGAAACAAGATTTTGCCCAACTGACTTTCAGGCCCAATACTTCATTAAACTTCTACAGGGACCGGGTGATCGGTCAGCCTTCGAATCGCTTATGTACAGAAGCATGTCATCTGCATATAGTGATATGACGCGGGTCTCCCTCTTCAATGGAATGCCCCAGTCTAATCCATTCTGTTTTATCTATGCAGCAAATGGCTCCTTCATCAAGAAAAAAGCAAAACCGGACAAAGGACACCCCAGTTGTGTTATCGATAAGACCTGGTGCAAAGTGGATATATATCTGCCTGTGGTCATTCTCGTTGAGTGTTTGGCAAAGACAGAAACATTCATTTAGTTATGTTTGTTATATAGGTATTGGCAGCTAAGGGTGCCAAAGACCTTTTCTAAATCACGAAGCAACGCTCTAGGCCACTGGGGAGGTTCTCAAGGTTCCTTAGCAGTCTCCTTAAACAAAGGGATGTATTACGGCCTCGGATTAATCCATTTTGATCAGGGTCTATTAACCCCGTGAGCCCAGGGAAGAGCCTTTTAGCTAATATATTGAACAGTATTTTACACTCAAAGTTTACTATGGATTAGTGGCCATAGGCATAGGCCATAATATCTATGGTTTCCCAACATAGCTTCGGTAGAGAGACTATTAGAGCTTAGCTGGTAGTTGGAGGAAGGTGTCCAACTTGCAGTGCCTCTGTATATAGAATGGGTAATCTAGGGGCAAATTTGTCAATATAAGTAGAGTGGGATTCTGGATGGGGAGCATGCGAACCCTGAATGTTTCCAAGCGCCAGTGCCAGTGCCAATAGAGCTCCCTTGATTTTCTGAGCATTGATCTGCCCGCCCATGTCCTCTCTGTGTTCTGGGACATTCTTGGTAATGTAACTCCCTCTAGGAAGTTTGCCTTAACATCAGGGTAAGGGGGCATTCTTTTGCTTGTCCTAAAGCTCCTTATAACAAGCGTATAAAGCTGTAATTATGTCAAATCAGTGCCCATATAAGTAATTATCTCTGTGTTAGGGAGGGGGGTCCCTTCTGATCAGGCTTAACTCACCATGCTAGTAATCCGCTGGCTTTTTCAACCTGTGATTTAGCCACATATGCTGTATAATCTATGAATGTCAATTTCTCCATTATGCTTGCATGTTTTTCCTTAGCTTGCCTAAAGCCTGAATAGTTCTAAGTCTGTAGCATTCTTTTTAGACTGCCCTTTCAAAGTTTAACAGAGTATTCTTCAGTGTCTGTATTTCCTTTTATGTTATTCTACAATCCCCCACTGTTGTCTAAATACATTGGCCTCTAATAAAAGACTTGAAGGCACCCACTCTACTGACGGTGATGAGGATGCAGTTGCCATGTGGGCATTTGGGAGTCTGCCTCATCTAATATCTAAAATGTGGACGGTGCGTTGTTTTGACTAAGTATTTGACCCAACTCACCACAGGTTGCAGAAGAGGAGACAATGCGATCTGGATGCATAGAAAGATTGTGCGATGGAGAATAAAAGGAGTATACTCTAACATTTCTGCTACATCACGAGTCTAACTGGGACCCGTTTTTGTAACCACTATGGCATTACCTTTGCAGTTTGAGTTGTGGATGCAACCTGTCCCACTAAGTATCTACCAAGCAATTGAAGGTATCACCTATTATTTTGACCAGTTCGCAAGGGACAGAGACAATGTCTAAATGATGGCAGGTTGACATTAGGAGCATACGGGCTGCATAATTCAACAGGGGGTCCATCCAGTCTCCCTTTCACTAGGGCATACCTTCCTTCTGAGTCTATGATGACCAAATTGACTACAAAGGGGAGCCATGGCCTTATTCGCACAAGCACCCTCCTTGCATTAGAAGAGTAGCTAGTATAAAATAATTGTTCCCTCCCTCCACTGTTATACCTGAATCCATTCCTTCTGCGTTTGAATGAGATTCCTAAGTTAAGGTGATATGCACTCTTCTGTGCTTCATAAAAAGTAATATGCCACCGATTTATGATTAAGAGCTGGAGAGGAAGGGGCTGCTTCTCGATTAGCTGAGACTTACCCATGTATCAGAGATTCATTTTGTCATCTAACCTCATCTCATCTTATGAGAGTGATATGGATCCAACTGTACACCAAAAAGTATCCTAGGTGTTTGTTAGGCAGACAAACTAAAGAAAAATACAAAGGGTATGTAGCTGGACCCTAACAACTCAACACAATTCCTATGTTGTTTGTTAGACCCTCACACACCCTATTGGTGTCATGCTTCATCGGGTCTCATCCTGGTCTATAAAAACCAGGATGGATTCAACTAATATTCCATGAAGCAGTTTCCTGCCTGGGTCTTAAAACAAAAGTACCTCAGAACACTTAGGTATCCCTTTATTAATGGTATTCCTGGTATGATTAAAAGCAATCCTACAAAAGGGGTGTCCTAGAGATAATGATCCTACAGCCTACATGAAAGTCGACATGTTTCAGCCCTAAAGTGTGATGGCCATGGGTCCCGGACTTTCATCAGGACCCGATTAGTATTGTGCCCCGATAAATGTGTCCTATGAATTAATCAGTAGGCCTAACTCTTCTTAGTCAGGACAAATACAACACATGCAACATGTAAAACATACACAGGACAGAATTGTCTTCAAAAACGGATCTTCCTCCCACTGGAAAAATCAATCCTTACACATTGTTTGCCTTAAGTGGTAGGAGGGAGGAACCAGCAGTCAGTTCCTCAAGTGGATAGCTCCAGTTGGGGCCCTTTATCACTTCCTTTCTTGTGCTGTAGGGTTTTAAGGGGAAGCTTATGCCTATGCTTCCTGCTCCTCAACCCTGTCCACCTGGTTTCCAAATTGTAGCCTACGTGGAGGAAGTGCAGCTTTGGCCAGTCTTGTGTCCTCCTTAGAATCTCCTATGGCTTCCAGACTCTATGTCCAGCACTGGAGGGACTCAATTGCTAAAGAGGGGAGGAGTATGGAAAGGGGAGGAGTAGGGAAAGGGGGGCTCTCAGCCCTGTTTCGGTACCTTTTCACTCCAACCGCTCCGGTGTCTCTCTGCCCTTGGAAACCTTTGTCGTGTGGGCTCCACGTCCGACACTCCAGGATCGGTTCCTCATGTTACAGCACTTCCCTACTGCAGCCGACCTGCAAGTCTCCCTGGCTGATCTGCTGGTTTCCCTTCAGTCACACTTAAAGCCTCAATGTCTGCCTCGAGCTGTAGGCTGCCGCCCAGCACATAGGAGCCACAACAGAGATGGTGCCTGCATTAATAGGCCCTGTCCCTATAACCTCTGGGCGGGGCCAGCCACCGTATTCTCTTCACCCCCCCCTCTACTGAGCTTGGAACAAGGGGAGCCCTTGAGTTGTATCATTCCTGAACCGCCTTGTCCGTTGTTTACATGCCTGAACAGAGAAAAAGTATTTAGGGCCAAATGTACGAACATCTGCTGGCAAAATACTGGTCGCAAATTGTGATCAATATTTTTTGCTACCAGTAAAGATTTTTAAGAACCAAACTATGTACTAATTGGTCGGTTATTAAAAAACCTGAATCATAGTGGGTCGAAATCTGACCTACCTAATGAATATTAAATGAATATTAATTAGGTAGATTGCAAATTGTGACTCACTAATATTGGAGGTAATCCAGGGATAGCCGCACTATCCTTTATAGACAATTAGGTCATCGCAGCTTCATATAATCGATTAATACAGTGATCTGTAATCTCTGGCTCACGTCCAAGGATTTTAGATAATTTATATTTTACTGCTTTGTTACAACAGGGTCTCATTTTATGTCAAATTATGGTTTTATGAAGTTGAAGAGACTATCATGGTTGTTTTATAGTGCAATTGTCCTAAACAATCATGCCAATGATCAAAGATTCGACTATCAAATTATCCAGTTGAACTTAAAAGCGTTAACTGGAGCACTCTCCGGATGTATTCGCACAGGCGATCACGCAATCATGGACTTTGTGTCCTATATGCATGTGATATTAATGATTCAATTTTATCGCTTTCATATTTTAGTTTTTTCAATGAGTGTATCTTATGCAATGGTTTTTATTAACTAAGCATATAATAAAATGTACTTACTTACATGCCTGAACAGAGAAAAAGTATTTAGGGCCAAATGTACGAACATCTGCTGGCAAAATACTGGTCGCAAATTGTGATCAATATTTTTGCTACCAGTAAAGATTTTTAAGAACCAAACTATGTACTAATTGGTCGGTTATTAAAAAACCTGAATCGTAGTGGGTCGAAATCTGACCTACCTAATGAATATTAATTGAATATTAATGAGGTAGATTGCAAATTGTGACTCACTAATATTGGAGGAAATCCAGGGATGTGGCCTGCTGGGGTCAGCAGACCACCTTCTCTGTGATTGATTTTTAATAAAGCAGAATTTCCCCCCCCAAAATTCAGCCCATTTGAAGTGAAGCCTACCATATGCACCTTCCAGATACCGAATTGATATCCATCCATAGACAGCTAAAAACCTGGTTGTTCCAGCAATAATTCCTCTTTGGGCAGGTTGTCCCTTGGGCTTTGGTTGCCTGATATCTGGTGGTCCTTTAGCACCGGGACACTCTGTGGAGTAGCCGTGCGCTTTATAAGTACCTATTTTCATTTCATTCGGAATCACATTTTAGGAATCGAAAAGCTTCCTGACTCCTAAAATGGGATTAGTACATAAGAAAAAGCATTTTAACGGTGGCAAACGCCTAATTGGAGCATTTTCGACTGTTAAAATGCTTTGTATATCTTAGTCTTAATGACTTGTCGGGGAGTTGCTATTATACAAAACTCAGGATATCGAGTCTTGCAGACCCACAGTTACATAGCGAGCAAGAGAGAGGAGGAGGAAGAGTTTGCAGAAGGCTCCTGCACAAGAACGATATTGCTTTATGCTACTTTTTACAAAAAAATTTCATGCCGAATTTGTAAGAATTAAAAAGAAGTGAGGTTAATATTGACTGGACCTACCTGAGGTCCGGTCGACACCAGGCTAGTGTGCATAGCCTCTAACTGGGCATTATAGAGTAACGCCTTCAGATCCGCTCCTGTGAAGTACTCCGTCACTGCTGACAACTGTTGAAAATCCACGTCATCGTTCAGAGGTAGGGAGTGCGAGAGGGCTTTCAAGATTTCATATCGAGAAGACTACAACAAAAACACAAAGGATATCCCTAGTGAAAAAACAATAACTAAAGCAGGCATCGTCTTGTGTTCTGCGTGAGTCATGCTAGATCATGTTTTTACTAGCTGATATAGAGATTCCAGACCCATCTGGGCACACCTGTGTGACAAGGTGAATGTTTACATATGTCTGCGCTTGTTGACATTAGACGCCCAGTGACACACCTCACTACTTAATTCTAGGTTTCTGCAACAGTTGACAGCATTTACACACAGCTAGTCCAGTATTTCCTCTTTTGTAACTATGACTCAAAACCTCAAGCAACCCCAAGGATGGATTTGTGCCAGATAAAGAAGCATTCTACAAACCACTTTGACCACTAAAGTGGTTGAGTGTATTTATTACACCTTTTTATTTTTCATTCAATTATTCAATCCATTGACCATTTAAGTCATATCATCCAGAAAGACAATACATTTTAAGTGACATTTAACATTATATCAAACAATAATCACAGCACATATGTTACTCAGCACATAAATAACAAAAAAAGTAAACATATTACAAATACTAACAAGCAACAAGATTGACCGGTCCTATGCTTAAACAAGGAATCATGGCGGCGCAGATTATTTGCATATTCACTGACTAGCAGCCTGCCATGCACACCTAGCTGGTACAACAAATACAGCAGGCAGATTGCCTTGTTTGTTTACTGCGTTAATCAGTAGGGTGATGGAGATTGCAGCTAGCTGGGGGAGGGGGTGGGGGGGTGTCGACGCGTTTGGAACCCTGCTTTATTTCCGGGCTCTCCTCAGGACCAGGACAGGTCGGACACATTCAGGGGTATTGATCCAGGGTGTTGTATTTAACCATGTATAATGTACGGGATCAGTTGATGTGGGGAGATTCTTTTATATATCTGGAGAATTGCCAAATGACGGTTCCAATACCAATTTTATGTTAATTGTTGTGTGGAGTCGCGTATTAAGGGCCGCCTCACTGGGAACAGTTTGAGCGTGGGCGAAGCCCTCATCTATTCTTCAAGTTCCACTGTGTTGTCTAGAACAGTATTCTCTAGGGGAGGAGAAAAGGGTGATGCATTTATACTCAAAGACAACTGTAAACGGGTACATCTTCTACCAGCTGAGGTTTAAGATTAAGCATACACATGACAAGCTCAGAATGTCTGTGCTTTCCTCGCACACACTGACAATTCTGTGAATCAGAGGAATAAGAAACGTGAGACAAAAAGTAGGTGACTGCAGACCGTTCATCAAGTTTCTCATATCTTTGTGAATCGTCGCCAGTGTCTCTATGGTCAGGAACAGCTGAGCACCACTGCTCCATGGTAATTACATTGTTTCCTCATGCTGACTATGTAAAGGGATTGTTCATTTTTCAACGGTGCTAAAGTGGCCTTATTCACGATCCAAGTCAAAACAAGCTTCTTTCATTGTGGGTCAGTTCAAGACAACCAATCAGGAAGTAGAATTCTGAAACTCCCCCCAAGCGGCGAGTCACTTCCCCCACCCTTCAACCTTGCTTTCCATCTGCGTCCCTCTTAACCTCTGACATACACCAGTGACCACGTGCTTGGTGCCTTAAAAGGTCGCAGTTTATTATAACATAACATTTATAAATATTGCCAATTTCTTGCTCGTGCATAACATTCTGTTGACACATATATTGACTATCAATAAACAATAGGAGAGAGAGGGAATTTTCAAAGGAGCACTCTTGGTCCCCCAAATTGTATAGTCCAAACAACAAAAGAGTGTGCCTTCTTAGGAGAAGAGCTAGCATGAAGGATCAAATTTGATTCTTTAGAAAGCGGAGGTTAAAAACGCTCCGCAGTAATTCTGGCGTTGAAGCACACCGGGGAGGTACTCGACCTTCCTGGTGGGGCCCGATGATGAAGCATGTCACCAACCAGGTTGGTGAGTGAGGGCTTTCTAAAGAATTAAATTTGATCCTTCATGCTAGCTCTTCTCCTAAGAAGGCACATATATAGACTATGCAATAATAGTCCTTTTAGTCCAATCTTGTTCATTGTCTGCCTTCATGCAGGCCAATCTCTGGGGAGGGGCCCAACCACCTGGGCCATTGTTTTCCGCGGTGTTAGGCTTCAACTTGCTACCGATTTGGTGGGTGTCCGTCAGGACCAGCCCGGGCTGCAAGTGCCGTCCCGCTTGCCTTCGACCCCCTTCTTGGCCCCTCTCTGCTCTTCCGGGTCCCTGATGTGTGGCATCACAAGGCCCTGTGTGAGCACTTCATCTATTCAGCCTGGTGCTGAGTTCTGACATCTCGCTCCTTCTGGAACCCCTGCCGTGAGGCATCCCAAGGGCCCAGCGGGAGCATCACATCTACTCTGTCTGTGGCTGATTGCCACCACTGGCTCCCTCAGTGCCCCTGCCGTGCGGTATCCCAAGGACACTGTGTGAGCCTTCCATCTACTTCTAGCAATTTATCTCCTTCTATCATTCTAGGGTTTTCTCCGCCACGCTACCTACGGTTCTCAGATCGGAGGGAGCTTCCCCTGCTCTTCCTTCCCCTTCTTCTTCGAGAGAAACCCCTCTGCTCTAGGACTCATACATACCGCGTTAGACCATGGTCCCTACCCCAGTGTCCCCTTTTGCGGCGTTGGTATAAGTAAAAACTGGGGAATTCCTTTCATTTTAACTGCGCGCATGCTCAAGACCGTGCCCTTGCGCCACCGCTGTGGGACTGGTACTGTCTTGGCTGAATTTGTTTAACTCAGGGATGTGGAATTCCTATAGCCCGGTGCCCAGTACCAACTGTTCGGGTCAGGGCAACAAGCTTTCATGTGCCTTTTATCCCTGGGACCGGTAGTCCCAACCCCCTGCTGCACAAACCCTTTGGCTGCCAGTCGCAATGCCACATTATGGATTAGGGTATGGGCACTGTCTGCAATTAAGGTAAATAGTTTTGTCCATATGTTCATGCTGTTCCAACTTGTATTTATGGTTCGTTTAATTGAAATCCTTTATTTTTAGGGTGAGCGCCCTAAGTAACGTTGTAAGCTCTGACTACACTACTGCCAGTGGTTCCAGTATAAAAATGTGTACCCGCGTTTACAACGTTTAGCAATATGACGCTATGTATCATGCTTCCAAAATGGTCTCTGATTTGATGCAAATATCTGCAGATCAGTGCCATTGACTACTGTGGCAGCGTTTGTAACACCAATAAGGTTTTACAAAAACCCATGCCAAACGAGACACGCATTGACAAACTGAAACTGACCACCAATTTCGGACCTACTGGCTTTGCCAATGCTTGTTTATCTGTGTTTCCCATAATCTTCCTGCCACTGGCTGTACTGTTTTCCCATTCTGAATATTTCGGGGACGTACCAGCATGCATCAAAAACATGTTACTAAATGATGCTGCCACTAAAGGGGTACCTGAAACTTTACAGGAGTTTTTACGAACCTTTTATTTTGAAAGCAAGAATCACCACACTACTTTGTGTGCCGATATGCTCCGTGTAGGACAAGAAATAGTACTCCTGGAGAAATATTGGTGAACTGCCTTTTAACATGAGTAAATATGCCTGTAGAATTTGCTCATGCATAACTCTGGGTGCTTGCACGTTCACTTTCCCTCCAAGCCCTTTTTCCCCCACTCTGGAAGAAGGTTTCCATATGCCATTGTCAGGAGTAAATTTCAAACCTTTCTCAGTATGGGAAAGGATTAGAGAAGAGTTGTTGGTGCCATGTTTTGTCACCGCCCTACCCGGCCCCAAAGGGACAAGTGCATTTTTGTTACAGGACCAGTAGAGTTATGAAGCAACCTGCCCCAAGGACATGTAGATATTTTATCAAATTCCACACCTGTTAACTGTCCCCCCCCCTTCCTCTGTTTCCTACTCCGGTGCCCGGAGCAGGATCACCTCGATCGCCGTAAACCTTTGAACTTCTCCTTTATACCTATGCGGTTTTAGTGGCATCACCAGTCCGACGCAGGCCCTCTTGAACGCGGAAACCATGTTATTCCCCACGAACCTTGTAAGCACAACCATTCGCTCACCTATCTGGTGCTGTATGGTTCCAATCCAGACGCGATCCTAGCGAGATAAGCGTGAAACCTGCGCCCATAGAGTCGGTCGTCAACTTTGACAATGATTTTTGCTGCACCCCCAGCCATCCCGTCGGTAGCGGTAATTGATCTAGGCCCTGCCTGTCATAACCAGATCCTGATCATATGGTATTGTGTTTCAGCTGCTAGCCATCCACTCCTATTGTACGAAGGACCGAACTGAAAACCATTATTGTAATGGAGGATGGGGGAATTCCTATGGTCTGGCTTCTGTTCAACCCCAGCCAGCTTCGGCCTTTGCCCCGTTGGGGTTTGTAAAGCCACCGGCCAAGCTTCACCCCACTAAGCTGAGATTAGTGTATTGTAGGTTAAACGCCGGCACGCAGTAGCTCGCCAGTCCTGCCCGTACACACGCGAACCTAACATGAAGATAAGCACTGCGTTCCATGAAGATTATAAATCCATCGCGAGACCCCAGAGGGAGTTAATACGTCACTAAACCGCTGTCGGGGCGCTTGCCCGCGTCACACTTTGCTTGGCTGCTCCGCCGCTCACAGCAGGCTTTCTCAGGGGTAGTATTTCCATATTTTCCCTGAACTGTATAACGTCTGCATGTTTAGCAGGTGGGAGCATTGTTTGCCCTGTGACTGTAGAATCTGCAGGGAGGGTAGAGTCACTAGCCCACAGCTGCTGCCTTTTGTTGCATCATTGCACACAGCCCGTTTTTAATTACTGTGCATAGGCGCATTTCCTTCTGTTTTGGTCGGCCACGTCTCTGGATAGTTGAGAAAGCAGGATGTGCAAGTACACCCTGCTGGTGATTGAATGACGAAACCGCAGGTGAGACAATTCCTATGCATGAAGATGGAAGCATGCCTTGCTTTTATCTATTCTTTAGAAGCACACATCGGGTAATAGCCCCAATAAAGCTACACAGAGAGCCTGCTGTCATCGGATAGGGGGTAGCGTAGTGTACCAGAAAAAGAATGCATGGTTTAAATCAGTGTTACTCAAAGTACGGCCCGGGGGCCGCATGCGGCCCTCCTGACCTTTACATGCGGCCCCCTGGGCAGCAGTAGCACTGGGCTGCTGTTTACTCAACTCAGCACTAACATGAAAAAAAAATGTTAAATGCACTTATTTAAAGATTAATTTGCAGTTAGGGAAAGGAAGTAACTAGGCCCTTAACTTTAGGGACACCTTAATTTTTAAAGACGGCCACTAGATATACATGCTTTGCTTCACCTACACCCACTTTACCACCCCCGCTGGCATCAGTGCTGCCCTTGGTCACATCATAGACCAAACTTTGCGGCCCCCAGGAAAATGTTGGTGAGTACCCATGGTTTAAATGATACTCTTTGCTCCGAGTGATAGTTTCCTCACTTAATAACAAAACTGTACTCTGGGAGTGTTTTTAAAGCAATGCATTTGCGAATTAAATGGGGTCCGGTGCATTATCCATTGGACGCTACGTGCACTCTCTGCCTTGTGGACCAGCATTTGCGCTTGGCATATGTTGGATCACAGAGAAAAGTGCTTGGGGCATGACTATCAATGCCATTCCGTGCGTGGGTGCAACGCCCACACATACCTACATGTTATTACTTATGTGGAGAGGCATTAACGTGCATGAAGTATGCACGGTACATGTACATTACAGTCTCATCAGTTCCCTATGTATGCCTAGAAGTGGGCGTGTTCGAGGAGCGGATCGGGATGGGTACGGAAAAGTCGCCCAACATCCCACGAAGTAGTCACTTTGAGGTCATGCCAGAAACTTCTAAAATGCGCATGTTTCCACTACGGGGGGCTTGTAATTCTGACTGTTGTAACCAATAGGTAAGATAGTACGGAGCCCTCTACAAAAAAGGGGGGGGCTGTTCATCATAGTTGCAAGGTGGTCGGACAGACGGCAGATTTTCCTTATTAACACTATTACGGTAAGGGCTCTGGTGCGGCCAGCCTGTGTAAAGCTGGGTACAATGAAGTGGCCAGCCCATGTACGCTTGTTTTATATTAAAACTGCTCAATAATATTACTTATTCAACGAAAAGTGCGCTTTAGTGCATGTCTTGCGGTGTTACCAGGCCACAAAGCTATGAGGATACAGTTTAAGGCCCACCTAAAAACATGTGGCATTACAGGTGAGGTGCGTCTCCTCTGGCCCTCATTCTTGTTTGCATTTTTAATGCTTTGTACTGGTACCCCCTCCTCTCGGTTCACAGCCTGCTCTCGCTCACCAGAGGACTCCCATCTAGCTTAAGGTGTCTTGTCTGTCATCTGTCTGCCTGTTGCAGCGCCTCGTAGACCATCCCTTTCCTCTCTCGGCTTCTCTTTTTTTGTGTGTTTCAGCTCCGCAGTTTGCACGCGGTACTGCCTCAGTGCACACACCCAGTCTTTCATACTATCTGCCTAGATCTCAGCGTCTTTCCCTTGTTGGCCCGCATTTTCTCACATCCACTTTCCTCTTCTGGCATCTTGCCTCTCACTTGCTGGGATCTCAATCACGTGGCTCCCTCTTTCTGTTTCCTTACAAAACCCGAAACCCCGCAGTCATTTCCTACTTGATTAGCAGTGAAATACAGCGTCTTGGTGTTAGAGCCCACCTGTCAGGCTCGTGGCTCCCGCAAGAAGCCATATTTTGATGTTACCTCTCAGAAACGGAAATTAGGATAATGTACTATTCAACTGAGGTCGTCGAATATTTGGTTCAAGTATATTTTCAGGCGTGCTTGCCATAGCATTGACTAGAAAGGAGACTGAAATGAAAGTATGTCAGTGTGCACGTCATCTGCATTCTGACGAGATATTAGGACCCAGAAGACGGATGGCTTCAACATACATTAGCAACGGTCTCGCTTGATTGGGGGGGGGGTCCGGGGCAACCGCCGCCCGGAGGCAGGAAGCAAAGGACGCCCCCACTATTGATCCTATGATCTGCGCAACCGGTCCCAAGCAGTCTAGCCTTGGATTTTCATTATTAACACTATGTAAATGTCACAGTGCATTATGGGAGTTGTAGTTCGGCATCGAACCTGGGCCCCGTAGCTCGATGTGCCATAGGTACTTCAGCTGTGCTCGCCAGTGCTTTTACCTTAAGGAAAACCATGCGGCCCGTGCGGGGACGCGACCTTGGTGCCTCCGATGGACTTGCCGTTCTAACGATCCCACCGACCCTGCACGCAGAGCAGGGTGTTGTGTGGGGAGTTCTCAATCTCGCCCCACCATCCGATCTGTGGTACAGGCACTCTCCTGTGTAAACCTGCGCTTACCTCACGGCTCCTGCCGCGACTGTTCACTCGTTCCTTGGTGCTGTCGTCCTGGAGGCGGGTGCCAATCTGTCGGGACCAGTGCTTTAAATGGGCCGGTACTCACCGGTACTAAGTACCGGCACTTCTAAATTTTCGGCCCTTGAGTACTGGAACTTTTCCTTGTACAAATAGAGTACCGGTACTCTTGGGGCATCAAGCCAAGCTCAGGGAAATTTAGCATATACAAAAAGGAAGCGCGCCACAGCTGACGAGTTGGTCCCTTTTCCTGAAGCACTTTGATGGAGTGCTAATCTCCCCTCCTGCTGGCATAGCAGAGTCCGATAAAGGAGGAAGGTGGTGATCGTGACGCTGTAGCCGGTGGGAATCAAGGCTTAGTAATGTGGGCAGACTCCCTTTATCGGACTCCAAACAAATGCTGCCGTATTCTGCTATGCCAGCAGGAGGGGAGATTAGCACTCGATCAGAGTGCTTCACGAGAACGGACCAACTCGTCAGCTGTGTCGCGCTTCTTTTGTATATGCTAAATTTCACTCAATTTGGAAAAGCAAAACCTTTGGCAGGCACAATTGCTAGTTGATCTGAATATGTATTGAATAGTGCTTAAACTCTGATGGAGACACGTCATCGACAGGACTGATGTGCGAGCGGCCCCCAGCCTAGGATGCAGATTTCTGCCACCCCTTCTGCTAGCTACACTGTGACTCTGAACAGGATTTCCTGCTCGCCCAGCACGTCGAGATCGAATCAACCACTAAGAGCTTATGATGAGAAATTCCCAAAATGCAAGTCCCCGGAGAGTCGTGGCACATTTAAAACATTGTCCTTTGTCATGCCCGTTGGATGTGAAGGGTGCAGGGGGCATTACAACCAGAAGCAACATTTTTCTTTTTCAGTAAGAAATACTCCGAGCTGATATTAAAACTCTCTCATAGAGAGTGAAGTTTGCTTTGTGGGAAAAGAGGTTGTGTTCAGAAGTACAGCAATAATTCTCTGTGAGTGAACAAGCAAATAGGTTTGCTTCATTTGTGTGTCAAGTGTGTTGCCTAAAGCAAATGTTTTGTTATTTGTTGGGTAATTGATCGTAAGGTCTAATGCTCTAGTTAAAGAGAAACTAACCACTTTACCTCAATAATGATCAACCCTACTACAGAGCACTTTGTGAACTGTTTTTCTCCGACCACGGAATATCCTATGTTCTCTAAGACCATGAGTTGGCAGTCTGTACCTTAAAGCTCTTGAACTCACAAGGCCACCTGGTCTAGGAAAGAACCTTTGGATTTTCTAAACTAGTATTTTATTGGCCTAAATTCTGTACTTCGTTTTTGTGAACTTTTTCAGTACAAGAAGCTTCTTTGATATTTTGGTCAAGCTGGTGCATCTCTTTGGTCCCCAAAATTCCCCTGTGACTTGCACGGAGATGGTGAAAACCGAGTGCTGTAGTCCAACAATATTATTTTTGGCACCCACTCTTTTTCTTCTGAGAAGGAAGAGACACTGCAGCCTAAGGGGCGACCCTGTAATAGGACAATTACTCCGATTTAATCTGCTTTCCTCACGTTTTGCTGGGTTTTGTGAGTAGACTTAGCTGCTGTGAAGATTGTTGGCCTATTTAGTAAAGCGTAATCAAATTGTTCTCAGGCTAGATTAGAAGCAAATTTGCATTGAGTGGCTCAGGTGAATGTATGTTTTGCATCTCAGTATCATTCTGCACATCTGAGCATCAATTGAATCTCAGTCAAATTAAATGTGTGCCTCTGGCCGGGTCCCTTAGCATTGCCAGTAGCCCCGCCCCCATAGCCCCCCCCCAAACCCCGCCCCCTAGTCCACATCTCAATTTGGTGAGTACCTGCACTTATTTTTTTCCATTTAAAGCACTGGTCGGGACCAGTGTGCTCCTCCCGGGATTCTTCCTCGCTCTTTGTTTGCTGATGTTTCTAGTCACCGCCGTCCTGACTGCATGAACCGGTGTGGCGTTCCTTCCCTCTTCAGCCCAACGCCTCTGGTCTCGTCTTCGCTGGCCATGAATCTCCCTGGCTGGATCCCAGTCCTCCTCCCGTTTCGCGTCTCTCCAGGGGCGCACAGCCCAGGCCACTTTGCGCAGTAAAGTCTCCAATGAGGCGCTGTAAAAACGCCTCCCGATGACCGGTTCCCGCCGTTTTCAGGCAGCCCGGTCCACGACATTTGTCCGGCTGCTCAATTCACGTTCCTTTTCTGCAGCGAGGGGGGAGTATGTGCTTAGGGTGGCCTTTTGCCCCCTTCTTAAATCCCCTCGCGGCGGCTTACTATCGTGCCCCCTGATTGGGGGGGGCGCCTACCGCCCTGGGGCGACCATCCTGGTCGCCCCCTTTTTCACGGGCTTTCGCCCTGGGGGGGTGAGAGGAGGGCTTCCCGCCTCCGGGCGGAGTTTGTTCCGGGCCCACATTGGGTCTGGCTTCGCCTTCCCCGGCCTGGGCTCTTGAGCATTAGATCAAGACAACGAATCATTACATAGAATTCTGCACACTGCTATTAACACCCAAAAAAGTATAGTGAGGACCTTAGGCAATGTTTCACTAAAATTTAGTATATTTATTTACTACCTTCCAGGGAGTGCACAAATATTACTCCACTGAATTCCTTATTTATAATGACATATTCTGGAGGCCTCACCCAACACAGGTATACAACTACTCCCCTCATTTACAGTCCTACCACGTCTGTAACTGCCCTGCACACCACACTTCCATATTATAGACCCACTGTGGAGGGCTAATCTGTACTTCTGCTACCTACCTCCTACTTCATCTATGAATCCACCTGGGGATGATACATCCTGTGCATAAGGTATATAGTACTGGATGCACGAAACAAAGAAAGCACTCCTAATGGTATGGGCTAACTTTCAGCAATTCTTATAAGAACGTTCTTACATTTGAGACATTCCTTTTAAGCCACACATGTTGACGAGCCAAAAAGCAACCTTTAAAGGTATTTGCACTCTCTCACTGTGGCAATGGTTCTCACACTAGCCCCTTGTTTTGCTCTCTGTGAGTTCCTTATCAATTCTGTACTGACGTGTGTGGGACTAGCTAAACAATTCAGAACATTTCCTTTCTACACAAATAACTCTGCAAGACCAAACAGTTAACTCGGGAGACAAAACAACATACATTTTGGGCATTTATCTGCCGAAATCTCAGTTGGGCACATAAATGACTAACTCAGTCACCTTCCGGATCTGATTTTCTTGTCCTCAGTAAGAATTAAATCGGAAACTGAGCTTTACTGCTCCATTGGTAGGAATGAGTTGAAGAAATAACAGCACGAGCCGATTAGACTGGTACCCCGAAAACTAACTATTAAGATGAACACAAATTAGATCTTTGCCTTTATAAACCATTACAAAAAAAAATGCCAGCTTTTTGAAGCTTGTTTATTTCAGAAGCTGATACAATGACCAGAAAGGATCTTTAGAAGATAACTTAAAATGGCAAGACTTCAAAACCAAACTGTGGTCTGACACAAAACAATTAGAAAGACAGTAGAAATCACAAGGGCCCTGAAAGAATCTAGGAAACACTTGCAAGGCAAAATAAGGACCCTCTAGCGACATGAAATGCCTAACTAATATAAACCAAACGGAAAAGGAAGCAGTCCTGAACTGTAAAGACGAGTATGTCAGGCTGGGAATGAGGTCGGTGGAGGGACTTGTGTTAACAGATTCACACCCCTTATGTGACACTCTGCCTCTTCTGATATAAGCCACCTTAGCGGATATCTAGTGCACCTGCACTAAAACATTTAGAAATCCAAAGATAGCATAAGTAATGAAACTTCAGTTCTCAGGGAGCATTTGTCCAGGAAACCCGTTTTTAACCTTTCGTTGGTACACCAGATTCACAGATATCGGCTTGGCCTAGCCTGACATACAGCAAGAATCTTTCAGTAGTAATGTCTAAGGGGGAGTGGAATCGATACCATTTAGAAAGCCTCGGTCACTGCAAAGCTAATGACATTAGAACATTCAGGCGATGATGTATATGTGTAAGGGGAGGGGGGGGGCAAACAAGCAGAAGATTGCGAATTAAGGCTAAGACTGAAAGTTGATTTGTGCAGTCAAAAGACAAAGTATAGTTATTTACCTTGTTAAATGGCCATTTAGTAGACGAAACCACGGAAGAAAAGTGCATGATATTAGATAGAGCAAAAATAATATTAAATGTAATGAAATAATGGTCAGACCAAGAAATAGGACAGAGAAAGTCCAAAATGTAATTTGAGATGGGGAAAAACATACCAATCGGGTGACCAGCAATGAATGTGTGTGGGTCAGACACCAAGAAGGTCGGACCCACTGTGGCACATGCACCCGGCTGGGTTCTGGTAGATAGAGCAGGGGTCACCAACCTTTTCTGTAATAAGAACTACTTATGTTAAGTGAAAATCACCCGAACTACTATTATTATTAGTGCTGTAACAGAGACCACATCTCACATGAATACATTAGTTGACACCCTATGCAAGATTACCAGCTGTGATCACCTCAACGCTAGAATGTAAAAACGGGTAATACATATCAGCCACAGCTACAGTGCCCCTGGCACAAAGGTAATATTGGTAATATGTCTCTCCAAAACTCCATGATTTATCACTCAAATATCCGCTTTACAATATATTTTGGAAGTTTAACCATTTTTCTCAAACCTTCAGTTTATGATGTCTGAAAAATGCATGCCTTTCACGCTTAGTACACATATATTAATTCAGCCCAGCAAAAGCTTCTAATTTAGCAGGCTGGGACTGCACATAGGAGAGCTACTTACAGGTAGCTTAAGGGCTACCAGTAGCTCACAAGCTACTTGTTGGAGAAGTCTGAGCAAGAGAGTAAGGGTCATCATCCCATAAATTAAAGTCCCCAAATTGAAGATGTTGGACTTGGCTCTTTCTGCAGGGCCTCCTCAAAATCTTTTGCCTTCAGCCCTCCTGTTTTTCAGAATTTCATTTTTGTTTGAATTAGGACTTTGCACTTTACCACCGATAACCAGTGCTAAAGAACGTGTGCTCTCTCTCCCTCAAATCATGACCCGATTGGCACATTTAATTTATTTATAAGTCCCTAGTAGAGTGGTACTGCATGTACCCAGGATCTGTAAATTAAATGCTACTAGTGGGCCTTCAGCACTCTTGTGTAACCCACTAAAGTAGCACTTTAGAACATGTCTCAGGCCTGCCATTGCAGCCTGTGTGCACTTTTAAACTGCCAATTCGACCTGGCAAAATGAACCTTTTGACAGACCTAAACCTCCTTTTTTAATACACATAAGACACCCCTATGGGAGGCCCTTACTAGCTCATAGGACAGGATGCATTGTGTTTAAAAAGTAGGACATGAGTACTTAAGGTTCACATTTCCTTGTAGTGAAAAACCTCTACATCCGCTTTTAACTATTGTGAGGCCTACCTCTCCCACAGGATAACAATGGGTTACGTTATTACATTTAATAAGGGCTAACTTTTGATTGGTAACAGGTAGAGATGTTATGTTAAGTCTCAAAAGAAATGCAATTTAAAATCCTCTTTAATGGTAAAGACAGATTTTAAGTCCCAATTCTGAAAATGCCACTTTTATAAAGTTGGAAATAAACAGCTGATATGCACACAATTAAACAAATGATACAGCAAATTCAAAACATTAAGGTCAACACTATTCGATTCAGTGTGCACCTGAAGAGGAGGTACAGCCCGCCCCCTACTGAAAAAGTGGAAAATGCTAAGACAAAAGTCACAGCCTTCAAGTGCACTACCCTAGAGAACTCCAGTGGAGTAGATCACATATTACTCTGAGTCATCAGATATCACAGGTAAGTACAGGTACAATTAAACTAATCCTAAACCAAAATATCCAAGGTCAATAACAAGAAAATACAAAAAGTGATGATGGTAGCTCAAAAAATTCTTCTTTAATTGAGCAGGCTTTGTAAGTCTCCCGAAGAGAACTTCAGTCAATGATGAAAAGTAACGGTTGCATGCTTCTCGTAGATTATAAAAGAATCCCAATGCATTTCGGGCATGAACTGCCCTTCTTCAGGGAAATCTACGAATAGATAAACATAGTCTCTTGGTTTTTATATAGAAAATACAAAAACAGTACGAACATAGAGAGGGCACAAGTTCAGTGGCAAAAAATATAAGCAACCAGATGAAGAAAAAAACTCCAAGGTCTCAAGTAACATGAATAAAGGTAAGTGCAGCTCATCAAAAGTAAGGCCAGTAATAAGGAAAGGAAAAACACAGGAGTAAAGTCTATCCCCTAGTGCACCAAAACGTGAACAATTCTATATGAATAATGTCAACTACAAGAACATTCCTGTGTGCACTGGTGTTCTGTGCTTGAAGAAACGGAAACCGATAAACAAGAAGTGCTCAGAAATACCATGTGAAACCCCACATGCATCTAATCTCAAATATCATGCAGCGCAAAGTCAACATGCCTCCTCAGTAACAAACATTACCTGGAAGCAATATTGCAACACGACCTGAACAAGTACACAAAGTGTATTCCTTCCACGCTAGAAAAGAGAGAAACCAACATAATCAACCATATGTAGGCTGCCGTTAACAGGACGAGTGAAACCACTACGGCTCAGAGGCGAAAAACTCACCAGTAAATGAACCGCGAGACCCAGTGTCTCTCGACAGATAAGGCAGGCTGATTTTAAAAATAACCGGGTCCAAACCACCTAAACGTGAAAAGATGACCACATATCAACGATACAGAGCCAAACCGGCTCAGACAACATACCGACAACATACGGATAAGCAAAAGAATAGTCGTGTTGTAGCTTACCGATGCATGGTCATAAACCGCGCCGTAATTTCAACCAGGAATCGGAGAAGAAACGAAACGCCATGCTTTACCAAATCGCGTCCGTGCTCATTGCGTGCATAGAGTGATTGTTAGCGTTAGCGCGCAGCCCGGAAGTTAAATGCCCGATAAGCCTTAAAGGCACAGTGCATCTAACGTGCAATGCATCAGACAATGTGACCGAATAAAGTTACATGCACAAAGTGGTTCCGTGTGAAAAAAAGGTGATCAAATCCAGTATACAATGTAAGGAAATGAGGAGCGAATCAGTAAAAATACAGGCATGACACATTACGTGCCCACAATGATTTGATCCGTAAAGACATTTCAAAATCCAAAAACAATGTAATCCAACGTGACATTACTGAGAACAGATGGCTGTGATTACACAATATCTAATTTTAAGTATAGCACACTCAGGGTATACAAAAGTATCATGATGGATGCTGGTCGACTGACACGTATTATAACAGTGCGTGTACAATCGAGGTCAATGCTGAATATCAACATTTGGTCACATATATAGTTGACAAAATTACTGAAACGCCAGTATAATGAACTACAAAATGTCACCATATTATTTGACACGAAATAAAACCAGTACATTCAAAAACAGAATCAACTAACTTGACTACATCATAAATATAACCGCTGCAGATTGCGTGTGGGTTATTAGCTAACATAGATCTTATACCAAGATAATGCTGCATCGCATGAAGTAGACTGTACATTTTTGGTTATCTTTCTGATTAATCATGATACATAGACGACTACATAATACATGATTGCTAGATCATCACAGGTGGTATAGCGAAATATTAGAGTACACAAACCTGTCTGTCTGGTTACTAACCAAGTACATATATCTTCGAGCATATATTCAAAAAGCATACAAAAAATGTGTGTCGTTCATTGTTATCCTTATAGGACATCTCAGTGATGTGTGCGACAATCAAAATGAAAAGTGAAGAATGCAAGACCTGAAGGAGAGTGTGGTTACATCAACAAGAAGAGAGTCAAAGAAAACAGGAATATTCAAGTTTGTCATTAAGCCCCTTGGGCGTCAAAGTGTCCAGACAACGTATCCAGTAGGTCTCACGTTGAGACAAATACTTAGACATATCCTTGTCAGCATGTGTTGTCATTGTCTCCAGGATAGAAAAACGAAGTTGAGCTTTCGTATGGTGATGTTCATGCCAGTGAACAGCTAATGGTGAGGTGGTAGTTCTGGTTCTTATGCGGTTTTATGTTCAGTGAAACGTGTGCGCAAGGATCTCTCCGTTTTCCCACATAATATAACCCGCATGGACATCGCATCATGTAGATCACAAAACGACTGTTGCAATCAGCAGTGAAATTCAATTTGATTTTTTTACCGGACCAGGGATGGGATATATAATCCCCACTAATCACATTATTGCAGTGTGAGCAAATGAAGCATTTGCGCATGCCCTTGTGTGTTGTTTTTGTTTCGGATGCAGGTAAGTTGAGAAGTTCCCTTAAGTTCTGGGACCGCTTGTATGCAAAGATGGGAGGGTTAGCAAATATACCTCGAAAATCTGGCTCAGACTGTAGAAGTTCCCAGCGTTTGAGAATCACTTGCTTAATCGCAAAGGATGAAGTATTAAAGATGGATACAAAAACTTCTCTGTTGAGTGGTTGCTTGATTTGTTTATGTAACAATGACTCTCTTTGTAAACTTTGCACACGTTTTTCAGCTTCATCAATGTTCTCTGGTGGGTATCCTCGAGTTAAGAAACTATTTCTAGTTTCATGCATAGAAGCAGCCATCTTGGACGTATCAGAGGTGATGCGTTTGACGCGGAGAAATTGTGAATAGGGAAGATGTCATTTAAGTGATGGTGGGTGGAAGCTGGAGAATAATAATGAATTATTGCGGTCAGTGGGTTTCTTAAACATAGAAGTCATGATGTTGGTGCCTTCCACTTCGATATTTACATCCAGGTAGGAAATGTGACGTTAGTCCATGGTATAAGTGAACTTGATTCTGGGATGTCTGGTGTTTAATAACCTCAAGTTCTCCATCAGCTCATTCTTAGTACCCTGCCATACAATTAAAATGTCATCTATATATCTCCTGTAGAGAATCAGGTGATCAGTCCATCCTGGATCAGATAGAATGTGAGTCGATTCAAATTGCATCATGAAAATGTTTGCGTAGCTGGGAGCACCAGAAAAACCCATGGAGGTTCCGTTTGTCTGGAGAAAATATTTATCCTTCCATAGCCCCTAAAGCTGGAAAAGGTATTTGGATATAGGCTCCCACTAATTTAGGTGGTCCAGTAGGCAACAATGGGGAGCCTAGAAACTGTACCGCTATAGGCTGCATGCCCTCATGGCTCCATGACATGCTCTCACAGACATTAGTTAACCTTAATTTTGATCTCAGGGCCTTCTCAACCTTGGAGTATACCGACCCTTTTCTGCCTAGGAGGGTAAAGCAACAGGACTCCTCAGGAAACCTTATCATTTTGCTATGATGCTCTCCCTGAGCTGGGCTGCAGCTCCTTCTAAGTCCAAATCAACACAGCCTTTGGTGGCCAGACTTACAGTGTTCTGGTGGGCAATGGCAGGAAGCCAGTGCCAATGAAAAACTACGGCTGGTTATAAACCTATACCTCAGTCCCATTAGTGCTGGGTACATCTGTCTGTACATTTTCACAAAGGAGGGGAGATGGGAAGTGCCAAAGGGAAAAAGAATGCTTATTCAAAGAGAGATAGGACATGCTTCCCAACTGAGGGATATCCTACTATTAAGCTGCTCAGGGCTCAGTTAAGATTTCTCTGGGCAGATTGGGAAGCATAGTTGACCAGGCAGTCACAACTGTGTTTACCAGAAACCAGACCACTTTATGGAGTCTCCAAAGTAGTGTCCGCTGGGACTGTGCCAAAGACAGGGAAGCGGGGATGGCCTTATCCCTTGCTCAGAGAACCACCATTTTGCGCTGCATTTAAAGTGCCTTAAAGGAGGGCACTGTTAATACTGCACATGGCCTACATCCTCTCTACACTTGGGCATAACTTAGAAAACAAGCACTCATGAAGAAGTGAGGGAGTGCAGTTATGTGCGACTGCACAGAATTTACAAAGTGGGGCAGCAGAAACCTCTTGGTAATAAGGCCAGTGCCACTATGCATTAACAGCCACCAAAGGTCTGCATCCTCACAGAGTAGTGACCATCATTGCCCTCTATTACCGGTGGGAATATATTTTGAGTGCAACCCTGGTCCAGGAGAATCTCATCCTCAGATAGGGGGCAGGGAGGTGGGGGGAATAAAATCATTATAGAACATCCTCAAGTTCTCGTAATGCTAGTGCATTAGGCAGGAAAAAAACAGAACGGGCTTGAGTGGGCAAAATAGAGGTAGGATATCACAGTCAACTATGCATGGCTTACAAGGTCTGGCAAGCAAGATGGCCGGCAACACTAGAGTCTAGTGTCCTGTGACAAAATCCAGCAATATAGGGTGTGGTGTATTCTGGTCTTGCACAGACTGGAAATCAAAATAAGAACTGTTGCTGTGCAGCTTGAGGTGGCGGTCTTGATATAGGAATCTTGAATGGTGACAAAAGGGATAAGGAACGCTGCAGGCTGCTCTGCTAAGATGGCAGCATTGTAACTTCAACTATGTGCAGTGGAGATGGACATCAAGATTAGCACAGTTCCCTGCTTGGCATTGTGGTGCTCACCACCCTCCATACCGCTCGCTGCTGTTGAGCTGTTAATGCACCCACCTCCTGTGCTCTTCCTGTCCTGGTCTCTTTTTTCCCCCATTGTTGTGGATGGGGTGTGAGGATGGGAAGACAGCAGCTATCTCCTACCAGGCCACTCCTTTCTCTATAATACACATTTGTGCACGTTTTAATTAGTAATGTACCCATCCTAAATGGGTGCCCTTAGTTACTTGCCTTCAGTAAAGCTCTTTCTGGTGGATACTCTAACCACAGATTCCTGATCTATAGAATATTCCCCAGGTGCCACACGGGGTATGGATGTTTTTACAGCAGTGCTCTGACATGCCACTAGGTGGTGTCGTGTGGCTACATGTTTGCCTTTTTCCACCCTGGACATAACGGAGCAGAGTCACATATAAGCGCCACCCCTGTGCACTGACGTCCGTCTTTTTATTGCCTCTTTCTGCACACTTGAGTGCAGAGCACAAAACAATATAAGGTATCAGTGTGCAGATCTCTAATTTGGAACCATTTTAGTTGTTAAAAATTATTATTATTTTTTTTTTTAAAAGAGACCACTCCACAAATGGTCACCCTCTTGATGGCAACCTTTTCCAGAAAGGCCTGCACCTCTTGCAGCAAGAAGAGCAGGTGCTCCCCCGACAGCCGTCCAATGTGGGAGGAGACTGTGATGGTTTGGAGAGAAACTAAAAGGGCATAACCCTGCTGGATGACCTGGGGGACCTAGCTTTCGAATATGATCGACTGTCATCCTGTTTGATTTTGCCTCCTGCAAGGTGGTTGTGTGCAGCTACAGGCAAACTAAAGCAGTTCGGAGGCTGATGCCTCAGGGGTGGGGGACTAAGGATAACACTGGCCCTGGTGACCTGTGCTATATCTCCTGGATCCATGTCCTGGTAACAAAAGGACTGAGATAGCTGTTGAGAGGGTGGCCCCTGGAGTAACCTCAGAAAAAGTGAAACAAAAACTGGTGAGGAAACGGACGAGCTGGAGTAAAAAAAGGCCCAAGGAAGGTGGTGTGGTTCTGTGTTCCGTAAAGGATTTGAGGGCAGAGTCTGCCTTCTCGTCAAAAAGGCATCACTCATCAAAAGGCATATCCATTAGGGATTCTTGCATATCTCAGAAAAGCCAGTGGAGCACATCCACACATGTCAGCGGAGCACCCCACTAGTGCCCACCACTTGCCCCAAGCAATCAGTTACATCAAAGCAAGCTCTAATTACATGCCTGCCTGCATCCTGGGCACCCTGAATGGTGTGAACCAAAGAGGCCCGAACCTCCTTCAGGACCACTGGCAACATCTTGCTGGTCATGTCCCAGGGAACATGGGTATAACGGCCTAACAGACATAAAGCATTGACCAACCTCAATGTCAAACTGGCTGAAGAGAACATTAGCTTCCTGAATGCTTAAACCCCTTTTGACTGCCTATCTGGAGCAGTTGTGGGGAATTAATTTGGATCTACTTTGCTAGTAGAATCCTGGACCACCAAACACTTAGGAGTAGGATGCTGCATAGGCAAATCAAGGTCTCCAGGTGCTGGTCTGTGGTGTCTGGCCATTTGCCTGCTCACAGGGGGCAGGATTCATACTTAGCCTAAGTGCCCAAGAGGGTACCAGTCAGGGCTTCGTTAAATAGATGAATGGGCTCAGATGGGGCTAGGCCAGGGTGCAAAACCTCATTAAGGATATCAACAAATGGCAGCTATAGGACTAGGACCTCAGGCGCACATCTAACCACGACAGGAAATGAAGCACTCTCCTCTGTTGAAAGTTCAAGGGGCAAAACCAACACTGTACCTGAAAAATTTCCAGCCCACCAGCTTTCTGCAAATAAATATATACACTGTCACCATCGTTATGTAGGGGTAAATTGTACCCATCATCGTCAGGTGGTAGCAATCTTTGGTCAGAATCCTAGCAAAAAAAGATGAAGCCCCTGAGGAAGACTCAGTCGTAGAGAAAGTGTTTTGTCCGAGTCAGAATGTGCTGGAGTGGAGTCATAGCAGTCCCTAGGTCAGGATCGAGACGGATTCTGTTCTGGATCAGACACCTGAGTTGGCAGGGGCTCAACCTCTGGCGATGTTGGGACCAGTGTTGATTAAGAAGGAAACAGCACAGATCTTGGCACCAGTGTGTAAGTTGACACTAGAGTCAGGGTGGAACTCAAGGTGGGATTGAAGGGCTCAGATGGTGCGGAGAGCAGACCGCAGCCAGTAATCCAACTAGAGACTCCTGCAAACCGTTAGGGCCCAGAGATCAGCAGAGGGGGCCGGAAGAGTGCTAAAAATACACACCATGGCCTCCTTTAAGGCCTCCACCTGTTGCAGCGTCGCTAATGGCACAGGAGATTCAAGGCACATTAGGACTAGTTGTGGAATCAGCTCCTTCATGAATTGGCACCTTGACGCCCTCCTGACTTCCCTGTAGACAGAGTGGCAGGATGGGGCAAAGTTCTGCTTCGACTTTTCATGCGTCTTCTACAACTTTGACTTTGAAGGCATGGAAACAATGGATGTGATGGGGGTGTTAATATGCAACTCTCTTCTGTCACTTCCAGGGCAGAACAAGGCCAATGCGGAGCCACACAAAGTCCCCTAGTGCTGCTGAGCACATTTCTGAATTCATTCTGGTGCCTGGGAAATATACTAAAGGTGAGGAATATTCAGTTAGAATTGTCTACCAGAAGGGTACATTAAAAAAAGGCCACAGGAGTATCATGACTCACATCAATGGTGACGAATGAATGAGCATGCGTCATCAAGCTTGGGGCTGGCCATTTTTTGTTATTGCTGCTGCTGTTCCTCATCAGCAACAAACAGTGGCAAAAATGGCCAGCTAACGTCTTTCAAAGGCGAGAGTTGAGTTCTATTGTCTTTACCATTTGGTTTTGAGAGCAAGTTTTTAATAGTTGTTTGGTAATTTATGTTACTGCTATTTATAGAGCACACATTCACCAATGGTTGCTTGGCGCTTACGGCAATACTTCTTCTACTGAACACAAAGTTATTACTTGCTATCATAGACCTGTTTTTAAAAAAAAAAAAGGGTTTTTAACAATTTACAAAAGGTCCCAAAGTCCATCTCCTGCTGGATTTTATCTGGTAGGGTATTCAAGGTGGCTGGAGGTACCACTGAATAACTGCGACCCCCAATCTATGATCACAACATTTTGGAACAATAAGGCGATTGGCCTTTGTTGAGCTCAAATTTTGTGAGGGTGTATATTTTTTGATTCTTCCCGCCACAAATTTAAGGGATGTTCCACTCCTGCTTTTAAAACCCCTACGTGTTACAGCAAACAAATGATGGACGGAATGCTGACAATGCAAACATTCTCCCCCAGTCAAAAGATCTGGGTTAAATCCATCGTTCTTTTGCCCACTACGCCACCCCAGTTTGGACCCAGCCATATGCAAATCAGTCTTGACCCTGTGCCTCATGGGAACAGTCCAGACCGAACTGCCAAGCCAGGTCCTCCGTGGACCGGAAACAAGCATCCTGGGACCGGTTTCAGGGTATGTCACCCTTCTTCAGCCAGGCTAGCTTGAATTCAGTGGCACAGTGAGCATGGGACCCACGTCTGGGCATGCTCGTTTCCAGTCCAGGGAGGACCTGGCTTGGCAGTTCGGGCTGGACTGTTCCCATGAGGCACAGGGTCAAGACTGATTTGCATATGGCTGGGTTCAAACTGGAATGGCATGGTGAGCAAAAGTACGATGGATTTAGGCCCAGATCTCTGTCCTGGGGTGAATGGATGACATTGTTCTGCATTCTGTCCATCAACTGTTGTTTTTGCATTTGTCACCCAGAGTGGGACAGGTATGCCCAGACGTGGGTCCCGTGCTCTCCATGCCACTGGAATCAAGCTATCCTGGCTGAAGAGGGGTGAAACCCCGAAACCGGTCCTAGGATGCTTGTTTCCAGTCCAGGGAGGACCTGGCTTGGCAGTTCGGGCTGGACTGTTCCCATGAGGCACAGGGTCAAGACTGATTTGCATATGGCTGGGTTCAAACTGGAATGGCATGGTGAGCAAAAAAACGATGGATTTAGGCCCAGATCTCTGTACTGGGGTGAATGTATGACATTGTTCTGCATTCTGTCCATCAACTGTTGTTTTTGCATTAAAAACCCCCTACAACACACCATAAACTGAATTTGCTACTTTACTGGAAATCAATGTAGTTTTCTTAATAAGGATGTGGCATGGGTATGTCAAGGGAGAAGAAAGATCAGCCTTGCAGCCTCGTTTTGAAGGACTTGAAGTTTATGCCGGGCAACATTTGGAAGCCGCACAAACAGAATTGGAATAATCAAGTCTCGAGGTGATTGCTGCAGTCACTATTAATTTCCTCACCTCAACAGACAGCAGAGGTGCAATGTTTCTCAACATTTTTAATATAAAAGAGCATTTAGACACTATGGACTCTACCTGGGGGTATAACAGAAGGTTTCCGTCAATCACAAACCCTAAACTCTTTGCAGACGTTGTAGGAGTCAGTGCTGGACCGAGTTCGCTTGGACGATAAAGATAGTTACAAATGTCGGTTCTGTTATTCAGCGGAACTATTCAAGTCTTATCTGCAATTAGCTTCAGTTGATTAGTTGCCATCCAGCTGGCGATAAATCTCATGGTGTTTTGGAGCTTTTCATAGGATGAGAGAATACTATCCACAAGAAATAGTAATTGTGAGTCATCTGCATAGTTATTTACACCACAATCTGAAGCTGTCAATACCTTTATCAAAGGCTTAATATACAGATTGAATAGGTGCGGTGACAGCGATGAGCCCTCGGGAACTCCACATTCTAGTCCAATCACTTCCGCTCATTAAAAAAAAAAGAAGCCTAATTTAACTGACTGCATCCGATTCTTTTAAAAGGATTTGATCCAATTGAAGGAGTTGCCTTGCACCCCTTCCTCAGTTACATGATCAATCAGAATCTCACGATCAACCGTGTCAAAAGCTGCAGACAGGTCTAAGAAGACCAGGGCACTGTGCCTCCCTTCCTAATTCAGCTACAACATGTGTGATCACTGACTCTGTTCTATAAGAAGGTCTAAATTCAGCTTGGACAGGGTGGAGAAAGACAGTACTCTGTAGATGTCTGCATAATTCTTGGCAAACATGGGCCCCTAATTATTTAGCTGGGAATGAAAGGTGGAAAAAGGGAGGACTCTGTAGATGTCTGCATAATTCTTAAGCAACATGGGCCCCTAACAATTTAGCTTGGAATGATTGTAGTGAAACTAGATGGTAGTTTTTCAATACTATTGGGTCCTTCTGCATGTTTTAAAGTCTTAGGCACCACGCCCTGTTAAAGTGATTTAGTATGTTGCTCTAACAATGGACAATTTATTTATGTAGCCATTTCATTCAAGATGGCTGGTGGGCAAAGGCCCTTTGGAGATCTCGATTTAACCTTAGCAATTAGCTCGCCCAATTTGTTTTTATCAATTCCAGAGAAGCAAGTTGATTTTACACTAGTCTCCTTCATGGGCTTCAGAAGTTAGAATGAACAGTCGTAATACTATCTTTGATTATCTTTATTTTGTCTAAGAAGAAACAATTGAGTTTATCACATAGATCCTGAGAGCCTCTCACTTTTGGCATTACATTTTTTGGAGAGTTGGTCTTGAAAGTTTATTGCTGCTATTTGTTGCTTCCATGATTCAATTAGTACAGTAGCTGGCTTTATCAGGGTTAACTTAGCTTTATATTCTGCTAACTAACCCCTCTTTAAATTTAATTTTACATTTTTCATGGTACTTAGTACGCAATTGATGTTCACTCTGGCGCAATTTGAGGTTTGGCCTCTTTCAGCTCTTTGGTAAACCATGTTGCAGGTTTTAACCAATTGGTTACTCGCTGCATTTGCAATGACACAAGCTTGTCGGCTGCCACAGTTAAGCAGTTTGTAAACTCTCTTTAAGCCTCAATCACCGATTCACTAAATATGGGTGTAGTCTGCTTAAGCATAGTTTCCATCTTTTTCGTATTCAACTGTTTCCACTTCCTTAGCTTTGTAAATCCCATAGAATGACTACTTAATTTCTTCAATATGGGAACAGATACCTCTATCAAGTGTTGGACAGACCAGATGCAAGGTTGTATAGTAATATCAGATACCTCCAAATTTAGTGTCCAGACAAAATACAGAGAATGCCCATTAATATGGGTAGGTTCAGTTATATGTTGTTGGAATCTTAATGAGGTCATTGATTCTAATAAAATCCGGAAATTTAGAGTCTATATCATATGAGTTTATCCAGAAATTAAAATCTCCAATGACTATTATTTGTGTAAACTGAGTAGTCAAACGGCAAAATATTTCAAACATCTAATGACCAAAATTTGCCATGTACTGAGGAGGATGGTACGTAAGTAGGCCACGGTGCTTTTTTTTTTTATTCAATCTTAAACAGTAGTATATATGTTTTCAAGTGATTTACACTGAAACTGATGGATGTGCGTATAATTGCTGCTTCCCCCCTTTTTAGTACCTTCTTTATTTTTGTATTATAAAAAAAATAATCATTTGGGATGGCTTTCAGTAGTTCTGGCATAGAATCCCGTTAACCATGATACAATAATCATCAGTAGTGCCTATGTTTAACTAAGGAGCGCGTGTTTAGATATGCCACATGCAGTGATTGTGTCACAGATTCCCTAGCTGAATTATTGATGGCCCGAGTGGTTTGCAAAATGGTAACGCCCACTCCTGACTCCCTTTGTGAAATTTGAGGCTAATAAGCCATTTGATTACAGAGTTCTAATGAGCATTGGATGGATGTTTAGGCTGACCTTGTTAAATAAATGTAATTTATTTGTTGTGTTAGTGATTTTTTGGGCATAAGGACTGTCCCCTGGTCCCAGCCAGGCGAAGATGGGCTTACCATTGGCACGCCTGCTGTGCACGTCCGCTGCGTGGACGTGCTGCCTCTTTGTTTAAATACCCTCCTGCTTCCTAATCATTGGTGCCTGTGGTGGTAAAGCACTGACTGTGACCGCCAAGTCAAGAATGGCGACACCTAGAAGTGGGTGTAAGCACCATTTGATAAAGTACAAATGCAAATAAAAGGTGTTTCACCAGTACAGTCCTCGTTTCCCCCTTCTAAAATTCATCACACCCCTCCACCTAAAAACACTTAAAAAAGTTAAAATAAGTACACTTTCATACTCAATGACAGAAGATTTTTAACAAGGTTCCTGCCCCAATCAAACGAACTATTGGCTATTTTGTTATTCCTTATTGTGTTTGCTGCTTTGAACTTGGCAGTGTGATATGCTTTTGGACATCTGCAGTTTTTATTTTATAAAGCTCTCGGAGCAAGGAGCTAGTCATAAGCATGCCGCCGCAAGAATACTTTATTGTAATATGCTGGCAACAACTCTAAGTAGATTAAAAGGATATCCTCTCCACCCCAACTTGGTGAAGCGCAATATTGAGTGAAGCCATCCTGATGCGATTGTGGTTCCCATGCTTCCCCATTCAGCTTCCGTTGACTGCAACCCCCCTTTTGTGGCTCGTCTGTTCACTCATGTGGGCTGTGTTAGCTGTAATCCTCCACCTCCTTCCCAGCCTACCGCCTGTCCCTCCATTTGATCCTGCTAATTCCCTGTGCACTGATTTTGACGGATTGGAGAGCCAGAGAGAAATAACAGGAAATAATGCAATATTGAACACTACATAAGCGAGACCTGACTCTTTCCCACTCATTTTGTATTAATTACCTCAGCAGCCCCTCCTCTACATTTCTGATAAGAGACTGTGAGGCCCGAGCCACCAGCCGAATGTGACTCCATCGTCACTCCCAAAAAAGCCTTCCATTTGGTAAAAGGAGATATCTGATGTTTGGCAATATGCCAAGAGCACTTGGGAGTGATCATTATGGTGTTTATGGCAAGAGAAGTGAGAAGAGCGATTGAAGCGGTCATTAGGTCCGCGTTTTGGCAGCAGAAACCTTTTGTTTACCCATATACACAGACTGGGCTTTGGGTTCATCCATTGCTTTCTTTGACCAGCCTTTTATAGCCACTGACATGAGACTTTGTCAATCACAACTTGGGTTAGCCCAGTGGAGTATTCATCTCTCACCAGTTGCTATTGGCTGTTTAGGTGTAGCCTTCTTCCTTCACTCGAGTGCTTGCACTGAAATGCATGAGCATCTACTACATAACTCTACTATCCAACTGTAAGCTCTCTCTGGGCTACATCTCTCTCCTCCACTTGTGCCTTATGCTAATGTGATAAACCTGCATGAATTATCACATTTGGCAGCACATTAATCCTGACATTCTGGTTTTGTCAATACGTGTTTTTGACTTTTGCAGCATATGTGTACATTCAGCACTTTCATTTATTTTAAAAAGTGGGTAAAATGTGTGGCTGTGCCCATTAGGCTATACTGCTCTCTTTGATTGCAGAAGTTTGGGTGCTTTTTCAAGATTTGTGGGGCTACTTCATAAGAGCCGATGAACTCAAGGGATGCCACCATTCTAAGAAGAACGCCGCACTCGCTTATGCCACATATTTCAAGAACATTAATAATTATGATTCAATATTTACATCTAATGGCAAGCAATTGAGTGATCTGCCCGGGAAAGGCTTCTTTGGGACACCTTCCTGAATCTTCAAAAGAAGGTAAAAACGAAAGATTATTTGGGAGCAGGCAGTGGTCCACCGAACATTAAAAAATAAAAAAAACTTTTTGTTTAAAAAACGCAACCTGCTTTTCTTTATGGAAAATGGGCATCATTAAAAAAAAAAAGCTTTCTTTCCTCAACTCCTGACACCTTCTTTCCTTCCTCTCGTCTTTGTCCTTTGCTTTAGCATTCTCTCCTCCATCTCTCCCTTTGTCGCCTTTCACCTAGGACCGGTGTAGGCAAGCGAAGTTCAGAGTATTCAATGTTAAGGAGCAGGTTCACAAAAGCATTTACGAGTATGGGCAGCAATATTCCTGCAGTACTCTTTTACGTACTCTTGCATGCCTTTGGCCTCGACCCTGAAACAACTAACTCCCTATTGCTAGAAGTGCAAAGAAGCCATTTTAGATGTTTTGGAAGTGATTCCAGAAGCATATATACAAACGAGTGCTACATGAGCCGTCTTTTACGCGCTCTTACATGCCTTTGCGAGTCACCCACCATTTTTGAAACCCCATCAATTAACAGAGTGACAAAACAGTCCTGTGTTTTCAGTGATCCAGGCACACAGATGCACAACTAGCAGCGTCACCCTGCTGCGATGCCCTCTGTCCCTAGCGAGGCTCAGGCTGCCCCCAGGTCCTGCAGAGCCGCGCTGAGCTGCTTAATGTCTGGTTGCAATGACACCCATGGCCCCCACACCGTATGTGCTGGCTGGCTGCAGCAGGAGGTGGAAAGGAAAGAAAAGTTCCAACAGGCTGCGGAGTCGTAGGTTCAGAAACATGATGTCAGCTGATTTATGTGAGCATCCTGGGACCTCGTGGTAATGAACAGAAGTTTCCAGAATGCATTAATCCAACCCTTCATGAGTGACAGTTGACAGGGATGTGCGGCTGTGATAAGGCAGGATACCTAGGTGCGTGCGCTCTTTGATGTATAGGTTGTCTGGCTGCGCAGAGGCAGCAGCTGTATTTCCTATGATAATAACCTTGTTTTACTGTGCAGAAGCCTCTAACTGATTTGCAAATGAAATATACAGCATTACTGCTTCATTTACATCTGGGGTTTGGGACATCAGAGCGAGGCTGGCATTTTTTTCAATAAAGGTGACAACCTTATTTGTAAACTGAAAATGATTTCCAAATTATATTAGAATATGCTGCATACGTTTATTTTATTTTTCAGTTACCAAATGTACTTTCATTTAAAGGAACCCAGTGCAGAGAAAACAAGCACTGGTAAAGCCAGTAGGTCTTGCATATGCAAGATCTATTGCCTTTGTCAAATATTTTTTAATTTTTAGCCGTGTTGTGCAGCAGCACGGCTCCTGTAAGACTTGCAGAGAATGAAAATAAAAAAGTGTTATTACGCGGTCAACGAGGTCTAACGCATAGCTTTTTTTTTTTTTATTCAACTTACAACCACGCTGCTGCACAACATAGTTAAAAACATTTAAGAAAGCCAAATAGGTCTCACCCATGTGAGAGCTATTTGCCTTTGTTAAGGTTTTTTTTGTGGCAGGACAGGGGAAGGGGCAAGCAACGCAAGACAGGAGAATTAGAGGGCACAAGCAACAACAAGGTAGACCGCCGCAGGTGAAGTTAAAAAAATAAAAAAGTTAGGCAAAACACGTACAACAGAAGAAGGGCAGGAGGGAAAAAGCAACACCACAGACAGCAGGAGGGCATGGGAGGGGGAAAACAACACCACAGACAGCAGGAGGGTGTGGGAGGGACAGCAGAAGCAACAGCGCAGGAGTGACCGGGCAACAGCAAAAATGCAGGAGGATCAAGCCCCAATCCGACGGGTCAAGCAATGACAACAGCATGCAACAAAAAGAAGAAAAAAAAGTACCTCTAAAAGCGGGAACAGAGGACACAGTCAAACAAGGAAGCAGTACTTGGACCAAGCACCAGGGGACGGACACATACAAGAAGAGGAAGTGATGCCGGCATGCGCTGACCATAAAGAAGCAAGGAAATGAGAGTGAAGATGAAGCCAACCAATGGTAAGCAACAGCCAGACGCCAAACCCCCTGTAAGCTAACAAATGGCCTTGAAAGCTACAGCGCATGTGCTGTCTCGGACGAGACCCAAAAATGAATGAATGAATGAAGGATCCCACTGTCACAGACGAGGTTAACAAAATACACAAGTACACTAAAAGTGCTTCTACATTCTATGAACAGTGTCTGGAGCAGCGTACGAATATGCGACATTGGTGTGTTTAGTATGCAGGTTAATTAACATTTTAAGATGCATTTTGAAACTAATTGGTGGGCCAAAAACCAACACATACAACTATTTCAATAGGGGTGAGACTCTGACGTCTTGGTAACGCTTGCCTTGGATTTAAGAAAGAAAGTGTACAGATGAAAGAATAGCTAGACAGTTCTATTTTATACCCCATTTCACAAAAATTAATATTTGCAATCCTACCTTTTTCCACACTGTCATTTTAAAATGAGCAGCAACTAGAACAATAAATTAAAAGTCACTAACCGCACCTGATATACACCAAGCCATTTGATTACATTATGAAAATAAACACCTTCCTTCATGTCTCGTTACAAAAGCATGATGTTAAGAAAATACACACCTAGAGTCACGTCATCCGTGAGCCGGTGAATTATACAGAAAATACCTTTCTATTTCTCTTCTCTGTTGTTTTTATTAAGCTAGTAGATTCCTCTGTGATTCTTACACCGTGATGCATGGCTGGGAAAGGCTACTTGCTTGGCTCCAGCCTGGCTAATAGTCTGTATCATCCAAGCATAAGGGCGTAAGGGTACTTCAAGGCCATGGGAGCCAAAGCACATTCCCAAACCCGAGGCTGCTGCTGCAGCTGGCAGTGCCACCATGACGCCCAGCTGGCACGGCACATTCTTTTACTCGGAATCCAAAAACAATTGGACCTTGAGCTCAGCAACCTGCATTTAAACGGAAAACGAAATGCGCGTTTGATTCTGCGCCAGGTTTGGGCCGCCAAGAGAGCTGTGACGTGAATGCTTGAAAGAGGACGGCTCCGCCGGGATGACGTTTGTTCAACGCAGCGGGTGACGCGAGGTCAGCAGTGGGGCAGATGCATACAGGGGTGGTTGCACAAATACAACTGCAATACTTGCATAGGTGGACAGGATTCGTCACTGCAAAGTAGTAACTTCATTCGTTTTATTACATTTCATTCTAAAATATTTACTGAAATAGTAAAGCCATACATAATAAAAATATATGTGAACAGCAATACCGAATTTTATATTAGATGCTGGAACTATTCTGGAGTGTTTTGGAAGCAGACATTTTAAAAAACATTTAAGGATTTTGTCTTCATCATCAGTGAGGTTACTATACCCATTCAAAAACCCTTAATGTAAAAATTCCTAAATTTTGTATCCTTCTGTATACCTCTGCAATAACATTCCCACTGCACCCCTTTTTAACTTATACGCATGTTCTCATTCTCACATCGTCCTGGTAGGACTTGCAGTTTAAACCAGGTACCAATGTGATATCCGGCTTCTAGACAACCTCTGACTGGTCGGAGATGCAACCTTTATTAGTGGGCATGGCACGATATTCAGCACATGGTCCTTTTCAAAACCATGACTACAGTTCTCAATCTTAAGAGGCACTAGAGAAGCAAGGCTCCTCAGAGCTGAGAGAGGATGAAATACGTCACCATAATGGTAAAACACAAGACGTACAGATCTATAGACAAATGCAGCAAAGTAATATATATCACTCTCACCCATAAAACGAATACTAATTCCAAGCCTTTGAATCCGTGACATCAGAAATAAAAGCATGGAGGGTAGGAAGCTGAAGAGAGCCCAGCAAAATAAAACCTTGCGGGACTGCTCTCTCGAATCTTCTATCAGTCCTGGTGGCAACACCCATGCGGTAGACAAGTTACTTACCTTTGGTAATACCTTATCTGGTAGAGACAGTATCTAACCACAGATTTCTTACCTTTGAATTTCCCAGGCGTCAGACTGGATCCTGAAGATTTTTCTTTGAGCTATACCTCTGCGCTGGTAGGTGGCATTAGTCGGCTCCGCGTGACGTCATTGCCGCCGGATGTTACGTCCATGTCACCTATATAGGCGCCACTTCAGCGCACTGACGTCAGTTACTTTTCACGACTTTCCACGCCAGAAACACAGAGCCATGAAGAGTACTGAGATTGGTGTGTTTAAAAATTAGGACTCTGAAAGAGAATAACCCTGACACGAGAAACCTGTCCACAAAGCAGGAAGATGGGTTGGTCAGTAAGGAATCTGCGGCTAGATACTGTCTCTACCAGATAAGGTGTTACCAAAGGTAATAACTAGTCCATCTGATAAAGACAACTAGTCACAGATTCCTACCCTTTGAATAGATACCCAAGCAATACATCCCCGAAAGAGGGGCCGTTGACATGTTTCAGGCTAGAAAGTACTGCAGGACAGAACAGGCAAAACGACCTTCCTTGCGAACCTGACTGTCCAGGCAGTAATGCTTGGTAAATGTGTGCAGCGATGCCAACGTTGCTGCCTGACAGATTTCCAGGACTGGGCCTCCACGTGCTAACGCAGTGGTATCAGCTTTAGCTCTGGTGGAATAACCTCTTAAGCATTCAGGAGGCTGCTTCTTTGCCAAAGTGTAGCAGATCTTGATGCAGAGAACGATCCATTTTGAGATGATCCTTTTATGCACCGCCCGATCTTTCTTCACACCAACATACCCCACGAAAAGTTGATCGTCCACCCAGAACACTTTTGTGTGGTTAAGGTAGAACAACAACTCTCTTTTTGAGTCTAGACGATGGAGTCCCTCCTCTTCCTGAGAGGGATGTGGAAAAGCGTAGAAAGTGGGCAAGGTGACAGATTGTCCCACATGGAAAGGTGTTACCACTTTCTGGAGGAAAGAGGCTCTAGTGCAAAGCACCAACTTGTAAGGGAATATCGTCAAAAAAGGCTTGGACGATAGAGCCTGCAGCTGGCTCACCCTCCTGGCAGATGTGATTGCCACTAAAAAGGCTGTTCTTATTGTGAGCAGCCGGAGGGGCAATTGTGCAGTGGTTCGAAAGGAGCACACATGAGGAAGGTGAGAACCAAATTAAGGTTCCACCAAGGTATAATGAAGGGGAAAGGTGGAAACATATGTACAAGGCCATTTATGAATCTATGTGCAATGGGTGACAAATAAAAAGGGTTGGGACGACAGCCCCAGGAAAGCAGACAATGCAGACAAATGCCCTTCTCAGGGGGCCCAAACCAGAGCCCCGCTTGACAAGTGTCAAAATAAAAAGTAAAACATCGGAAAGGGAAGCACAAAGAGGGTCGATAGACTTCTCAGTACAATATATTACAAATTTCTTCCACCGCCAGGCATATACCGTCTTAGTGGAGGAACACCTGGCTGCCAGAATAACATTACAAACTTCAGGATTAAGGTTGAAAGCTATCAACTACCACTGTTCAATCTACATGCAAGAAGGCGTAGAGTAGACTGGTTCGGGTGGAAAACTCTCCTCTGCTGCTGAGACAGAAGATCCTCCCGAAGGGGCAGCCTGATCTGAGGATCGATGCTCATTTGCAGAAGCTCCGTGCCCAGTCCACAGCCACAAGGATGACTTGGGCCCTGTTGTTTATGATCTTCTTGAGAACTCTGGGCAGGTGTGGTATGAGCGGAAAGGTGTACAGTAGGCCTGAGCTCCACTCGAGACTAAAAGCGTCTCCGAGCGAGAGCCGCCTTGGAAACTCCAGCACGCAAAACTGCGGACATTGTGGAATTCTCTGCGGAGGCGAACAGATCTAACCAAGGCTCTCCCCACTGCTGAAAGAGACCTTGTATCACCTCAGGATGGAGACTCCACTCGTGAACTACTAGGCATCGACGGCCGAGTTCGTCCACTCTGGCGTACAGGGAACCTGCCAGGTGTTGAACGACCAGGGATATGCCCTGCTGTTCCAGCCATATCCACAGACGCAGGGCCTCTTGACAAAGAGTCCACGGCCCCACTCCACCCTCTTTGTTGCACTACTACATGGCAGTGGTAATGTCTGTGAACACTTGAACTAGTCTTTCTTTGATGGAGGGTAGAAAGGATTTCAATGCCAATAGTATCACTCAGAGCTCCAGCATGTTTATGTGGTGTCCTCTCCCACGTGGCTGCCCCATCCCATAAGTGACGCATCTGTCAATACTGCTAGATCTGGTTAGGGAAGGGAGAGGGGTCTGTCTCTGACCCAATCGCGGTTCATCAGCCACCACTGCAGGTCTCGTGCAGTTCCCTCCGAGATCTGGACCATGTCGCAGAGATTCCCCGGATGCTGTGCCCACTGGAACTTCAGGTCCCACTGAAGACCCCGCATATGCCATCTGACATGTGTCACTAGCACCGATGCAGGAGGCCATGAGGCCCAGCAACCTCAGTCATTCTCACCGATATCCAGGATAGAAGCTGAAAAATCGGTATAATAGCCTGAATATCCTGGACTTGTCAATCGGGAGGAAGGCCCGAAACTGCACTGTGTCCAGAATAGCTCTAATGAAAGGGAGCGTCTAAGAGGAAGTCAGGTGTGACTTCGGCACGTTGACACTGAACCCCAGCGAAAGCAGGAGGTCCACCGTAGTCTAGAGGTGGGAGACGACAGCCTGGAGCATGCCTGCCTTTAACAACCAGTCGTCCAGATAGGCGAAGACTGGCACTCCTGATCTCCACAGATGAGTTGCGACCACCGCATTCACCTTGGTGAACACCCGATGGGCAATGGTAAAGCCAAAAGGGAGCACCATGAACCGAAAGTGCCCATGGCCCATCGTGAAAAGCAGGTAATGCCTGTGGGTAGGCAGGACGGGTATGTGAAAATATGCGTCCTGCAAGTCCAATACTACCATTCAGTCTCCTGGGCCCACGGCAGACAAGACCTGAGCCAATATGAGCATCTTGAATTTCTCCTTGTTAGGAAGTAGTTGAGGGCCCATAGGTCTAGGATAGGACGAAGGCCCTTGTCCTTTTTCAGGACCAAAAAGTAGCAGGAATATCTACCACAACCTACTTCTGGGGCCGGAACCCTCTCTACGGCTCCCTTGGCCAAGACAGCCATGACTTCCTCCTGGAGAAAAAGCAGATCCTCCGTCAACAGGTCGAAGGATTGAGGATGGAGGAATTGAGGGAGGGATGGTCTCAAAGGGGAGGGAGTAGCCCCGTTCGGATGATCTGGAGAACCCACCTGTCCGAAGTAATGTTCTACCAGTGGTGGAGGTGATGGCAGATCCTGCCACCAACTGGCTACCCATGTTCTTGAAGGGCAAGACTAGGAGGGTTTGGAGGTTGAAGCTGCCAGGGGGGAGCGGGGGGGGGGAGGTGGTGGCTTGACCGGACCTCTGGTTATCCAACCCACGGGGTCGGAACGAACCGCACCCCCGTCCACGCAGGGACTTGTATGGCTCTGTGACTGGGGTAGGGCTGTTGTGGTTGAAAGCCCCTTCCGTATCCGCGAAAGGAGCAAAAGGCAGACTGAGGACGGGATGCAGCTGATAGGCCCAAAGACTTGGCCGTAGCCTGTGAGTCCTTAAAGAGCTTCAGCACGTAACTGCCTTGGCTTCGAAGATACGGGTGCCATCAAAGGCCATGTCCATGCGCGAAGCCTGGACATCCCCCTGAAAAGCCAGATGTTCTCAGCCAGGCGTGGCGTCTAACAGCCATCGTCATAGAAATTGCTCTGCCCAGGGAGTCAGTCGTGTCTAAGCCACATCAAATGGCAAATTGTGCTGCATTTCTCGTCTGTTATGGCTTGGGAGAGGATGACCTAGGCCTCCTCCGGGATCTGTGGCAGCACTTGCACAACCGTTTCCCACAGAGAGTGGGAATAATGGCCCAATGAGCATGCAGTGTTCACTGACTGCAATGCAAGGCTGGTGAATTTTCTTGCCCCAATTGTCCAGCCTCTTGGATTTCCTGTCCGGGGAAGCGGCAGGGAACGCAACATGGGAGGTAGAGGCTTGGACTACCACTCTCTGGGGTGGGGTAGGTAGTGAGGAAGTTTGGGTCGCCCGGGATAGGGCAGCGGTGGCGGGCAATGGTCTGGTTCACAGGAGCCCCTGTGCTGGGTTTGGACCATGTTCCCAGAAGGATGTCCGTGGGGGTTTCATTAAAAGGGACCAAGGGTTCCTAAGAAGAAGCTCCCAGCTGTAGCACCTCTGTCAAGATGTTAGTCGGTACCGCCTCTAAGGGTAGCTGGAGGTCAAGGACCTCAGCCGCCCTAAGCACCCCCATTGCGTAAGATGCTTCCCTCCTCTGTATCTATGGGCGGGGGAGAGCAAGCCAGTATCTGGAGAGGGATCCAGTTCGCTGGCTTCACCCAATTCCTCATACCAGTCCATCTCCTGTTCATAAGGCTGGTCTTCTAAAGGGTCCAGCGACCCCTCCCATTCTTCCCCCAATCCTAGCCCTCCAGAATAAGGCTCAGGAAATGACCTATGACCTGTTGGTACTGTCCGCGTTGGTTGACGCGTATCTGGCTCCGTGTCGTCCAGAATGAGAATAGGGCTGGTGCTGTCAGTGGGAGCGAGGAGCATCAGAGTTGGAACCTGCGTTAGGGAGGGTCGCAGTGGTACGACAGGAACCGGTCCGGATCCATCTCCGGATCCATGGGGGACCACCGGTGCAGAACCAGATGTCTCCACCTCACCCCGTGGGGCCCGAAGGCACGCCAGAGGGGTCAGGCCGCTCAAAAATGAGGAGCTTGGCCTCACAGAATTCCTTAATTTGGGAGAGGGGGTCGCTCCGGATCCCAGAAAAGCAGGGAGGCGCAGAGTCGGCCCAGGTTCTGGAAAATGAGGCCTGGAACACCAAGGTTTCTCTGTCGCGTCGGCTGACAGACGGGGAGAAGTCAAAGCACACTTCGACTTCTTGTGTTTTTTTGTGCCTCTTACCCGAGTGCCCCGACGATCTTTAGTTGGCTGAACAGTACTTGGGCACTCTTGGAGGGGTGCCGGGACCTTACTCTCGACCGGGACACTGATCTCTGAGGAGTCGGGTATGGTGTCGCGTGCTAGGCCGATAGCAGCTTCAGGGACCGCTCCCTCAAAACCTTTATTGCCATGGGCCAGGCAGTTGGTGCACGAGTTGGAGTCGTGGTCGTGCTCCAGACACCACAGGCCGACCAAAAGGGGTTCCGTCACTGACATGGCATGATGACAGGCGCCACACGGCTTGAACCCCGAAGTCTTCCTAGAGGACATACTACACACCAAAAAAGGGCCGACAAATGGTCGAAAAATCCTGTCAAAAAGTGACAGAGGGTAGCTCTCTTCACGGATCAGCACTTGACTGGCGCGGAAAGAAAAGAACGGATGTCAGTGCGCCGAGGTGGCGCCTATATAGATGATGCGGACGTCACTTCCGGCGCGGGCGCCGCCGTCACATGGTGCCGACCGACGCCACCTACCGGCGGGCAGGGGTATTGCTCAAAGAAAAATCTTCCAGATCCAGTCTGACGCCTGGGAAATTCAAAGGTAAGGAATCTGTGGCTAGATGTCTTTACCAGATGTTCATGTTGCAGGCTTGCTAATCTCTAGCGTGGGGATGTTATTAGTAAATAGTGTATGTATGTATATATGTATGTATATATATATATATATATATATATATGTAAATATATATATATATTTATATACATATATATACACACATATATACATACACACACGTGTATATATATATATATATATATATATATATATATACACGTGTGTGTGTATGTATATATGTGTGTATATATATATATATATACACACACACACATCTTTTTTATTTATTTAATTGATAGAAGTTGAACCTTTAGACAAGAGATATTGTACATTGCAACAGAACCAGGGTATAAAATCCCATGTACAGTTAGGTTGGAAATATACACTTTTGCTTGTTGTGCATATGACTTTTGGTGACTGGGGTACAAAAATGGAGGGAAAACAAGCAAAACAAAACCATAGATAGTGTGGACAATTAGGTATGTGTACTTATCTACATACCTGGAATCGCTTACACTATTCTGGGCCTGCTCTCATAGTCACTAAAGTAAGACTTATGCTTATGGCTAGCAACTCCGCCTATAGCCATGCCAGTCTATCTTTTTTGCTTATGAATGAAGGAAGTCCACGACAGCCAAGATATTCCTAGTTGTTTCACCTTAAGCTACTCTATTGGGGCAGCAGAAACAGGGATTGTGATGTGGTATTAAGTTACAACATTCCACCCATTTTTCTAAATTGGGAAATGTGTAACTTTCCCTATCATATTTCACAGTGGCGAAAGAATAGTCAATTAGCCTCATGGACGATTATTTTATGAAAAGCTGCATTTCCCCCAAATGTTCTAGGACCTGAATTACAATAGTAAATTAGCTGTCCCAGCATCCACAAAATTTGAGTTGCACTAAGGGCGCAAATGAAGGCAGCAATGTTAATTCAGTGAAGGGCAGTGGTTTGTCACAGGCCTTCCGCTGTCAGACATAAAGGAAATACTGTAATGTTGAAAGACTATCCTAATGCTTGGTTGGAAGCTAGAAATAATATGCTGCTACACCCCATTCCGTGTGGGGACCTGTGCAACACTCCTTTGACTGGTATGGCACATTCACAATGAGCTATAAGGAAAGCAGAGTGCACATGGTGTACAATCAGCCAAGGGAATACTGCACAATGCACTGTAATGATCCAAGTAAGTTGAGCACCTCAGTTGCCAATTTTGCCAGAAAACTAGAACAGCTACCCATCTGCCCACTTTTTGAAGTGTGACACCTTCCTTGCTTGCAATATGAGCACAAAATGTGGCATACATCTTCAGTACTATGGGTTGCAGTATAGTATTATGCTAACATGCTAATGCAAATGGCATTGACTGCCCATGGCAACCACCGAGTGCATAATTCAGCATTGAAATAGCCATAGCGGCTGAATAATGCACTGCAAAAGATGGCCTGAACAGGGGTAGAAGTTCCTACTTAAAAATTTTCAAGCCCAACTGTACTACATACATTTAACACTTGGCTGAAAAATACTTCTAGGCATACATGGAATTCTGGGCAGCGATGTGCCGCCTATTGCTGCATGTACCATACTGCAAACAGTGATATTTCCAATACATCACTGTCCAGATAAGTCATTCCCAGCAGCCAATTATATGGTCGATGGGGATGTGGAAATGTGGCACCTACCAAAGCTGCGCTCCTCGTTTGTGTGCCGCAGAGGGCTGTAAATAAAGAAAGAGCAATATAGCGCCTGAAAGTAGGTAGAGCGTCACATTATTACCCCTTCTCCACAGGCCTGTGGTGACAGGGTTGATGATGAGATAAAACAAGCTTTGGCAAAGCCAATAGTTCTTGCCTTTGGACGTTTTGGCTTTGCCA